>VXBQ01016353.1:457026-709200 GCA_013400175.1 Phainopepla nitens
AGGGAGGGAGGAATTATTATATTCAGAGTTTGCTGTATTTTGAAATAGAACAAGTATTATGATTAAGTGTTGACCTTATCACTCTCTACAATTCCCTGAAGAGTGGCTGTGCTCAGGTGGGGTTGGTCTCTTTCTCCAGGCAGCACTGACAGAACGAGGGGACACAGTCTCAAGCTGCATCATGGGAAATACAGGTTGGATATTAGGAAGAAGTTCTTCATGGAAAGGGTGATCAAGTACCGGAATGGCTGCCTGCGGAGGTGGTGGAGTCCCCATCCCTGGATGTGTTTAAAAAGCCTGGATGTGGCACTGAGTGCCATGGTTTAGCTGAGGAGTTAGGGCTGGGTTGGACTTGATGATCTTGAAGGTCTCTTCCAACCCAGTGATTCTGTGATTAAAATTCTGCAAAAATGTGATCATATGGTCAGATGCTCCAATACTTTTGCCATACTGAGCAGCATTTTAACACTCATGTTAGAAAAAAAATCAAGAGAGGTATGCATGGAATAATCAGTTTTCCAGGAATTTAAGTCTCTGTTACTTTCAGGTCTTTTAAATGCCTTATGAATTATTTCTCTTTGACAATGAAAGCATTGTGACTACTGTGCACAAATGCACAGCATTTTGTGTTATGACTTATACAAAAGATTTCGGATTAAGGCTATATAATATGGTTTTATTAAAATGTGTACAAGATTGTGCATCCTGTCAGCAGTCAAAAAAAAAAAGGAAAGGAAAAAATTAAAATAGAGAAAATATAGCATGTTTTAGTAATAAAAATCTGAATGAAGTAGAAGAAAGAAAGGTACCATAAGGTGAGCACATTCATATTTTGGCTATTTTAGGGATACACTTGTATAACCTTGCCAAATTTCAAGGGAATTCTAATAATGCACTAGAAAAAAATCTATAGTAAAGAAGAGACCTTCAAGAGACTTAGGGATCAAAAGGATCAACAATGCACTGAATATATATTTTTCTTGCAGAAAAAAAGACAGAATGTGCTTTTTTCCACTTTTTTTAGATTTCACGACCACCAGAACTAGAAATCTTTCTTTCTTATTTTACATCAGAAAGACATTATTATATATTTTCTTCCTTTTTCTTGCACATATCCCCTGCCAGCAATCTTTCTCATGTTATACATGTGTGGTGGTTTTAGCCCAGGCAGCAGCTGTGCACAGAGCTCTTATTCCACTCCCATCCCCAGCAAGATGGGTGGAGGAAACAGGAAGTGTAAATGCAAGAAAAATCATGGGTCAAAACAAAGGCAGTTTAATATGTTGAAAGAAGAGGGGTGAAATAACAAAACAAACAGCAAAAGCCAAAAAACAAGCGAAGCAAACCAAATTGCTCCCCACTCCCCATAGGCAAATCTCTACCTGGCCAGTGTTTGATCAGCCAACCACCTTCAAACCCAATCCTCCCACACTCTCTGTTTTCGACCACAGATTTTATTGTCAATCACAAGGTCTTAGGGTATCAAATACCTTACAGTTACTACAGATTTAACTCCATCCCAGTCAGGCCCAGCACAGGGTAACCACCACTGGCCTGTGTGTGAGACAACAGTCATTACAGCTGCTCTGTGTTATGTAGATGTCATATCACATTCTATGAACCATTTAATAATTTTCAGGATGCTTCTAGAATGACAAGCACGAAGAGTATGTTCAAGCATTAGTCCTAGCAGTTTTATTTATATAGGCAGTAATAATGTACTTGACATTATGGTTCCTAGGCAACAAACATGAAAATGAAAAGGTGCATCAAAATCATCTACAAAACATCTACAAAAGTTATCTTTTTTTTCATTTTATCCAATATTGGTTAATTATTTTACTCCGACTCTTAAAATTTCATTGATCAAGTAGAAAATATACCATCTATATGCAAGTAATGAAGTAAAATGATGCAAATTAGTTTCCATAATGTTGGTAAAAGCTCAATGCTGTCTTCAGCAACCACAACATCTTGTGGATTGCAGGGAGCCAGATGCCAAAACAGAATTACTAAATCTTCAGAGTGCATCGACAGCAGCTCCCCCTGAACGCAAAGCACCTCTCAGGGGTGTACAGCACATTGGTGGAGAAGGAGTTTCCAAACTTCCTCCTCAAAATATTTCAATACCTGTATTCATTATACATATATCTACTAATGTGAATGAGCCTTTAATGAGGGTCCAACCGATTCCCCTTAATAAATTCTGGGTTTAATAAATAACTCTGTGAAATTCTAGAGCTTTTTCCCATGCAGGTGTTCAGATTAGATGCTCTAGTAATTCTTTGTACTTTTAAAGAGGATTCTAGACATAAGCTATGCCATTTCAATTGTTTGCTGAACTCAGCCCCCTCCACATTGCTTCAGCAAAACATGGACTGTAAAACCAACTTCAACTGTTTCTGCTGATCAGCCCATCATTTTATTTGCTTTTGACCACATGTATAGAGGAAAAGCTTTGTAGAGATACTAGTCAGTCTGCTTGCAACTGAAATGTATTGAACATCGTCAGTGAAGATTACAAGCAAGAAGAAAATCCAATTAATTCTCTGTTATGGTAGAAGCTCATTAAGTTTCAGAAAAGTGCTTTCTATTTCTGACTGACCCCAAAATGCTTTTGAACAAACTAACTGGAATATATTGCAACAGCATAAGTAATTTTCCTCAAAAAAAATTTTTCCCAGTTAGAGTCATATCAAAAACTGTCATTAGTTGCACTGATTAGAAGGCTAAACTAATGCTTACAAAGCTAAAACATTTCCTGTACTCATTGAGATATGCAGTGAGATATGTCTGCATTATTTGGAATAAGTAGAAAAGTAAAAATCATTAGAAAATCTTTTTTGGCCCAAATACTGCATCGTGTTACTTATAATTGTTTTTATAATATATTTCTAATTGTGCTTTAGCTATAAATAAATATTTTAAATTTAACCGTATGTCTTAGTGGGATGCTTACTCATATTAAAACCTATTTTGTGCATCCAGTTGAGAAGTGGGTTTCCGTGACTATTAGTGTCTGCTTCAATTCAAAGGGATCTGAAGCTTTTATGTTCCTTATTATACTGTGTGACTTCTTTGAGGACTCTCAATATTAGTTCTGTTCTCTCTTTTGATGATCTAAGCTTCATTGCTCTGTAAATTATCCATAAACACTGAAGCTGTTTGATTATTCTGTCCTCCAAAATGTGAAAACAACATTTTAAATGGCTGAATACTGTCCTTCTGTCAACACACCTGTCTTCCATCAGCCTTTTTGTCTTGCTACAAGGCCCAGATTCCACCCAGAGCAAAGAATAAAATATGTCTGCTGAATGAATTAGCAGAATTTAGTTCCATGACTGTCATACATGTGTTTCCTCAGCAGTTGTATTGATATCAGTAAGAATATAGAACACATTTCACTTGATTTGTTGTTTGTTCATCGACGTGGCAGCTGTTTTGCCTTGTTGCAAGACTTCAGGCTTCCTTTCCTAAAATCAGTTTGCTCTCAAAGCTAGAGAAGGCAATGCAAAGAACAATTGTCCTCTCAGTGTTCTATTAAGCTGATGAGTAACAAAACATCTGTTGTGACTCCTTGGGAGGAGTGACCTGGAGCAGCAAAGCATGAGCTCTCTCTGTTGCTGAAGGGTGTGCCTGTGCCAGTTGTTCCAAAATAACATACTCTTGCTGTTTCCCCTGCTGAGAGAGCCCAAATGCCTTACTCACTTTCTAGATGATGATGATGTGTAGCCACTCAACCATATGTTGGCTGGAACATCTTTAATCAGGAATACAGAGTTTTAACTTCAAAATACATACCTATTAAGACAGCTGTCCCGGGATCTCGACCAGTGAAAATTTCATGTTCCCTTTATCAACCAATCTTGGCCAAAAAATGAAGTTGGGATTGGGGAATTTTGGCAGGGTGGTGTCAGGGGTGCTTCACTATTATTTTAGATTGTAGATTTATTTGTAGAAAAATAATTTTTCAGTAACTTCTAAAATCCAAAAAAAGTGCAGGTGGAGGTCATTCCAGTCGTAACAAGGTGCAATGCTGCAATACGGCTATGCAATATCTTGGACTCATATTAATCTAGATGAGACACTCCTATAAACAAGAAATTAATCTTTTAGCCTGGCCCATGCTCCCTGCCTGCCATTCTCCTGAAGGAAAGAGTGTGTGCAGACATAAAGTCTGATCCTGACATGCAAGCCAGAAACAGCAAGTGTGCAGATCCATTCTGAGAACAGCAAAGTGCTCCTGGGTTCAATTTGCACACACCCATGGTGTGCCAAATAGTCTGTTCACATGAGGGCACACTGTCAGCAGGGGTAAATCTCTATTTCACTCTACTGTCTTTAAAAGCATTGCTTACTTTCACATTAAAAGAAAAAAAGGGGAAGAAAGCCTATCTAGCTTTAGTTCATATCTATGCGTGGTGTTTGGTTCTCTGGATAAACACTTCATCACAGCAACACTCCTCAGTTTTCCTTTACCAAAGGTTCTGTACCCCAACCACACTTTCCTGTTTCTAGAAAGGTCTTTTCAGACACAGCTAAGTCCTGGTTCATTTTTAACAATGGAGGGAGGCTGGAAATCTTTTTGGGGATGAATATGTAATAGAAATGCTTGCTCTTGCTCAAGATCATACTGGTAGTCACAGGTAAATAAGTACGATTCTATTTTGAAACAACAGTCATTTCTATTATTTTTGTGTCCAGTGGAATAACTCATAAGGGAAGATCAGTGCCACAGACACATTGCTCCTATCCATTATGCCAAGAAGGGTAAAGCAAGATCTTTCTTTGCGTACTGGATTCTAATACACAGTGGCATCCTGTTCTCATTCTGCAGGTCCTTACATCTTTATCACAGTGATGACAGCTGAGAGAGTTACCAAGATTGGATACCAAGTGCAGAAAGGAATCTCAGTTAGGTAGATGAAGAGCCATAGGTGAAGAATTGGATCGGTGTGAGCATCTCTGGAGGACTGGGCTATGAAGGACTGTGAAGGATGAGGCCAGAGCTAAGGAGCTCAGGTTTTTCAGGACTTTGCTAAGATGGCTATAGTACTTCAGGACCTGAGCAGCTGCCTACATCCAGCACTGTAAGAACACTCCTTGTGGCACTCAGACATTTGAACAGTACATGGCAAGGAACAGAGAAGCCCATAGGTTCTCCCAGGAGCACGTCTGTTTATGCGCAGCCTCTCACTGAGTTGCTCCTTTGCTCCATGAAAGAAAATATGACTGCAACATAGTGACTAGACACCCAACTTATTACAGGAAATTCTCTTACACTGGTACCTTGTGAAATCCCAACTCATCACAATACAGAGGATTTTTGCTTTGTATGATTAGGCCTATCTATCATGCTGTTCTCTTTTCTTCTCTCATAGAAGCATGTATTTAGAAAGGATGGTCTCTTACTTATCTCTGCATGCATTTGCTGCGTGTGTCTGCTAATTGAAAAGATTACCCTTTCACAGATATTGCAATACCACAGTGATTGAACTTGACTTCACATACATCAGAAAACTTTTTTATTGTAAGGGGTCACATAAAAAAATCAGAAGCAGGAAAAGCTAACTTCTGTTAACTGACCAAACAGTTTTCAGTTTCATGTATACATAAGTCACTTAATCTCTTTGCAGTCTTTGGTCAGCAAGAGGTATCACATAATGGAAAAAATCAGTCTATTCAGGAAACCCAGCTACTGCTGATCATGAACTTTTCATACTCTGTAGTACATTTCTTTTAGAAGCATTTTAGTGCTGTGAAATCTCTTTCAAAATTAAACTTGGGAAGATTGCTATTTGCCCTCAATCCCTTGTAACCGTGACAAGTAGCAATGTTGGCATAATGAGAGAAATACTTGCAGACCCTCCAAAAATTGTTGCTTGAGTGTCTTTTTATTTTTCTTGCATTGCTAATTCTGAATATCCTTGCTAGGTGAGTATTTTCTCCTTACTAGAAAAATACAGTGTACCTTCTCTTGAAATTACTGGTATAAAGTGTGAGAAACATGCAGTAGTTGGAGCTGTTTCTCTCATCTAGCAGAACGCTGAAATAGTGGTCTACACATGTCCTTCTCTTTTTTCTCAGAGAGGTATCTATCTATTTCCCTATTCACTCTGCAGCCAGCATCAGACCAAAGAGTTAAACATATTATTAGCATTCATCCTAGACAAAGTGAAATGAATCTTCTAAATCAGAACAGAAACAAATTTAGCACAGGTCAGTGTGGATAGCACATACAAGCAAATACATCCATCTTCTACTCCAGCTATCAGCACCACAACAACCTGACAACACAATTATTACTTCAACCTTTGCACCTGCTGTCCCACTTAAACAAATCTTTACTTTGTTTCATTGTGTTATTTGAAGATAACCTAAAATAAAATTCTAATGGCTTTATAAGAGAAAATAGATGCCATCAAGATCATTGGACATGTAATTGTTCCAGCTGTCCTAAGGAAAGAGTCTTATATAGGCAGATTTAGCCAAGAATTTCTCCTCTAGAAAGAGTGTTAGAAGAACAAGAGAGGATTCTTGAAAATAAAGAGTCTGGCCTTAAAACAAAGGGGAGAAAAAAGTTTAATGTTCCCATGAAAGATATATCTGTGTGATGCTTTCCTTCCCAGAGTACTTCTGGTATCAAACTTTAGGACTGAAGTCATAGATCACTTCTCATTTGATGTGCAAAAAATAAGGTTAATATGCTGACGTAGAACATTTTTATTTATCATTTGTAACTGTCAGGGAGTTGTAGTGCTTGTTTCTCCAAAATTATGTTTAAAGTGTTTCTTACTTCCAGCTAATGCCCTAAAAAGAATCCACCAAATTTGTGGAAAGGCAGCAAACCGTTCTGTTCATGGTCTGTTTGAGCCTGGATCATTATTTGGTGCAACAAAGATATTGTGTTCCCACTTAAAGAAAGTTTTATACAGCCTCATTGCAAAGTGCTTAAATCCAGCAAGGAGATCACATGGTGCCATACTCCTGTTTGGTTTTAGAATTCTTTTTCATGGTTTACCAATTAAGAAAGGAAGCGTTAGCTAGATACAGTTACTTGTATAATAGCAGCAGGAAGAAAAGCTAGCTCAACACTTTCAAAATCATTTGAGTGCGTAAAAAACTTTGATACAATGGGTGAGGAGGGAAGAACAGTTTTTCCTATGACAATAAAAAGAATTATATATTACTCTTAAACTGAGACATCATCTTATGTTGTCTTTATGCATAGAAATCTCCAGTGATGTCACCTGGACATCAGTCAATAAAATATTTATTTTAACTTTGCCCCACAGGACTGTTTACAACTAATGAGTTCTAAAGTATTCAAGAAGTAATAATCAGCTGAATGCCTACTCTCTCATTTTTAAGCATTGCAATTATTTATTATGAATAGCAGTATATTTCTCACAGTTTTCTGTGAGAAAAGAATTAGAGAAAAAGAAAAGTATCGTACATTAAAAACACAATATTATAAAAATAATGTATGCCCATAAACCCCCTGGGATATACTGATATTCCATTATGTTACAGGTCTTGTGTTGTAAAATGAAAATACGCGACAGGCACTGCATTAAAACTGATGTAAACCAAGCTTTAAGTACTAAAAGGAATCATCTACTAGTTTTTCAGTATAATTTTTCCTTTAAAAATTCTATAGCTACGACTAGGAGCAAGATCCTTAGGGCTTGACTTAAACTATGACTTCTTAATGTAAAGAACTTGAGACATTCTAGAGGTTTTAGTTCTGCATTAATCTCCAACACGTGCCTGCTTTGGAATTCTCTAGATGATTTAGAAAATGAATACAGCGTTTAAAGGCAGTATTGTCTCTTGTCTTCCAGGGACACTGGGGAGCAAAGAAATACAGAAGGCTTTTAATTCCTTGCTGATTTGGTTATTTGCAAGGCATAATATAGGACAGAAGTTATGCAGAGAAATCTCTTTGGAGTTACTCCTGTTCTTCCCTTTGCACTGGAGATGAAATAAAGAAATGACACTGAGAAAAATGCGAAAAATTACTTTCCTTGTATTGCGTCAGATACCAGAAATGAGTAAACATGAAGGGACAAATCATTTGCTACTAGAAGTAATGCTCTCCCTGGAGTAAATAGACACCAAGTAAATGTACTGTGACTTCCATTGCTGTGTTTTTCACTGAGTTTCTCCCAAGGCAGTACAGCAACATACTACCCCTGGCTAATGAGGTATTCTGAAATATTTCTCTCACTATGCCTAAATGTACACGTCTCAACAGCCAAAGGAAATTTCCTGAGTTTGGATGGAGTAACCTGAAAGGAGGAAAACAACCAAACAAGTACATAAATGTTGTTATAAACATTAGAAGGTAGAATTTTCACTCAACTCACCTAAACTCTGTAGAAGAACACAGATCCCATAGTAAAACAACTAATTTATTTACTGTGTTTTCTCTGTCTTGAATACCACAACCATGGCATAAGCCTTACCAAATGTAGTCCTCATCTCTGCATGAGCAAATTCTCACTTTTTTCCTTAAATTAGGAAATAATATGATGATATGCTATTTTAATTTTAAGTAGCTCCAAATATTTTTTTTCTCCTATTACTAGGTTCAAGATGCTGCAATGAATTTTGTGTTAAATGCTTATTAATTTGCAAGGCAGGCTTAAACGACCCTGAATATATATTTCTCTCTCAAGTATCATTGCAAATAGTTAGCTTTGATCTGTTATATTGGTCAAAGGAACACTGATTTTTCTCTGACTTGAAGTTTTGTTGGATATTGTTGAACTTCATTATGCTCCTGTCTAAGCAGTTTAGGCAAAGTGTGAATACTTGTGAGAGTACTGCTTTCAGCTGCATGGATTTGGCCTGAAGCCATTAATTTCCTCCCTGTCCTCCCTCAAGAAACATAACAACCAAAAAATATATTGGACATGAAGTGAACTGTATTTTTTCAAAATGCTGGAATGAGAGTCAACAGTTAAAGAGAGCCTTTAAGTTTCTATCTACCAGATGTAATCAAACACAATTCATTCTACTTTATGTCTTATGTGGACCTACCCTTGAGTGACTAACCAGCCTGAATTACCAAGAGATTTCCCACTTGTATTCTTAGCACAGGACAAAATCCTTATCACATTGAAGACAACAGGGGCAGTTTCAAAGGACTGTGATTTCATTTCACAATATCCATTGGCACTAAACCCACAGCAAAATCATTGTTGAAGATGCACAAAAATCATCAGTTTCTATCCATAATCACTAGTGAAAAGACAAAGGATAAATTCAGGATGTATTGTAGAACTATTTGTTAGCAATGTGAATAAAAATATAACAATGTCATTCTTTTAAAGAATCTCGCTGAGTTTTTCAATGCAGATCAATACCATAATGCATCCTAATGGCTTTACATAAAATTGTTATGGCACTACTGAAACTCCACTCCTGTTCATCACTTACAGACTGCCCGTAGTAATGTCTGTCTGGATTACTTGTCATCTTCTGTGCTAGTGCTAGAAACCATTTCCTGGAGAGACTGTGGCCATTTTTCTTTGTTATGCCAGCTACTACCAGACTAGACTGAAAAATGACACACACTACTGTGTGTGTTAGAGTGGTGCCCAAGTGTCCTAATGGGATCAGAGGGGAATTCTGTTCAGCGTCATAGAATCACAGTGATTCTGTGAAAAGCCATAAGCAGCTTACTAACTGTATAGAAAAAGAAGGAAAGAGGACTAAAATTTGAATTTAAAGAATACTGTAAAACAGATAAAATAAAATTATTCACAGGTTGGAAAAGCCAGAATGATGACTATATTTGTAAATTTAATTCAGCCTCTCTTGTACGTTAAAAACATATACTTGGGGAAATTTTTCCACTGCGTCCCATGAAAATAACTTCAACCTACAGAAGGGATCAGGTCTAAGGATGAAATATGGAATATGAGTCCATGAGCAATGGACACACTCACAATTCTTTTCTACTTTACTGAGCATTCACTTTGCACATAACATTTCCCATTCAAATAAGTAAAATCAACACATCACACATGTGGAAATAAGTCAACGAGATAAAAGAGCTCACAGCTGTGTCCTATATCTTTCTTACTTGAACATCTCAGCAGAAATCAAATTTCTCTGGCCATTTGTCTTATAGGGCTGGTGTGACAGAGAACTTTCTGACTGAACCAAAAATTGGCTGTTGCTGTCTGCAACATAATGTAAGAAATGACCTAGATACAAACTTTACAGGAGTAATGTTTTCTTGATAAAGCTGCTTTATTCCAGAGTTTTTGGCAATATGACATTATATAATTCTTCATTCTTGTGTCTGAAGCCCACCATATAATACAAGCAATAATGCAATACAGTTGCATGCTTGTATTATTGTAATAAGACATTACAATAGCAAAACAAAGCAGTACCATTGCTTAACCTAATGCAGGACCAGTAGTCCCAAGGATATCAGTAAGACCACTTGATATAGGTGAGCATAGCAGAAGCACAAGTCTTTTCCATATGGGAGAGTTATAGTGGAAAAACATCTGATCAAGCTTCTGAGCTCCAGTACAATCTACTAGCAATAGCAACAACCAGGAATAGTTATTTCCAGTTACTCTAAGGACTACCTATCATGGATCAGTTAAACCAATTCAAGTCCTGTTTTCATGGCTAGTGGGATGGAAGCAGCTTCACTGTGAGAAAACAAAAAGCAAATGTTAAGGGAATGATCAGGCCCTGCTCAGTGGTGCCCAGAAACAGGACAAGAGGCCACAAGCAGGAATTGATGCACAGGGAACTCGTGTTCCACCTGAACATGAGGAAGAATTTCTTTCCTTAGTGACAGAGCACTGGAACAGATTGCCCAGAGAGTGTGGAGTCTCCCTCACTTGAAATATTCTATAACCATCTGGACACAATCCTGTGCCTTCTGCTCTGGGATGAGCCTGCTTCAGCAGGGAGAGGGGACCAGGTGACCACTGTGGTCCCTTCCAGCCTGATGCATTCAGGGATTCTGTGAAAATGCATAATTTCTCTCTAATAATTAGAGAAGGGCAGCTTTTCCAAGCTTTCAAAATATTGATAATATCCTTAGTTAGAAATAGGTCAGATGATATTTGACATTACTCCTAATTTACCATGTCAAAAATATTAATTAATTAGCATTTGATCTGTGGGGACCCTAAGTTATGATCTGTTTGAAACGTTGCTTTTGAGCATATCACCACCTTTTTTTATCAACTCTCTCTCACATGTCAAAAATCTCCAGCCATCTCTCTTGAAGTTTTAACTAGAAAATAGTGCATATTATATCAAAGTATTCCACCAGTTCTATCAATAGGACTGCTCTCAGCATCTAGTGTGTGCTTTTGTAAACAGCAGTGCCTTAGAAAATGATACTTCTGAAAACTAGAAGTGAAATTGTTTATTTTCATAGTCTTCAGTAGTAATGGTGCATTTCATATGCATTTTGCACTAGAATTTAAGGGCAATTAAAGCAGTTTAAAGCAGTTACTGTAGTAGCAGTTTATGACCCAAGGGAGAGTTATGCTATTTAAATCAGATTGTTCTTTTTATGTATTTATAAGTTGTCTTGATAACCAGAAATCTTTAATTTTCAAAGATTTTAGATTTGGTCCTCCATACCACTATTTCTCAGGTCCTTTAAAATCTGTATTTCAATCAAATATCAGCACCTACTAGATTAATCAATATGGCATTAGTGATAAGGAGTTCAAATAAATCACCCAGCTTTAGTATGACTTGATAAGTAAGCAATCCCTAAGCAAACACAAAAAATAATTGCATGACTTCAAGTCCTCCCTGAATGTAATGGAGCAAAAATTGCAATTTTTTGCTGATTGTACTGATCAGAACTACTCTGAGTGAATCAAAAATTCTGAAAATATCTCAGCAGGAATTTAGTCTGTGTATAGTCTTAACCTTAATATGTGCCCTGTTCAGCTGATGCTAATATTGAGTGGCCATTAACATCAAGATGCAATTAAAGGAGGAAAAAGGAAAAAATGTCAGAAGTAGAGCTGTGTCTGAAAACTTCCCAGTTTCGATAAATAATTGACAAAAACAGAACTACTTGTCCTAAAGTAAATGGGTACTAAGACTCTAAGGTAAGTTAAGCCTAACTCTCAACTTTCTTATACAACCAGTACATATCCTATGTTTTTTTTACATACCTGACATCTACTTGCACTTTCTTGTCCCATCAAACTGACCTTATTAACTTACTGAGGTGACAATCAGGACAGAAAGCACATGGATTTCCCTTTCAAAAAAAGACCAGCTGATAAGGAAGCTGCATTGAGAAAACTGTGCAACACAGGAGGACTGTAAGACTGGAGTCTGTCTGGTTGTGCTGATCAGCCACTTAGATTTTCATTCTACTATTTCTCCCCAAGGAAAAGATAATTATGTACCATGATATTTTACCTGTTCTGCAAAGGACAGAAACCTCATAATAACAGAGCATTTTTTTCAGAAAAAAAATCTATTTAATTGAAGAACATTCTAGTGTTTTTGAACATGATAACCAGTTTTCCAGAGCAACTTTATACTCATTAGAGTATAGACTGGTGCCTAAACTAATATTAAGAATGTGATTTCAAGCAAATGTAGATAGAAATAGGGGCTGTCATTGCCTTTTTCTTCCTGTGTCTGTTTCAAATACAATTTAATTTTTGATTTAAAACTGCATATTATTGTAGTGTAAATATTCAAAGAATATTTTTGATCATAAATTTTTCAGGTTAACAGTGCTGATACTAACCTTCACTATACAGGTTAGCTTGCCATTCTGGAGGAAATGATATATATGCTTAATTTCAAGCATATGAACAACAAATTTATAAGCTCCTAGGATACATAAAAGAAGTACCTGTATATGGTTTACTCAGTTAAAAGGAGCATTAAGAAATTTTAAGAAAAAATATATATCCTAGTTATAGCAAAAATGCAGAGTCTTGCATTTGTACACACTGAAATGCACACCTTATGATGTACGTGTGAGTTTGACGTGTTTGTTTTTTTACGTAGAGACTTGCCCAATCTCATTTTCTGGGGTAACTCATTTCCCTTTCAGGCTCATCTTTGTTCATCACAACTTGTGTTTTTCTCAGTAGAAATTCACAAGGAAATCCACATCATTTTATAATTTTTAGCAGCTAAAAAACTAATTCTTTTTTAAAACAGAACGTAGTATTTTTGTGGTTAATGCTTCAGCATTTTGCTTACAGCTGAACCTGTAATCATTTAATATTAGCCACAAAAGGAGGCATGGAACATTTAAGCTGAACTTTATTATGGTTAGTGGACCATGTTATTAAATACATAATATTAAAGAGACATATTTTCAAATTCCATTGACTTTTAGGTTGCAAGGAACACAATGAATATAGATTTAATGGCATACTTAAGGTTTCACCTGACTAAAACTCATTACCTGGAGTGACTAAAACTCATTACCTGGAGTAACTAAATACAAAGCTTTAGCAGAAATACCATATGTGCAACTCAAAATAGTGAACAAAAAAATTTAATGGCATAGTGGAACTTCCTTTTCTGAGTAGGCAATACCCAGTCCTCTGCCCACCCTTCAGCAGCTGCAGAAAGACAAAGACCTGCTTTGCTCTACACTCATATACCTGTATGGTTCCTGCTCTGTTAGGCAGCTGGCTGAGGACAGTGATTTGAGGTAGAGCACCTTCCCTTGCTTTCTGACAGCTTGGAAATTGATGTGAGTAATCTCATCTCTGAGAAGCCTGGGAGCTTCAAGTAACCATTTTTATGTCAAATACATGGTCTGAAATTTTAGCTTTCTCTGAAGAAAACTCAGTTATTCTTTCTAGGCATGGTAAAAGACAAAGAAACTGGAGCTTATATATAAGAAGCTGGAGTTTGCCTTAAGTTATTCTGTTTAAAGCTTATAGGTTTATATGAAGATTCTAAGGAACTTCATATAAAGGACAATTTCCATTATATGGCTCTGTACTTACATATTCCTTCTATGCATAAATTTTCTTCACCTCCCCCAAAATATGGGTGCAAAACCTTATCTAGGTTAATATCTCTTCTACAAATTCTTTGGTGACTACAGAAAAAGTCAATTCATACTCTGACCGTCTGAGAAGAACATGAATTTATTCTCATATAAATGGGAATGAAATGTTTGGACATCCTAAATTTGTATCTTGTTAACTTCACTTTGATTTGCAAACGGACCATAATTACATTGTAAATTTCACCACAGTACAACATCCTGTATTTCAGAATCTTTTCTTTGAAAATTTGTCACAAATTTGAGTCAAAATTTAGACAAAATTAGAGAAAATTTAGTCTGAATTAGGTTTGCTGACAGATGAAGTTGTCTTACAAAATTAGTCAGCCTAACGAAATGTTAACCCTTCCTTATTATTTCTATGGAACTCCTCCATGTGGATTGTCAGGATGCACTTATTTGAGAAATAGCTCATTTATTTATTTAAATATTTATTTAAATATTACATTTTGCCCATTATATGTGAGGTAAACAAAGGTCAGTTCAGGAAATCACACGAATTGGCATGATAAATTATTTCTAGAAATAAATGCATAATCACAATCTGAATAGCTTTACTGGGCTTATAGAAAGAGTAACTATCTACTAGAACCACAGTTCCTACAATTAAAAGCAGTTTCTCTGTTGATTCAGTCATAGATTTCCATTTTTAAACATCACATTTTGCCATTATTGAAAACATTCTTTTAGTCTCCATCAATTTTCTTTCCTTTTTTTTTTTTTTAATATAGCAGAGGAAAAATGCTTGAAGAATCTGATTGCTACTTTTTCAACATTTGACTAAAATAGAAAATAGAGCAAAAATAGATGATGAGAATATCCAGTTTGCATTTCCCAGACTGCAGAACAATCTCGGATACTACACTATAGACTTTTGACGCTAAGGAATTTTCCTGGGGACAAAATATGATAAAATTACCCAAATAATAATAAAAAAATATGATATTAACTACACTTTGCAATGTCTTCTTGCTATGACCATGGTAAAAGTCTTCTGTTTAAGGAAATATTTCCACATGGTCTAACCTTATAAATCCTGGTTAGATAACTACTTCACATTGAAATCTAAAGGTCTAAAGCCTCATGATCTTCAAGTCTTTTAACAAAGTATGGAATTCCAATATTGTAAGACATGTATCCTGATTCTTACTTATCCATTACATCAGATTATATCTGGGCTGCTTTGCCTATGACTTTAAAAGAAAACCTTTAAACCTAAAAGATGTTCATAAAAAATCAAAACAACCAAACCCTGACAAGGGAAGAGCAATAAAATAGGAGATTCTGCCACTGCACAAAACATGATATACAGCTTATCAGAGCACTTGCTATTCCAATCTATTCTGTGGTAAACACCAGTTTTTCCTGGAACTCTGAATGTCTGTATCACTTGTTCCCACAATGCAGAGTAGTGCAAACCATATAGGTGAAACTTTCAGACCACTGTAGCTTTGGGGAAAAGTGATACTGACTTCAGAGAGTCAAAGACTAAAACTGAAAGATAGGAGAACAAATATATATTAGAAGGAGGGTAAAGGATCATATGCGTCATTAGGAAACCATTCACCCTTTTGTCTTTTATATATTTTTCTAAATAGAGCACTTTTGAAATCTGAATTTATAATTTATTTCCTGACTTTTCTCCGTTTCAGCACAGTGAGAAATGGCTGATGTTCTCCTATTAAGCACATGATTAACTTCTAAATGGAGAGATTTATAACAAACCAACGTTTTTGAGTTGAAGGGCACAGTAATTGAAAAACATTGAATAGTGTCTCTTTTCTTGAAGAAAGCAAACAAAAATTCAGCAATAGAGTAATGAATTTTGGAGTGACCATGAGCTGTTAAATGAACACAGGTGGCTGTTTCCACAAGTAAGCTATTTTTAATAGACTTCAAATTAGCAGGAGGAAGGTAAAAGTTTCAAATATTTTTGAAATCTCAGAAGTGTGAAAGACTTCATACATTGTAACTGAAATAAAGAAAGGTGATTAATAAGTGTCCTTTACCTAAATGAGTTACCAGATGCACTGATTCTCAAGGGTAAAAAATAATAACTTTTAAAAAAGGTAAGAAAATTACTCTGGAAAAACTAGGTATTCTTGATGCAAAATGGCTCACAATTCTTTGTGTTGACCTTTCAAGTTACAAGTGAGTAATTCTTCAAAGACTTGGTATTAAGAGCTCTAGCAGGGAGTCATAGACCCAATTAGGAAACTGCAGCTTCCAGTACAAGTTTTTTTTTATCCCTAGGAGATCTCAGATACATGATCTATCCAAGCAACAGAGCTACCTAGCTACTGTGGTCAAGGAAAGCCTTCAGGAGTATAGAAGACTGATTTCTGTTTTACATGATCTTTCATCGTTTGTAATGTTCAAAGATCATAGACATAATATCGTAGAGTCATGGAATGGCCTGGGTTGGAAGGAACCTTAAAGATCATCTCATTCCACCCCCTTGACACCTTCCACTAAACCAGATTGCTCAAAGCCCCATCCAACCTTGTCTTGGACATGTCCAGGGATGGGGCAGCCACAATTTTTCTGGGAAACCTCTTCCACTGCAAAGTGAAGAATTTTTCCTAAACTCAGATCTAATTATTTTAATGCTGTGAGGAAAAGCCTAGATAAAAAAATAATTGCTGGAGTTAAGAAGCAGACAAGTACTTTTAATCACTTCAGAATAAAATTTAAGATCTTTTATAATCTAGATTATTTGTCTAGCCAGCTCAAGACATTTAGTCAGAAAGATGTGGTTTGAATACATGAGTGTTTATTTTGTCAAAGTAGTTTTGCCCTTGGTATCACTTTGTTTTGTTCAGAGTAATTGCAGTATGCAATGAATCCTTTGCTGGGATGATTATATTACTGGTCATCCTGTTATTGACTTGTTCACAGTAATTGAATTATTTTTATTAGAACTTGCCTACCGTGAATTTAGGTGGATTATCATGAAAGAGGCACAAACCATTTTTTATCCAGAATGAGCGTGTTCATTCACTGAGCCATCACAAAATTACTGCATTTACGTTTACTTTTTATCTTAATCCAAGTTCAGCCTTAGGTGTTGACAAACAAATCAGAACATTCTTGATGTGAGTTGTCCTTCTCTAAATATGTACTTTTTGTGTGTTTATTGAAGCCAAATACCTCTGGATGCTTTAACACATTCACGAGGAAAAAAAAAATCACATTCCATTAGGTCTGTGCATTCCATTAAGAACATAAAAAATACACCAGAATGAAAATACAGGAAAATGCAAAAATCCTTTTTTCCCCACAAACCAACCAGGGCACTTAGAGCACAGAAATTAATCAAAATCACCTTTATATCTTCACATTTCCAGTTGTACAAACATTAAAAACTCAACTTCTAATTACCAGAGATATATCTTTGTATGCTTCAATAGGTGAGACCCAGCAAAAGATTTCTGGATTAGGAAAGTGAGGAGCTAGGTGGTATGAGAGAGGGTGAGAACACGAGAGCATTGAGATATCAATTTCCTCTAGATAGTCATTTCAGAATAGGAGAAACATAATTAGAAGGGAAAAACAAGAACAAGACTATTAATGTCTTTTCTGATGATTAGAACATTTGACTAGAGTCACAGCACAGATTTTTTAAAAATTATATTGATCATACAGTGAAAATTTTGAAGACTTCAATCTCAAGTTGGTGAGTTAGTTAATTACTGAGTCCATCTTGGGTTTGGGTCAGGGTGAGGGCAGCAAAAACATTAACATTTTCTTCTCTCCCAACTGATTGAGGGGAAAAAAATCTAAGAATAAAATACATAGCAACTGTTTTGGCTTTGTCACTACTTTTATTTGCTTTAAAACAAATAAGAAAAGATGACTCACTGGAAGTATTTTGGTGTTTAACCCCTATCTTATTTCTCACAATTTTGAGTACTTTTTTTATGGAAAGGAGTATTAGTATTCCAGGCCAAAACTGATCTTCTATGCCCATCAAGATTTTGAGTGATGCTTGCATAACTTTATGCAATTCACAAGCCTGATGTGACTGATCCACAAAATTAATTAATTGAATTTGCAGGAGAACAACAATAATGTAAGAAAATTTGCCCTGGTCTGAACCAATAGCTCAAAAAAGAAATTTCTTCCTTATACCAGAATTCATCCTTTATTCATGAGAATTCCTAGTTAAGAAAAATGTAATGAGGAAAACAACATGGGTTATTCCTATATAGTACGAAATCACAGAGATCAAAAATTATATTCAGTGCTACAATCTTTGATGCCCTTACAAGGAAAAGAAATAGGCAGATATGAGGAAGGCACTACTAACTTATTATATAAGTGTATGATTTTGTCTGATCTTTGTTGATGTCAATTATCTGCTTATCTGCTGTTATTAAATACTAACTGCTTCTGGATGGGGTGTCACTGATGTAAAACGACAGATTACGGACAAAATCTTGAAGTAAAATAAAACACATAGAAGACTGACAAGATGGGTGAGACATTGGCAGTAACTACGTGCCGCTGGGTTTATGTACAAAGTAGTTTTTGGGAAAACTCTTGAGAAATAACAGCACCATCAGCTGGCATTATCAGGACTGTTCATCTTACTCTTCACTAAGCAAGGAAATGTGACCTGTGCTGCAAATCACAGAATTATCAATTTAATCTGACAGGCCCTTTTTTGTCTTTTCTCATCCTCAGAGTCTTGCAGACACACACATCTCCAGAAGTTAACTGTAAAACACTGTTCCTGTCAGATGATTAACACCTGATCAAAAAGTCACCCTTTCCAATATTTCTGCCATTCACAAAAAACTTCTAAATTTTTTCTGTGCGAAAACCCAAGCTGGATCAATAATTATGTCAACCTTTAAAAAAAAAAAAAGAATATAGCATAGGTTAACAAGAATCAAATCAACTTTATACTTAACATCAGCACACACTTACTGCTAAATTTTGTTTACAGGGATGAAGCTGGATTAACTTTACTGATTTTAAAGCACTCTTAATCTTAATGAGAACTTTCATATTTGTTTCCAAATAGCTAAAAGCTCATTGAAAGCAACGAGAAAACTGCCTAAAGTTCAATGGGTTAAATGCTTTCCTGGACAGTGCTGAAGCTGGCAAGACTTCACCCTTACACTTTGGAGGATCTACAGAACCATGTAAGCATTTCATAAACCTGGGATGTGCTCAGGATCTCTGATGAAAACACTTTTACATACTGCAAAGATTGTAATCAGTTCATGTTACCTTAGAATATACTCATACATGTTCTTCGTGTCTCAGTTGGGAAAAAAATTTATTTTACCCCAGATTTTGTTATTAGTACAATTTAGTATCAGTCATGCCTGTGGTCTGTTTAACTCCTGTAATTTAAGCTTTTCCCAAGTACCCTGCACATATTCAAAAGACATAAGTGAATCTCTAAATGCAAGTGAGTGTGTGAAATTCTAATTTTGCACTAGAAGAAAATGAAATCTCATTCATGAGATGAAATACTCCTTTCTTACAGGAATTTCCCAGAGGAAGTTTCATCAGACAAAGTTCAATTTGCACAAGCTGACCAACATTTTGCAGCTAAGCAGTGTTGGGTTTATTATGTTAGAGTGGTTATTGTGTTTGAGTTCAAGACAACATAAAGTGTAACTCCTTTATTTTTATGGGAAGGACACAGACTGCCTGCCTTTACCATCTTCCCACAGCTAGACTTGGTCCTTCTTTTAAAGTTTTTCAGGTTACAAGGATTCCAACTCTATCTGTTGCTCTCAGTAGATGTTATATGAAAGAAGGGTAAACAAGAACCTGTTCTTGCTGTTTCTCCCAAAGCAGGCTCCTGGTAGTAGCACTCTATGCCTTTCACTTCCTTGCTCACATGTGCTCACGCTGCCAAGATGGTTTCGCGCATCACCACTGCGATCGTTGTGCTGGAATGGCGAGAGGGACCAATCCGATTTTCATATATGCCTCAACATATGTTACACATGAAGCGAAGACTTCCTACAAAGGCTGTGTCTGTGCTGGCAGCTCTGTCCCCGGAAAGGCTTCGCCTGGCAGCCAGTCAGGGCAGAGAAAGTTCTCACGATTTGACTGCGAGCGACCCCCGCCTTGCCGGTGGGGCAAATGCCTGGATGCCCGTGAAGAATGCCCGAGCAGCCAGACTCTGGGAGGAGCCTTACCCCATAAAAGCCGCTAGCCGCAGCACAGCGGCAGACTTGTTCCTTCGGGTACCTTGGGGCTCGCGGGAGCTCGCCTGTAGGGTCCGCTCGGCCCCTTCCCCACTCNGAACACGCAGCGGGCTGCTGTTTGGAAATCACGCCTAGCCCGCCGCGGGAGTTATGCCGGCACGCTGCAATTCGCCGCACGCAGTGATGCTGCTAAGCTGCTGCTGACAGACCGCCGGGGTTTTGTGGTAACACTGTCCCTGTCTTCTGTTTCTTTCTCCATCTCGCTTTTCCCCTCTCTGCTCCTTTTTCTATCCCTCTTTTCCCTTAGCCCTTACCTTTTTTTGTCAATAAACAGTTCTCAGATATAATGTTGCTCAATTTGTGCTTTATTTCCATCCGAGAAACCTATCAAAAAGAATTCTCCCCGATTCCACCTTTTATAGCAGAATGGAACAAATGGGTAGGAACAGAATTCCAGCATCAGTACCCTAGAGACATTTTATCAAGCTAACAGTGCAGTGTGTCTTATCAACGAAATAATAAAAACAATTTGTATGTTTATTCATCAGTAATTCACTAATAAAATGCATTGAAACCTGCCAGTTAATCAGCATGCTGTTCATGAGGTGACAGCAGCTGAGCTACTGCAACGTAATATTAAGATAATTTCCTATACTAGAAATTATTCACTGCATGCAGAATTACCAATTTCATTATACACAACTTATTTTTTTTTTTTAGCAGTAAGTAATTTTAAATTATTAAATCCCTATTACAATATCTGCTGATGCCACCAGTGGCAGCTCAGAGAGTTCTCTCACTCTAATAGAGTAAAGGACCCATCTAAACCTTTTCTAGAAATAACCTAAACCCCAATTTATTTCTGTGTCTGGGAATTTGCCATATTAAATGCTTAAATTTCATTTTAAGTTGTATTAAACTTAATTCTGTTATCTTGTGCCTAGTGTGTTACATAGTCCTTTAACTGGATGAAGATAATTGCTTTATATCCCTTAAGATCACACATCAAAATGTGCATGGATTTCTGATAACAAGGCATTTTTTACCTTTTCTCACCAATCTATTCTCTAGTGTTTCAGGAGGGTCATTTCTTCCATAAAGAAAATCAAGAAGGATCAGTATTAATACTGGAACATGGAGAAACTCATAGCAGCCCACAGGGTTTAAAAGCCTGAATGGAGAGATGATTTCTGTAACATCAAGAAGGATTGTCACTACAGAGGGAGTGAGGGGAAGGTTTCATGGGACCATCCAATTTGCTTGAGAGGTTGAGAAGATCCTATCTGAAATTACAGAGTTCTTGGGAGAAACAAAACTGTTCAGACTATGATACAGCTAAAGGTGTCTTTCCTCTCTCTCACCTCTGTCTTGTTCCAGCTGAAAAACTGAATGATGGTTTTGGGGTTTATTCTACAAGGTCTTGTGCAGTCATTTGCTGCAGCTATCAAACATCTCTGACTAGTGATAGAAAGCCATAGTGTCCACGATGGGAGACTAGACAATCTAATTTACATGTGTAAGGTAATGAACTGAGAATTAGTCCTTGGCTCTTGAGGTAAAGAAGTCCCATTTCAGTTTAGCAGCAGCATTCAAATCTTGAATGCTGAAGGTCTGCAGTAAATCCAGTCAGGCCCAGGAAAAGGTGAAATGTACCTGGATTACACATGTCGGAAAGCAGCACAGCTGTGCATACAGGTGTGACACAGCAACCCATGGCTGTGTAACACTCTGGTTGTCCAGTTGGTACTGTTGCCTATTTCTTGTACCACTGACTAATGTTAGAGTCATGAGGTGCTAATAACTCTTTTTCTCTTGCTTACAGTACCACAAATTAGTTAGTATATCACATCTATATTCAAACATATTCATCACATTTGAATACAGATATAACACAAATGTTGTTCTTGACAATAAAATGTAGCCATGAAAATGAATAAAGAATTTATTGTATGTACTGCAGAAGCACAGTAGATCAGTCAATTCCTACAACTGCTCCAGAAATTAAATAAGGTATTTTTGAATTATTAAAATACACTGTAGACATATATTAGTATGATTTGTGTGTTGATTTTCTTTGATTACTGTATGGGGGCAAAGCCTTGGGAATTGCAAATGACAATTAGTTTTCACTGCTATATATTTTCTAAGAAAGTAAAGGATTTTCTTCAAATAAAAGAGCAAATAAAGTATC
Organism: Phainopepla nitens; assembly: GCA_013400175.1. NCBI lineage: Eukaryota > Metazoa > Chordata > Aves > Passeriformes > Bombycillidae > Phainopepla > Phainopepla nitens. The sequence goes on from VXBQ01016353.1 coordinate 479,447, forward strand.
ATCTATAGCAGTGAGTTGTGTGCTGAGTTGCTATAAATTTATTTTATCACAGAAATTAGGAAAACTGAGACACCTCACTCACAGGGTTGCAATTATGTTTCATTTTTCCAAATTGGTTAGAGAAACAGAGGAAATACAACAATTAAATGTAGTAGAGGAAAAGCCTGATTAGAATTTACAGAACAGAATACAGTGCCCAGTACTTGGACCCCCACAAATCCAGAGGTAATTCTTTAATTTCAAGGTGACAAGGCTAACTACACTACTGATATTCCTATGGACTGTTTGCTGGAGCTGGGTCGCATATCTCTTCTCTGGGTCAGAGATACAAATTCACAACAGAGACCATCCAGGAAAATCCCATCAGACTTTTTTACTTTCACTTCTTACCTCACATGCTGTGCGTGAAAGTGAATCTCATTACTTCATACTCTATTAAAGCAAGCACAACCTTTTTTCCAGTAGAAAATTTTAGGGTTAGAGCAGAAGAAGGAATTGCCTTCTGGTAAATGATTTCCATAAGGATCCAGGGCTGGAAAACTGCCAAGATATCTCTGCCTGTGCAATCAGAGAGTCTGGTACAAGCTTTGCACTTCATGCACATTTCCTGAGGCAGCACATTTGAGTGTAGAGGGGAGACACATGGTTTGGATGGATGGACCACTCAGTGGATAAGGAATTGGCTGGATCATAGAATCATAGTTTGAGTTCTTCGGGGCCTATCAGGATCATCAAGCTGATGGTCACACTCAAAGAGTTGTGGTCAACCCCGTCATGTCCCAGTGGCAATCAGTGGTGAGTGATGTCCGTCACGGGGTGGGGCTGGGACCGGCACTGTTTAACGTCTTGTTAGAGACAAGGACAGTGGGATAGAGTGCACCCTCAGGATTGCTGGTGACACTGAGCTGTGGTGCAGTCACACACTGGAGGGAAGAGAGAGATCCAGAGAGACCTGGACAGGTTGGGGAGGTGGGTCTATATGATCCTCATGATCATACAAGGCCAGGTGGAAGGTTCTGCACCCGGATGAGAGAAATCCCAAGCACAAGTACAGGCTGGACAGAGAATGGATTGGGAGCAGCCCTGAGGAGAAGGATTTGAGGGTGTTGGTGGGTGAGATGCTCAATATAACCTGTCATGTGCACTCACAGCTGAGAAAGCTAACCACATCCTGGGCTACATCCCAAGAAGCATGGGCAGCAGATCAAGGGAAGGGATTCTGCCCTTCTGCTCCAATGCTGTAAGACCCACCTGCAGCACTGCACTGAGCTCTGGGGTCTCCAGCGTGGGACATTGACCTGTTGAAGCAAGTCCAGAGGAAGCCATAGAGATGATCAGAGTGCTGAGCACCTCTTCCTAAGAAGACAGACACACTGAGAGAGAAAGAGATGGGGTTGTTAAGCCTGGGGAAGAAAAGGGTTTGGGGACACTGTACTGTGGTCTTCCAGCATGGAAAAGAGGCCTACAGAGAAAGCTGAATGGGGACACCTTTTTCCAAGGGAAATTAGTGACAAGAAAAGGAAGAATGGCTTCCATGTGGAAGAGTAGGTTTAGATGAGATATCAGAAAGAAATTCTTCCCTGTGAGGGTGGTGAGGCCTCACAGGTTGCCCAGAGAAGCTGCGACTGCCCTTGGCGTGTCCAAGGCCAGGTTGGATGAAGCTCTAAGCAACCTGGTCTAGCAGAAGGTTCCCTGCCTGTGGCAAGGGGTTGGAACAAGATGTTATTTAATTCCCTTCCAACCCAGACCATTCTATGATAAAATGATGTTACCCTATACATGAATAAATGACCGGACCACAGGGGAGAGTTGCAGAGTCACAGAAAACAAATATAAAGTCTTAGACAAATTTTTTGACACAGTGTGTTTACTTGAACAACTAGGAAAAAAAAATCAAAATAATCTTAAAAACTCAATCAATTAAAATGAACATTTTGAAATATAGCTAGTGAAATATTTAATGAAAAAGGTGTGTCTGGCATGTAATGACTCTACCCAAATTTGAAAAAATAGCTAACAACCCACTCTTGAAGGATCATACACCTCCCATTTGATGCAAAAATAATTAGCTCTTGGTTGCCCGTGATTCTCTATCTGTTGATATGTGCTAATAGCCTGTTGTTGCTAAGGAATGTTGCTAAGCAAGGCATAGCATACAGGAGGTCAGCCATCTCCTCTCTGACAACTTCTAGCATCAATTATTTTTGTAAACTAAAGATTTCATTTTTTTTCTGAGTGTTCTGCATATGTGTTTAAGATAAAAGATCTATCACTATAGAACGATCCAAACATGTAAAGACTGAAATATTCTGATGGAGTTATCTCTATTTCATTAAAATATAATTTGTGCTTCTCAGCATTGCTGTGCAGCCATCAGAAGGTAAAAACCGTAACCTGACCTATTTTTGTTACAGTGCTGAACAAATTAGATGAGAAATTTGAGTATTCTTGGTATACAAACATATTTCTGTTGATTTAAGCTATTCTACCAATCAGAAATATTTTTATTTAGAGGATGATAGTTAACTTCAAATGGAAAAAGTAACAGAAGAGAAACCAATTATTGCCTTTTAACAAAACAGAATATCAAGAGCAATTAAACAGCCATAAAAGGAAAGCATATGCAAAACTAAACAGATTCTTAAATTTCATCTGTTCTGAAACTATTGCTTTTTGGATTCCAAGTTCAAAATGGAAGTTTTTATGGTTTTTTTATGTTTTTTCATTTCAAATTAGTATCTCAGGGAGCGGGATATATCATTGTGCAACCAAAATGAGATCATACTGGTTTTAAATACATAGCATTAATACAGAGACTTGTTTCTCTGACAGTTCCATAAAACTGGAATGTTTTATGCTGCCAATTCCTATTTCATTAATGGAAGTCAAAAGGATAGAGGCTCCCAAATAATTTTAAAAAGAGGGAAAATCTACTCTCTAAAATTCTCCTTGCTTTTTTGTTGTTGTTGTTGATTGCTATGAGTCATTTGAAGCCTGATATGAAGTGTCACTTCATTATCATTAAAGTGCTTTTTAAGCGGTATCCTCAACAACCACTTTCCTACACCATTATGAGCATTCCTGTTTTCTAAAGGGTAGAAGATTTTAATGCACAGTGGCCCCTATCAAATACTAAAACTTATTTTATCTCTCTTTTAGTTTTTAACAAAACTAGTTGAATAACAACCTCCCAAGTTTTTTTCAAATCAAAGTCTATCGGCTGTTTTGAACTCTTGGAAATTTCTCTCATGGTCTAAAGGAGAAATGCTAGTTTGGGTCAACTTGCAATGAAGACACCTTCCAAGAGACCAGGGAGAGTTTTGCCTTGTAGAATGCTGGAAATATCGAAAAAGAAATAACGCATTTTTTATTTTCAGTGGTTTAACAAAATAGGCACGGAAAAAAGTTTCATTTCTATGGGCTGTAATTAGGAAAAATTACTTAGAATGGGTCATTAGTTTGCTAAATGGTTCAGGTGAACATTTAGGTGGTTACAGCCTGAAAGGCTCAATACACTTAATCGTTTAGGAGAACAAGTAAGAAAATTCCTCTCTCACATTCCTGTGACAAGATTTTTCAGGTGACTTTTCTGAAATACTGTAAATAAAATTTCATCTCTATCACTTTTTTAACTCTCTGTTCTTCATACATGGACACAGGCATGATGCTGAGACTTCTGTTAGCACTACTACGGTTACATTCATACCCATGGTAGCGTTAACTTTCCTACCTAAATAACATCACTAATTGATTTTGATCAGGTAGAACATGTCAGGAGGCCAAATGTTACCACCCAAGTGTAGAAGTATTTGAACTGCACTACAACATGCCCCAGAGAGCATTTGTTACTAGTTTTATCCAAAGGAGAAATTCTAATGATGGTTACCTATGAAGGGGATGACATACAAGTCTTTATATAGTTTCATGGTTTTAGAGTTTTATATATCTTAAATGCATCTTAACTTTGTATAGGATGTCTTCAGAGAGATCAACACATGTGTGCCATTTAGGAATTACCCTGCTTTCAAGGATTAAATGGAACCTTTTCCTTAGTTTTACTCTGTGAACTCTTCTATAGTTGACAGTTAATTATATTTTTAAATGCTTATAGTAGTGTGCAGGTTAATAGCCTGCACGGCCATGGGATAAAATCATTGAGTCATAATTGGTGTGCAGTGAAGCTATAGATCCAATCCAAATTATAAGTGACATGTTCTCCTTCTCTTCCTAAAAAATATCCTAATATGTTAATTGCAAACATTTTACTGGAGAGAGGGATGGGTGGGAAAAATATATTCTTCCCTTGAAAAAAGAAATATATTTATTTAATCTTACACAAACTAATGATGTTACAAAAGTATTTACATTACATTGTTTCCTTTGCATTTAAATATGTATATTTCAGAGGAAAACCAAGACAGAGAAAAATTATGGCAAGAAAAATACAGCAGAATGAGTTACAAAGAGCAGAAACATGCACTTAGCTAAGAAGTTTCTAGAACAATCCCTCACTTGTACTTCTTCACAGAAAAAGAAAACAAGATAAAGCAAGATTTTAGCTTTTTTGACAAATTACTCAGAAAGGGAACCCACTGTCCACTGAGGAAAGAAATAGTTCTAAGTCAATAGGGAAGTAAAGTGGTGCCCAAAGAATTAACTGATACTGTGTGATCTGTATGTTGTAACTTTGGACCTCTAATTAAAAGAGCGAGGTATCATTACTTCATCCGAAGAAGAGCTTTGCTGACAAAGCTGGGACAACAGTCCCATATACAGTAATAATCAGAGAATTTTATGTACATTCTAGTTGAAAGAAAAGTCAGTTTATACTGAATATCCTTTGTAAACTAGATTTAATCAGAAATAAATTGTTTTGCTGAGCACTCTCAATGAAAAATAAATATCACTTCAAATCTGAAGTAGTCACAAAAGAATGTGCTATTTTTCACCTATGTCTAATCCCTATTTCCTTCCAGTTTGGGGTCTTCCTCCAAACTACCTCTCACCTAGCTCACTACAGACAGAAAACCAACCACAACGAGTTGTCCTTCTGAAAGGTGTGAGAAACATACTCTGAAAAATAATCTCACTTACAAGAAGAAACATTTAAAGAACCCATATTTAATTCTCCAAATAAAGTAAGAGTGTTTCAGTACTTAAATAACTACCTATTTTATTCTTGTCCATATAACACAATATGGAATGGCTTTATTTTTGTTATTTGAAAAAAAAAAAAAGTGTCCCCTTTCAGTAGCTAGACTCGTCTTCTTTGTTTTCCTCACGGTTCTCATTCTTGCACTGTATTTTTTTTATGGAAACCCTATGAGTTTTATCTTTCAGTTCCAGAAATAGTAGATGCTGTTTTACTATGACATTTAGGAGACTGTAGAGTATGACAAAATGCCAATAAAGATGTATGCATTTATATGTTCTCACTCTAAAATAAGAATTATGTTACTCATGGAGAAGGGAAAGGTTTGCAATTATCAAAGTGTGCTACTGCTAGTAGGGCTTACACCTCTGTGTAGAGCAAAGGACTGCAGTTAATCACAGAAGCTGACACCCTGAGGAAAAATTACAAATGCAGTAGTCACACTTCTGACATTTCTGTGAAGAAAGAGGCCTGTCTGTGCTTAACAGAGACCAAAAAAAGTGACACAAGAGGCAGTAGAAAGAACAATAGAAGATTCTATGCACGTATGTCCAATCACACACACACCCCCAAAAAAAAACCAAACCAAAACCCAGTAACAAACAAAAAAAAGAAGTGAAGTCTGGAAAAGGTAAAAACTGTATTTTGCTTTTTCCAGAGAAAATAATTAAAATATAAAACACCTGAAGCATTTGATAGTATGTCTCCCTTTTGATTTGTTTTGAAAAGCTTTTCTCTTTTGCTACAAACATACCCTAGAACAGGCTTCCAGACAAGCAGCCCACATAAATACCTCCCCTAGAACAACTGACTTTGCAATTCCTAACTACAGATTCATCTTCTGAGAAAATTACATGTAGGAGATGGGAGTACTCAAAATCTCATCTTAGGGTTCAGCTGCTAGTTCACATTTTAAAAGAAATAATGGTAATCCTGCATTCTTAAGAGGTTTTCTCATCTAATGAAATAATTTTGGAATAATCTCAGGATTTATAAATATAATAAAATTTTGCCACAGGTAGTGTTGTTAACTTTGCTAAGTTGGCATCATCTTTAACATCCTAGGAAGCACATTTTCTTGATATTTTAGAAGTGTACCTTTGGCTTAATGCTTTCCAATTACATTTATACAAGTATGTTTTAACAGTTATTTTTCTGCATTTGGTTTTGTAGGGCTTTGGCAGGGAAGCTTAGATCATCAGGGTTTGTGCATATTGTTTAGGGCTCTATGAATTACTGGTTGGATTCCTGCTGTGAAATACATCACATGCCAAATATTTTTAATGAAATAGCATTATTCACCTATTCCATGAGGAAAGACAAAGAAATGCCTGCATATTTCTTGTTGGGATTAAAACCTTGAGTGTGTCACACTATCATGACACCTGTTTTCGGTACCAATGCTATCCATCTTGGCATAGGTATTAACCCACCCCCAACAAGCTGGTTTTAACTCCCACAAGGTAAGTGAAATTATTTCTCTAAATAGGACCTATATACTCTAGAAATTAAGACCAGTTATTTAAATTACACTCTCACTCAGTTCTTTTTCCAAGGAACAACTAGAAGTAAATTCCTGCCAACGCAATCAGAACTAATTTTGAAGAACCAGTCACTTTCCCACCTCAGATTGGTTAAATTTCAGACTGCCTTTCATTTTATCATTGCACCACAAAGAATTAATATACATTACAGCACATGTGAGAAAATCCTCTTAATAGTCAATGTCTATTGTATAAATTAAAATGCAATATCCTATTTGCCCAAACTTCCAACCCCATGAACAGTTACTGTGTTTCATATTCAATGTTTTCTAACATCTTTAGTCTTCATCTGGTACTTTCAAAGTACAAAAAAGGCTGATGGTGGTATGTAATATGGTGGGTGAAATCAAGTGCTTTATATGTTTCTGTACCATAGCAGTTGGTTAAATACATTGTACTACAGTCCTCAATATGACTGTCATAAATGTAATGCTTGTGAAGTTATACTGTTTGTTAACTAAAATGTCTCCTTATCTCAGGCTTTTATTTTGAAATATCCAATATGCACAGCAATGGGACAATAATTTATTCCTATGCAAAGCCAAAGATTGAACAGCTTAGGTTTTTTTGTTCTCCTACAGTAATTGGCAGTGTGTGACGATTAAAAGAAAAAAAAATGGAAAAAAGAAGAAATATTTCTCTGAGTTTGTTTGGATATATTTTATCTGATAAGATAAAAGGTCTAAAGCAGAGGAATAAAACTATTGTATTGCTATGGACCATGACATAAACAGAGAACAACCTCTGAGAATATATTCTTTCATTCATAAAAAACTTTAATAATATGCTAAATTTCTGTAATGGCAATTATAATCAGACTTTGAAAAAACACAACTAAAGTTCACTTTAATTAGGTTACACATAAGCTCTCATAAAAGGTGTTTTTCACAGGATGATATAATAAAGGAAAAATGTGGAAATCAAACCTGGTTACAGAGAAATTAATATTTCAAAGAGTACTGATATGCAATATATTAATATTTTGTATTATATATAAAACTAAGTCCTGTTCCCAGTTTCATGTAGGCAGATATTCTCCATGTATAAAGCTAAATCTTACAATCCACTGATGACACAATTATGTACTTGAGCTGCATCACAGGTGATCCGGCATAAGAATATTTAAAGATACAGATAAAAATCAAGCTTTTGTGCTCAGTGAAAGCGATTTTAATTGAAATATGGTGATGAACAACACATTCTTACAGGTTATGGTGTGCATGAATGTCTGAACCAAAGCCCACCACAGGCAGGGGAGCTGCTTTGTTAGTCAAAATTAAAGACATTTTTTGGAAGTTACAAGCTGAACGAGAAAGAGCAACTTATAAATAGATACCTTTCCAGATAATAGCTCTGTACAGAAAATTGCTCATGTTCAGATTGTAAGATTTCTGTGTTTTCAGCAGGACAGAATGGCCAATATTGTCAGAACTGACCATTTCCACTGACATTGCAATTACACTCAATTTTTACAGAAATATTCTGGAACAGTAGAAAATAGAAAAAAAATCTGTGTTTACTTATGCACATGCATACATAGTAAAGAGTAAAATGGGGCATCTTCTCAGACCTTGGTGTTCCCTATGTTGTTCCCCTTTTGTCTTTCTTTACCCACTTATCATGGCTGCAGAGCTCACAGACCACCCAGCAGCCTCCTGCAGCCCTTGGGCACCTACACCTATAAGGATGAAAACTATATATGTGTCTTTTCACTGTCCTTTGACATATATAGATACATAAGTCTTCACAGAAATATGTGCAGGAAGAAAGGAAAGAAAGGAAGAAAGGAAGAAGGGAAGAAATCGGCACAAAATGCACACATTAGGAGACTTCCCCTACAGACATACACAGAGAAATTTACAACTTGAGCCAAAATTGCAGAAAAGATGAATATTCACTGAACCTATTCCATGTCATAGCCCAAGAAGTGACACACCACTGTGAACCAAACTGACATGATTTTACCTTTTATGAGTCTGATTCTGTACCCTACTTATTTGTACACAGAAATAGTTTAGGTGCCTTGGCAGAAAAAGTTGCAGATCACTATCAACAACATGCCTTTCAAAAAGGTTTATTTCAAAATGAACAAGGTGTGAAATTAAGAGCTCTGTTGGAAGACATCACTCCAGGTGATTACCTCCAGAAATTCCCTTTTTAACAGAACATATTTCATTGCACTCAAAAAGTCAGAACTAAGCTAAAATGTCGTACCAAAATGCCTCACTAGTATTTTACACTTTATGAACTGTCAGTGTGATATAATGTAAAATCAGAAACACATTGTAGCTATATCACAATCCAGTGGGATGGAAAATCTGCAGAGAAAGCACTGGAAAAAAAATTAGAGAAAATTACAGGAAATGTAAAATTTAATTCAGTGTGTTACAAGTTTGCTGTTACCCCAAACCTATTTCTGCTGGCTTTGTCTTCCATCCTCTAAAATTAAAATTAGTTCTGTTATTGAGAATAACTTCCCATTGAAACATAGCTTATTGCTGGTTGCTAAAAACCAGCATGAGACCACATATCTCTAAATCAAAATATCTGTCCCCCACATTTAGGAAGCATAATCTTCATGTCAGTAAACTGAAGGATTTCCTGAAATATGATAACCTTTTTATTCTTATGGCAGGGTTAAACATACTCCTGCAGAAATCCCCTGAAATAAAAGTTCATATAGCATTCTTTCTTAAAAGAAAAAAAAAAACCACAAAACAAAACAACAACAAAAAAACCCCCACAACCTAAGCTGCTTAGGTTTAAGAAAATTTAAAGGGTTCATTTTGTTCTTGGAAAAAAAATTATCAATCTCTTATTAAATAATGTTTAAAAATCCCTTTTTTAGGATTTTCTACCTGACATAAGTATTACAATAACTAAAATGGATACTTTATTGTGAGAAGATTTTCGCAAATTTTCCTAAATTTGCCAAAAAAGCATGGTTACAGATATTAACCAAAAATCTCCAAACTTCAAATTGTCACGAGTTTTAGCTGAAGCTCTGAAGAATGATTAATCTCTCTCATTTACTTATAAATCTAGAAATCAGCTTTTAGAGCCATACAACTTATGGAAGCAATTTGCAAATCCTTATTTGCATTTTTGAAAAGTCAAATGAGAACAAAACCTCAAATTTGTTTTGAAATGCAACTGTAGTTCTACACATGTCAAACTGAATTCTTCCATGAAGAAAGTACATCTTACTTCTCTCATTGACTCTTGATCTAATCAGGCACTAGTTTCAATATTCTTATCTAGTTAGATATCCTTTGTAAAAGTTCACTTTTTTATTGTGTAGACCTACTTTCAATCCAGAAATAATACTTATGGAGAACTTCAGTAAACACTGAAACATTCACAACTTGAACTTCTTGGTTTTTTTCCTTGGATTTTTTTTCCTCCCATATGAGTCAAAATCAAACACTTGACATGTGTTTAAATCAAGGCTAGGTCCTTTTTAAAGCTAGGGTGAGTGAAGGCTGAGTGTGAGTATGAGTGTATAGCTGAGTGTGAGTGAGTGCACAGGTGAGTGTGAGTTATGAGTGTGAGTGCACAGCTGAGTGTGAGGGTGAGTGTGAGGATACAGTTTTCACTACTTATGTCCAATTTAGAACTTTTTGAATACTTCTTAACATTAATAAGAAGCTCTAATTCTTCTCTTTTTGCTCTGAAGCACAATTTCTATTTCCTTCCTTTCACAAAACGGAAAGTATTTTCTGAAATTCAATTTATAGTTCTTCAGCAAATAATAAATATTCTTTGTTCTGGAAAGCTTCATTCTTTTACTATCCATAGGTTTTGTGACTTTAAGGAAAACACTTTACATTCAGATTCAATTTCTTTATGTCTAATGAAGAAAATATAGAGCTATGACTGATCGTATTTTTAAGCTAAATGAACTTCAGCTGAATTGAAGGGAACCCCATTAGTTGTCACTGACAGATAAACCAAGTTCTCTTTATTCACAACTCTAAAACATTAAGTTTTAATTTAAAATGTGGTTAACTTCCCTTAATTGCATTTTATGAAAATTGACTGGGAATAAACTAAGCTTTGCTATTATTCAGACATAATTACAAGAAAAATAGAACTTTATTATTGTTTTTTAACATAAAAGGTACAGAGTAAAGGATATGCCTAACTCTGTACTTTTGATATGCAAGTATTATGGTCATCAAGAACAAATAATTTTTTAAAAAGGAATTTACTACTGTGGCATACTTAGAACAGTATCTCCAAATGCATTTATTTTATCACTGCCTTTGAACTGGTTCTTGTATTTATCTGTTTTTATTATAAATCCAGAGCCAAAAGAGCAGTTACAGGCATGTAGAATTGACTTCAGCATGCATGTGCTTAAATACCCTTTCTTAAATTGAAATAATTCCTTGATCTGAAACCACAGTTAACGCTCAGAACTGTGATATAACTCAGATAAATCCTCTACAGATATTTGATGATTGTTTTAGTGTCAGTGAGAGAATTATCCTTCAAAATACATGGCAAAATAGTAATTGGAAGAAAGTCTGAAGGCTACAAAAATATCAACTAAATAGAGCTGCTGGTGAACAAAATGTTACCCCCAACATTAGTGTTCCTGCTTATGGTCATCAATAACTTAAGAAAATAAATAATATGTACCCACATCCAACACATTCACTATGCTTTGTACATTATGTGGCTGCTGATCTCTACAATGACGTTTTTCTTCACTCCTGAGAAAAGGTAGAATAACTCATGAGTATGGCTGACATAAGAGAGTTATTTCTCTGTTCCTCTCCAGCATAGGTAAATGTCATCACAGAGATCAGCTGCTGTTTTATATTCACAGGGCAATGGGAACATACTTTTGGCTGTTTGCACCTCACATTTTAGAAAACTGCCACTCAAAACCTTATTAATAATGCAGTTCATAATGGCCCCTTTACCTGGGCGTTGGTAGGTCTTCAAAGGCATGTCACACCTCACCAGAAGAATGGGCTCTTGCTGGGTAAGGAGTTACACTAAATCTCTATGCTGTGTAGCAGCCTGCCTTTCTTTGAGCCCTGCATTGGCACCTGATTGTGCTGGTTTGAGAAACAGCAGGCATCACCTCTGGAGAGTTTGAGATCACTTTGCTTTGTTTTCATCCAGCTTCTTACCTAAACAGTATGCAAGCACTGCAGTCCAAAAGGAAATTTCTCTACTGAACTAAACATGCTATCCAAGATCATTTTGCATACCCACCAAGAAATACTTCCATGATTTTTTTTCAGAACAAAAGCGACTTAGATGTTGTGATTTAAAACATCCAGACAATACTCTAAGAGGCCCAGGTGAACTGTACAGCACACTTTTCTTGAGGAGCCTGCAGAAGAGCCTATCCAGCCCCTTAAGGCTGTGAGAAGAGATTTGCTGGCAATACTATAGCCAGGAGGCTGCCTCAGTCTGCATTAGCCATAAAACAAGGACAAGATGAACGATTTTTCTGTTGCCTTTTCACGTTATCCAGCTTTCTTTCACACACATACCATGTTATCAAATGGTACAGTTTCCTGTTGTTTGGTTACCAAGGAGGTAGTTCTTACAAGTCAGGCTGCTAAATGGACATTGGAATGTTTTCAAGTGATGACTCAGTTTCAGATGTCTCAGGAACCACTTGAATACAATTTTTTAATTATGGTCCTGAATTAACAATTTTTGTATCCTTCTACATCAGCACTATTTCACACAACTCTAATGCAACATTGTCAGCCCATTCTGCAGTTTAATTACAGACACAGTGAGAGCTTGTATCATCAGTCAACATTTTATAGGAAAAATTCATTGAAATATTGACAGACCTAGCACGCCGCTGTAAATAGTTCCTCATCTTACCTGTGGAGAAATGTCAGAGCTACTTCTCTACATATTGTATCTTCTACACTTCTCATTTCTGACAATCCATAAAAACCCCAACAAACCAAGCCAAAACTGCGTTCTTGAACTCACTTCAGTTGATTTGCCCTGTTCTGAAGATAAATAAAGTGCAAAATGCGGAGAGTGGTGAGATGTGATTTTACTAGGGAATAAAGAATGTGAGAAAGTGACCAAGTGTTGAGAAGGCCAAAGAAGGAAGAACTAGAGTGACAGTGCAATCCTGGGGACTGCTGTAGAAAGACACACACTAGAGAAAGTGTTTAGATTGTGTGGGGGGCAAATCCATAAAGACAATAAAGAAATTGTGACAAAGATTAATCTCTTGCTTTTCAGTCTCATGCCTTAATACAGCTTCAAGGTCAACCACCATGTTATCTGATGTTAAGGATCAGTAAAATGCTTTTCAAAGTGTTTTTGCAAAGGGGTTGAAGTGTGAGATCTTCTGTGAGCACTGCAATTTCACTGAAACCAGTGAAGTTACATGAGGGATGAGTAATAGAGATAATTTGTAATTCAGTGTACCGTGTAATTCACAGTTTTTTGAGATGGATTTAGTGAGTTCATGTAATTCTGCTAAGGATTCCACAGTATCTGAAATACCTCATTATTCTCTTCAATTCTAAAAATAAGCCCAAATAGTGTACAGCTGTATTCAATTATGTACCAGGGTATTCTTCTTCCATAAGTAGAGATCAATTCCCAATGCCAATTGCACAATAATTGTGCAAGTATTAAAAAGAATGAAAACTTTATTATCTCCTGGGGGTTCTTTTTTAAATTTGAAGAATAACTTAAATGAATCTTTAAGCCTTTCGAAAGCATAGTGAATGTTTTAACTCCACTCTTTCCCTAGAAAATATGAGTTCCAGTCTATGAGCAAAAACTTCATTTCTCTTAAATCCCCTTAGAGTCCTGTACAACACTTGCAAAAACCTCAACTAGAATTCAAGTATTTATTCTTTGAGGTCCACATATTCCACACCACATAATTTATCCTAAAATGAAAGGTAGTCCAGAGAGGTGAATTAAAATATAGTAGGTATCTGCTGTGGGAATTTCCTCTGCATTTTCCACAGGGACTAAACTTGTTCGTCTTACAAATGAAGATATGCATAATACAACTCATCCATAGATTTCTTGAGATTTACCAAACATAAGTGAGTAATAACCATATATATGGTTAATTAATGTTATCTGACTGAAGGCAATAGAACTACAAGGAGGGACTCCACTTTAAACTCAAAATTGTGATGAGTTTTCTGTTGGTTCTGAACACAGTATGATTCAAATTTTCTTCCCAAATGCACTCCAGGCTGATGTAAACTCAGACTCAATATTTTGTTTCAAAAGCAGCATTGCAATTAAATGACATTCTGTGTGTGCCATTTAATTTCTGATGGGATTCTGAAAAGCCCACTGAGACGTTCCTTCTTTTCAATGGATCCAATTGTTTCAGGGACTGTAAAAACAGTGGTCCCAATATTCATTTGTATTTTCTCCTTCAAATAAAGATATTAAAAATGCGCAACTTTAGTTTTCATGTAAAGCAAACTAATGATCACAGAATCACAGAATTAACTAGGTTGGAAAAGACCTTTGAGATCATCAAGCTCAACTTATGACCTAACACCACTTCATCAACTAAGCTATGGCATTTAAGTGCCACATCCGATCTTTTTTTAAACACCTCCAGGGATGATGACTCCACTGCCTCCCTGGGCAGCCCCATTCCAGTGCCTAATCGTTCTTTCAGTGAAGAATTTTTTTCCTAACCTCGAGCCTAAACTTTCCCTGGAACAGCTTAAGACTGTGTCCTCTTGTTCTGTCAGTGGTTTCCTGGAGAAGAGACCAAACCCCACCTGACTACAACCTCCTTTTAGGGAGTTGTAGAGAGTGATAAGGTCTCCGCTGAACCTCCTTTTCTCCAGGCTAAAATCCCAGCTCCCTCCACCATTCTTCATAGTGCTTATGTTCCAGGCCCTTCAGCATCCTTGCTGCCCTTCTCTGGACAGGCTTCAGCATCTCAACGTCCTTCCCAAACTGAGGGGCCCAGAACTGGACACAGCACTCGAGGTGTGGCCTCACCGGTGCCCAGTCCAGGGGCAGAATGACCTCCCTGCTCCTGCTGCCACACTGTTCCTGACACAGGCCAGGAGCCATTGGCCTTCTTGGCCACCACGGCACACTGCTGGCTCATGTCCAGCCTGCCATCAATCAGCACCCTCAGGTCCCTTCCTGCCTGGCCACTGTCCAGCCACTCTGTCCCCAGCCTGCTGTGCTGCAGGGGTTGTTGTGGCTGAAGTGCAGGACCCAGCACTTCACTTGGGCTTGTTAAACCTCATGCTGTTGGACTCGGACCATCTATCCAGTCTGTCCAGGTCCCTCTACAGAGCCCTCCTACCCTCCGTCAGATCCACACTCATTCCCATCTCGGTGTCATCTGCAAATTTGCTGATGGTGGACTCAATCCCCTCATCAGTAAATCCAGATCATCAGTAAAGATATTAAACAGGACTGGCCCCAACACTCATCCTTGGGGAACACCACTGGTGACTGGCCCCAGCTGGATGTGGCACCACTCACCACCACCCTCTGGGCCCAGCCATCCAGCCAGTTCTTAACCCAGTGACAAGTGAACCTGCCCAAGCCGTGAATTATCAGCTTTTCCAGGAGTATCCTGTGGAAGGTGGTATCAGTGTTAGTTTTTCACAACCAAAACTACTCATTAAGGCCAAGAATACACAGAATATTTGTTATAATTCCAACTACAAACTAGATCTGTCCTTCACCTTTTTTAAGAATGACATATAAAAATAATTTCCTAAAACTGATGCAAAAATATTTTAAATTATCACAAACAAAACATTCAAAGATATTAAAAATTCCCCAACTCTGCAAACTATCATGAAACAGAAAAAAAGAAGTTTCTGTCTCGATTGAGGCATGATTATTATGTAAAACTTTACCCAGAATGAGGCAGGAGAATAATTTTGAAATTCTCAGCTGGTGAAAATTGTCTTCCTTAGAATGTACCTGCCTAGTGCTGTGTCAAATTTTCTCAAGAGATGTTCTGCAGTAACTGGGAGATAAACAGTTAGCAGCTCTTTAATTATAAATCTATTTCTTGTAGTTTCTATTCTTTTGTGTTTCTGCTTTTTATAAATCATTGCATTAAATTAAATTGCAATAAAGCAGCTCAGTGAAGGTGTTTCTATCCAAGAAAATCAGAATAACAAATTAACATTTTGTTCATTATCATTTTACTTTATCACTGGCTATCAAAAATGCAGTTGGGGAGAGCTTCTCTACTGCTTCAAAATAGTTCCATGAAAATGCTGCTATTCCTGTTCTGCAACAGATCCTAGGGGTTGGTTCCCTTTCTGTCACAGATATGGTCATGCAAACAGACATTCCCTCTTCTTTTCATCTTAAGCAGCTTTCCAACACAGAACTCAGTAATATTCTACCAATCTAACAAAGGCTTGTTCGAGCAATTACCAGTGCTGCAGATCACAACTGAATCAAAACTGTTGTCGACTGCTGGGCTTCCACTGATGGCTGAAAGGAATTAATTAATTATTTACAATGCAAAAGATGTCTGCCAGCCCAGGGCTACTGATTTTACACTACTAGCTTTTGCTTCCCCTGAATTTATAAAATTGCTTTACAGTTACCTCTCTCAGAAGAAGAAACGCTTTCTGCTTGAATTTATACACGAATAATTTGACCCTTTGTAAGCACCCTGTGTTATCAAGTAATTAAAAGATGCAGGAGCTGTTTCTGAGTCCTGTAAAAAAGTGCTGGTAGCCATTTATAGGTTTTTAAGAGATCTTTCAGGTATTGTAGGTGAATGACATTCTGCAGAGCAATTTTTCTTTAGACCTTTATTCTACAACAAAAGGAAGCAAAAATAGTAAATAAGAGACAGTGTTTCAAATAAAAAATAAAGAACTTCTGGTATAGAGGTCATTCAAAAGGTCTTACAGTAGGAATAAAAAATAATAAAATAACCATGGAAAAATGGAAATGAAGATTGGGGAATGGGATTACATTAGCCTATTGCCACTGTCAAGTACATGGAAATATCAAGCTGTGAGAGGAATAAGGAAAATATGGTTTCAGACTGTGCTGATTACTATGTATGATCAAGCATTAAACGTCTGTGGTTTGTGGGTGCCTCACTCGTGTAACAAAATGTAGGAGGTTTATTCAAATATATCAAAGTGTAATCCCTCTCTTCTTGCCTCAAGTCAGGTGTTTGCAGTATGAAAATAAATTAGATTTGCATATTCATTGTTTCCTAATCATCCATTGGCATGCTAATATTACTTTCTCACTCCTAAGAAATACCTTTCAGGAAGGAAAATATTAATAAGCTGCTACAAAATAATGTATTTTGTGAGTGACCAAAAGGTAGCAGGAATCTCCACCAAAACAAAAAACGTTTTGTAAGCAACAACTACTAAATGAACCAGATCAGGGTTGTTTCCATGGTTATCTCAAGGTTGATATTGTGTTTGGAATGATAAAAAGAACCACAAAAAAAGGAAAGGATACTTTTTCAAGGATTTATCTTTTATCTCAATGGGATACAGACAATTATGTAGAATTCCAAGTGACAGAGGCTACATAAAGCCAAATTCAGGAAAAAAACATGCTTTAAGGTGGATTTTGAGGGAAGAAATTAGCAAGAATATGGAAGGGAGAAATGAAAAAGTGATGCTTTCTGTACATTAACATTTTAAAGCTGGACAGGGATCACAACAAATGTAAAACTAGATACAAGATTAGCACAAGTGAAATCTATGAATGAAATAGAACATTATGACAAAATGACTAATTAAATGTAAAAGTGGAATTTAACTAAAATATCAACAATGCAGAAGGGAAAGGTGTTTTTACAAAAGCATTAAAGAAACCCTTGTTTAATGGTGCATGAAGCAAGCTAGCACTTGAGAGCAGCACGCTGGCCATTTTACTAGTGTCAGGTCACTTATTTCTGCTGAGCATCTCTGTTTTGTTGTTGTTTCCGGCATCTCTCTTACTTTCAGTTACCTGAGCATTGCCTGACAGTATTGGGATTTCTTTATTCTTGATCTGAATGGCAATATAGCACATGGAAAGTGGTGAAAAAGCTCTGAATTTATAAAAAGACATCATTATAGGCCATGTTTTCTATTTTTCTTTAAGATACCTAAGACAGAGCAATCATACTACAGATAAACACTTCACTGAGCAAAAAGCACTGGTCAAGCAGAAGAGCTCCTGTACATACCACATGCCCCTGAGTGCCCTGTGCAGCTGTGCTCATTATACTTAGAAAACAAAGACTCAATCATACCTGCAAGAAAAAGGAAAACTCACCCCTGAAACCTTCCAATCTCCCAGGTCTCCAGCACCATCCACATTAACAGTGCAGATTTTCCAGGCAACAAGACATGGGGGGGATGCACCAGCTCACTCTGTGGAACAGGGCTAGTTAGGATTTTTGAAGATGCCTCTGTGGAAAATGTCCCCTGGCTGAAGATCTATGGCCTCTGTCATCATGACTCTCTCTCAATCAGCTCCAGACCTGCTTTAGGACCAATTGAGTTTACCAGGGAGCAGAAAATTTGTGTGTGATGAATAGCCTGGATTATGGAAAAGATTAATGAATAGCTAATTAAGCATCTCTGCAACATCAGTCCCAATGAAATCAGGGATCCCATAGGGTGACTTAACATACAGACCTGGAGCCTATGACATTTTTATAAGCTTTGGGTCAGAGCATTTCCCAAGTAAGAAAAGTCCTCGGCTGGTAAATAATGTCTTTAAACAAACCCACACTTCTCTTCAAAGCATTAAACAACTGGTGTTTCACTATGCTGTGTCAAAAAATCAGAAAAGAAGCTGTATAAAAAGATGAAGACCACTATTTTATATTTTAAAAAAACAATATAAAAATCAGTTGCTTTATGCTGGGAACAGATAATTCATGATTTATTTGTACATGTCTAGAAGATAAAATACCATTAAAAAAAGAAAGGAAGCTGTGCAAGCCTAATTCTTAAATACAATATGGGTGGAAACAGTATCTCCACCCTTCTTTCCAGCAGTTGGATAATCAGAAATATTAATGACAAGTTGCAGAGCATGAGCATGTTTGATCTTAAGGTCATAACTAATCTTTGGTCTGGAAGAGGAAAGTGATATTTAGTCATGTTTCAAAATGATAATGGAAGCAATAACATGAAGGAGCACTGCTAAAAGTGGCAGAAGTTTTGGGGAAACCTAGTGAGAGGGAAGTCCTACTTATTACACCTGATTTCCTTTTAGACAAAGTAACCCATCTTGGGTTTGATCTAGGGTAATTGATCCAGGGAAGCCTCCTGATACAATATTTTTTTCAGTAAAGCTTTTGATACTATCTGTTGCAGGATCCTTCTGGACAAAATGTCCAGCACACGACTGCATAAACGTATCATGAGATGGGTGAGCGACTGGCTCACAGGCTAGGCACAAAGGGTTACAGTGAATGGGTGACATCAGACTGGTGACTTGTCACTGGTGGGGTTCCACAGGACTCCATCCTCACCCCTGTGCTTCTCAATGTCTTCATAAATGACCTGGACACAGGACTGGAAGGGGGACTAAGCAAGTTCAGAGACAATACAAAACTGGGAGGTGACGTAGACTCCCTCAGAGGCAGGAAGTGTCCATAGAGAGACCTCAACAAATTAGAAAGATGGGCAATCACCAGCCGTGTGAAGTTCAGCTAGGGAAAGTGCCAGATTCTGCACCTGGAACAGGACAATCCTGATTCTTGCATAGACTGGGGAACGAGAGGCTGGAGAGCAGTGCTGCAGATAGGGACCTCTGGGTCCTGGTCCACGGCCAGCTGAACAGGAGTCAGCAGTGCCCTGGCAGCCAGGAGGGATGTCCATGTCCTGAGGGGTATCAGGCACAGCATGGCCAGTCAGGCAAGAGAGGGGATTGTCCCACTCTGCTCTGCACTGGGGCAGCCTCACCTCGGGTGCTGGGGGCAGTTTTGGGTACCTCAATTTAAAAAAATATAAGCTTATTAGAGAGCATACAAAGGAGAGCATTCAAGATGATGAAGGACCTTGAGGGGCCCTATGAGGAGGAGCTGATGTCACTTAGCTCAGCCTGGAGCAGAGGAGACTGAGGGATGTAATTGCGGTCTTCAACATCCTCACAAGGGGAAGAGATGGCACAGGCACTGATCTCTTCTCTGTGTTGATCAGTGACAAGGCCCAAGGGAATGGCCTGAATCTGTGTCAGGGAGGATTAGGTTGGATATCAGGAAGAAGTTCTTCACCCAGAGGGTGGCTGGGCACTGGAACAGGCTCCCCAGGGAAGTGGTCACAGCTCCAAAACTGACAGAGTTCAAGGAGCATTTGAACAATGCTCTCAGGCACATGGTGGGATTTTGGGGGGCTGTTCTGTGAAAGGCTAGGAGTTGCACTTGATGATTCTTGTGGGTTCCTTCCAATTCAGACTATTCTGTGAATCCAAGGTGCTCATGTTGCTAAGGGTATAACTCTACTGAGTGGAAAAAACTCCACTCTCACAATACTGCCAACTACAGTAAGACAGCATAGAGTTTTACTTCATGTATAATGGGTTGTTTCATAAGTAATCTGTTAAGAAAAAAAAGAGCTTTAAGATAGATCATAAAATAGCACTCCTTCCCTTAGAGATTCTGACATTTTGAAATTTGGTATGAGACCAAGCTGAGGTAAAATTCAGAATTTCTGAACAGAAATGAAAGAACACTTAGGAATATAAATACAATTTTAATGAAATAGATCTTGTTCTATAAAGCAAAAAATATTTGAAATGCTGTCTCCATTCAAAAGCACTACTGTTGAAATTTACAGTGTAGGTCTAAGTGCTTTGTATTTTTGCTGCTAAAAATTTGTCAGAATCAGCAGTTTATAAGTTTTAGGATTTGAGGAAAATGCACAATTCCACAGGGAAATCACTTTCATGTAGGCTTTCACAACCTTTCCTATAAGCTATACCACCTGAGACAGTGTTAAAGAAATCATTACATTTGGGAAATCATATCTCTCCAGCTCAGAATCCATTCTAAGAACAATCAAAATAAAACAAAAAGGCTTTCAAAATAATCTCTTTCAGTGTCAGCTATTACCACTGGAGGTAAAGGGTCAAGATGATCCCTCACATTGCTTTTCTTAACTCTAAGTTTGACTTAGTATAAAACAGATATTGCTACTCTGTTTGAAATCCAGCTTTGTCAAAACCCATCTGCTCTATATTAAGTTATCAAAGAACCTGTTATTTTATCTGAGTCTTAACTTATCTCAAAGGAAAATTTTATAAGTCTTCTGACAGTTTTTAATTATTGAGAAGACAGCGTTGTTACAACCTTGTATTTAAAAATATGGCAATAATTCACCAGGAAAAGCTTTAAGGACATTGATTCTTGGTGTAACTTGGGAACATAACAATAGCTATTGTACATGCCACCAAAGGTCCATCCTCTGGACAACCCTGTGTGCAGTTTCCAAAACAGATTGGCTTTGTGAAACACCACCAATGGCTGGAGAAGGGGCAGGACAGGAAGAGCTGCAGATGACACCTCTCTTGTGCTCTTCCTGTCTCAAAGCTTTTTAGGTTCTGGGGCTGCCTTAGTGGGATATGATTCCTGAGAAGTAACTTCCTAGAAACCTCCCTTCTGTAAGTCTTTCCACTGTGAATTTTAATCAGATAAAGAAAACCTTTCTTTTTCAGAAAATATTTTCATGGATTTTGGTTGTTTTTTTGTTTTTTTTTTTCAAACTTCTATAACATGTAAACTTGTACACATCAAGTTTAGAAATATTAACAGTTTAACTGGAGCTATGCCAAGGACTGAGGTATTATGGAACAGTGTGTAAACCTCAGAGTTTAGCTGACAAAAACAACCCTAAAACTCCTGGTAGAAATATTAGTACAGTATGCTGTTCCAGCCAAGTTCTTTTAAGAAGATAAATGCACTCAATTCTCACAAACTTCATAATTGCAAGAAGCTGCCTATTATTAGAAACAGGCCTCATTTGATCACACAACTAAGATGTGTTTGGGACCTAACACAAAGACAATTGAAATCAATGGCATTTGTTCTATTGATTTCAGCTTGGTTTGGCTTAAATCCTTAGTCTCTGCTCCAGCTGCAGTTCATTTCCAGAAGTGAACTTAAGCATGTGCTTTAGTGATTTAGCTTTCCTGAAGAGGGATGCCTTTAAGTATGTGCTTAAATGATGTGTTGAATTGGGATTTTAAAAGCTGAAGGGGAGCAAATTTCCTAATATGCTACAATAAAGTCTGACAAAGTGTATTTGTACATGTAAATTTAGACAAGAGTTAAAACAATGAGGGATGATAATGACTCTTAGATATATGGCATCATTCAACACACGCTTTTCCCTTTTTAGAAGTTAATTTTTTGAGAACAACACTACAAAGTTTAATGGTCAAGAACAACACACTATCACAGTTACCACATAAAATAAGCCCTCATGGTTTTTTTTAAGCAATTCATGCAACAAGGTAAGTCATTATAATAAATTATCTCTAATTGCAAGAGTGAGTGATAATCCATAGCTAATCAGTTTTCACTATAGAAATCTGCCATCATTTTAAATTTTGGATGGAAAGTGTTTTCATATATCCTTAAAGACTCAAAGCCCCAAAACAGAAGCAGTCAGATTGCCCAGATGATCCACTTTAATCCAACCACTCCTAGCTGAAAATTCAGGGATTGTAAAACAATTTCTGATGCACAAGAAGGAAGGTCAATAGCTGATATCACACAATTTAGAAAATATAGGTACATGCCTGTTAGCAAACCTCTGAATAAAAAAAAGGAAAAAAAAGGTATATGAGTTATTGTGGAGCTTATTTGCAACACAATTTTAAAATTAAATAGAGGCAGATATTTCAATTTGTGGTTGAATCTAACATATCTAAGCCTGAGCCAGTAAATGAGTGCTAAATGAATTCTAATTCAATATTTTTGTGTTCTGACAATATCCAACTGCTCCAGGCCTGAATGAAAACCGTATTATGCTATAAAACAATAAATAGTACCTATTCCAAATCACTAAATGTCGTAACTTGACTACTCATTACTGTCTAAGAATGGAAGCTTTCAGGTTTTAGGAAAATTAAGTAAAGGATATACTCAACCCTGGAGAGCTCCACCTTCTGTCCTTCCTTAATGACTTGTTTTGGCCTAGTCCCACCTTACCTATGGGGAAATGATTAAAAGTATATAATTTGCAATTACATGTATTGACTGATACTGAGGACAACAATCCAAAAAATCCTTTCAGTTACCAATACATGACTTGGAAATTATTTTTAATTGCTCAGTATGACTGCACCTCTGATAAAGAACTTATTCTTTCTGGATAAAATTCTGCTCTTGATTACCATGGTGTTAATGAGTTATTTTCATTGTCTTTCAGGGATTCCCCTGACAGGTGGGTGAAGGTCATACTTAGATTTTATATTACCTGTAGACATGATCAAGAAAGATTCAAACCTGAGGTATGTTACTTAAAGGTAAAAATTATTTTGGAAGTTGAATCTTTAGGGATCTGTCATGCCCTCAAATAAAGAACATATTTTTTCCCTCTGAACACCCTGATGAGGGTATGCAAAAATGGATCTTGCTATTTAGAAATGTGTTTATTCACTTCAAATGGTTCTACTAACTTTCTGCAAAGGTGTTTCAGTCAATGGAGGTCTGCTAGATACTGTCTAGAATAACCTTTCAGAGAACACAAAGTCCAGGATGGACTACCAGCTTACCTGCTTACTAAGTTCTGCTCAGATATTAACCAAAATCGTTTCTCCATTTCAAAGGCATAAAGCTCCTGTTTCCTTTTCCACATCCAGATCTTGCCTTCACAATATGTTGTCTTTTTTAATGCTGCATATCCTCCTGAGACTTACCCCTGAATACACATGGACACTTAAACACTTTCACACGCACCACTTTCCTACCCTGCAAATGGTGAATGTCTGGGCTTTTGTTGCCAAAGACACTGCTCCATTTTCCAGAAGGGAAATGACCTATGACAGCCCTTCCATTATCACACTGAACATATCGTTCTCTCGTCACCATTGGTATTTCAATTTTTATAAAAGTGAACTCCAGCACTATTTCTCCTTGCTCCTTCCCTGTCCCTCTGTGATATTCCCACACTTGTCTGGTTCAGTTCATGACTTGCTAAACTGTGACTGAGCCAGTTCAAGTATGAGACTTTACACAACCCCATTCAAGTCCTTTTTGAATGCAGACTTCTGCCACACTTATCAATCCGGTTAACCTGTCAGAACTCTGGTGTTTTCCTTCTGCCCTTAGAATGTTGACTCTGAGGTCAGGAAATACATTCCTGCTCCAAAGATAATGCTGTTGAAAATAACTGCTGCAAAAAGTACAGCTCTTGTAGAATTGCTCAAACAAGCAGCTACCCATAAAAGTAATTCTGCAGACATACAGCATAGACATAAACAACCATAGACAGTTGTCTGATTCACAGGTATCAACATAACAGATTGACTTACCATTAGGGGTACTGTATTTTCATGTAGAATCCCTACTCGTTTCACCAGAGAAACCAGTATCAGCATTCCTTTTACAGCTATCAAAATTATTCAATTTAGAATAGCATAAGTGCCATCTAATTTACCAGCTTCAAAGCCCTTAAGTACCTCCATGAAACCAACAAAATTATTGATTTTCTTTTATGCTAAACACATTATTGTGCTGAACTGGTCACAACAAGAGTTCGAAAGTTTTTGTGCTATCACAAACTGAAATTAAACAATGTTGTTTCTATTGAGGGATGTATTTTGAGTAGGTACTTCAGACTGTCCTTGAACCAACATATGAAATTAAAGGGTAGATCAGAAAAGTAACTGCTGAATAATATTTTTTTCATGGGATTTAAAAGTCTATCATAGACATTAAGAGATGACAAACAGTGAAAATGTTAAAAAGCAACTCTTTCCTGTTTTCTAAACAAACGAAGTCAGATACCTAAGTATTTAAGTTTTGTACACCACCCATAGGAGCCATGAAGATACAGGGTGTATTGTTCAATCAGAAACATTTCTCTGTAACAGAGCCTTCAGAATTACGAGGGCTACACTAAAAAAGAAATACTGGGTGTAATAGATCACTTGGTCCTTCACTACCATTCATCAGATGTAAATAAGTTCCTAAGGGGCTCTTAACTCTACCACATATAAAATTTTTCAGTGTGTGTGGTTTTCCAATAAAACTGAATGCCTTTTAGCAGCCCAGCAGTACAAGTGTATCATCTGAACTTAATTCACAATTTTGCTATGTAAGGAAGTTTTCAGGGCACAATTTAGTGTCTGTTATGGGTTTGGTTTTTTTCAGTCAATTTTCCTCCCATCTGCTACCCAGAAGAAGGATAATGTGGGGGGGAGGCCTTACCAGTGTCATAAGAGGTCCCTTCTTGAAATTGTTGTTCATTCTGTAAATTTTGTATTTTAGTGAAATCATGAAAACGTTCCTGGTGGTTTCAGTCAGAATACAGTCTTTACTCTTTTCTGTGCATTTTTCATAGAATCACAGAATATGCTGAGTTGAAGGGACCCATCAGGATCATAAAGGCCAACTCTTTTCACACTCTTTTCAGCTTTAATCTCATTATTCTGTGGAAAGGTCTGACTTAAGCACTGCTGCTAACTTCCAGGAATACAGCAAAGAAAATACTCAAAAGTTAAGTAAGATGTACCAGCCTTGAGGACAGTTGGAAAATATAATTTCATAGATTTTTACTACATGAAGACAACATCCCACTTCTCCCAGTTCTTATAACACTGAGGCTAAATACTGGCATATGGCATCTGAGGAGCCAATTTAGTTTTGATTTAGCCAATGTCGTTTGCCCCAGCCCTGGTCTGGTGAGGGTTGTCAGAAGCACATGGTGGGAGGGAGCGTACACGTGCTGCTTGGAGGAGGCAGCGAGGAGTGGGGGAAGCCTCATCCCTGAGAGGACCTGGCAACGCCTCACATGGGGAGCTCAGTAGGAAACACTGTGGAGGGGCTTTTCCAATCAGATGGCAAAAGGTGTCCACCAATGAAAGGTTGGACTGGACCAGTGGTCTTCTGTCAGTGGGCAGACTTTGGGAGGGGCCAGGGGGTATAAAAACCAACTGTGTCACAGGCTCGCTGCTGCTCACTGCTCTTCACTGGCTCACTCACTTCCTCTTTTGCCCTGGCACCAGCCTGCCTTTTGGCTCTCCTGCCCTCGCTGCCTCTTACACACCCTCGTGTCTGTTCTGCCTCTCTGTGTCCCTAACCTCTGTCCTGCTGCTTCGCCCCTACATCCCTCCCTGAGCTCGCCGTGTACAACCCTGCCACTCTGATCCAATCCACCCTGCCATCCTGAACCAGCGAACCGCACTGTAGCGCTGTCCAGGGTCCTGGACCTCTCATCCGAGTGCCCATTCACTGCATGTCCGCTGCCTTTGCTGTGGGACCCGTGCCTGTGAAGCTGTCCCTCTCTGAGAGCTGCACAGGCTCATTTAAGACCCATCCTGTCCACAGGCAGGCAGCGTGCACACCCCCCATCATATGGATGCCGATGGCACTTCCCTGATCAGCTGCTGCTAAAGCCCTCTTGTTCTCTGTCTCTCTTCTCTCTCTCCCCCATTCCTTTTTAATTTTCATTCCTTCTTTTCTAGCTCTCTTTCATTTGGGCAACATCTTTTTTTTTTTGTTCTGGGTTACCAATAAATGGTTCTCAGATACAAAGTTGTCTCATTTGGCTTAATTTTGTTCCTGACCATCTAATTCTAAAAACTCTTTGAAGTTTCCCTGAGTGGAATGTGACACATGTCGACCTTCCTGGGCATTTCTCCTGCTGCAGAAAGGTTGTTTAACTGCCTCTGCAAAAACTGGCCAGTCGGTGTTAGAGGGAATTATGGATATGCCCCACACCACACACTGAAGAAAAAACACTGGGGATAAAATCCATCAAAACCCTATATGGCGCCAAGATCTTTTTATAGGTGTTTTTCCTGTCACATGAAAGATCTAGCCACACATGACTTCTCTAAAACTTAGAATTAGAGCTTTCCTTTTATTTCTGTCTCTACAGAAATCTCTGCCAAATTTTCAGGTGTAAGAAAGGGATGGCCTACTAAATGTCAAATGCCATGGAAAATAGTTGTTCATTAAAGATATACAGTCTGTAAAGGAACATGAAGCGTCAAGGATTTTCTTGCAACTTCCAGACCCATCAACTGAAGTTTGGACAAGGCAATAAATCAATCTTATGGCATCCATCAATTTAATCAGGCGCCTACTTAGAAAAGCTCAGAGGTTCTGAAGCCTGTGAAATGGCATTTTTCCACAACACTTCAGTCTGTTCTCACTGGTTAGTGGTAACTTAAAAGTTTACTTCAGTGACAAAAGGAAGAGAATAAAAAAATGAGAATTAAAATGAGGATCAATATTACTACAGTCATATTGTGAGGAAAGAGGACACTAAATGAAACAGGAATTGTCCTAGTCCACTGGATAATGTAAATGTTTAAAGCTACAAATATGCAATATATTTTGAGTGGCCTTGAAGTAGGATTTACTGTATTCTGATAATTTCCCTGAGTATTCTTTTAACATGTAATGCAAAGGTTTTTTCATTGACAGGCATTCAGGGTAGCTTCATAAATGTCAAAAATGGTTAAACATCACTGATAATTGACAATAAAAGGTAGAAACATAATCCTGGTGTATGAAAGGAATGTAATAAAACCACAGCAAATATAAAAAGTATAGGACAGAAGCTATGTTGGCATTAAGTTCTGTTAATTGTGAGATAACAAAGGCTACTTTGCTTGCAGAATTTGTTTAAAAAAAACAGATCTAACAGAAAAATCTGTTTTGATCAAAATTCAGTTTCATAGGATTGCACTGATCTGAATGAAATTGTCAGCAGAAACAATTTAAAGATTTGTTACTATTTTTTTTCTGATGCATGATTTAATCTTTTAGTGTCTTCTTTCTTATTCCCTATTTCCTATTTAAATAAATTATAATTTGGATACCACATAAATATTATGTTGTTACCAAATGAATATTACAGATATTTTATTTTCAAAAATGTCAATAACTTGCTAAAATATAAGAATAAAATCTTGCAAACCCATAATATTCCAAACAAACAGAACCCTGACCTCCATTTACTACTGGCATTTATGTACATTCATGAGAAGATTTATTTGTGAAATGAACATTCTCTTCCACCATTTTATCTGAAGATTTTGAGGCAATCTTACTGACCACTTGTCCTGGTTTGAGACAAATTTGAGAGGAAACATCTGAAAGGTGTCTCCTCTGAAAAGGCAAAATCTGGACAGCCCCTCCCTCATCTGGTTTGGGAAAGATTTCCGTGGAGAAAGTAGAAAAAATAACTGGTTATTTCACAAGAGAAAAAGAAATTAACAACGTTAAACAACAAAACCTCTCATTGCTCTGAAGAGATGGTAGAATCAGAGTCCAAAGTCCTTTCTGTGAGTGTGGCTGGGTGCACTCTCTCTCTCTCTGGAAGATGGGATTTGGGGTCCTGGGCCCCTCCAGGTTCTCTGTGGGAGGGGGCCCCTGGCAGATGGTGTTCAAGACTGGAGAAAAGCTGAACAGTTCCAGAAAGAGCCACTGTCCCAGGAAGAACTGTCTTGACTCCACTCACAGACAAGAAACTAGTTTAAAAGGCAAAGGAAAGCTGTCCTCCCTCTACCTTTGCCACAGACAACGGGGCGAGAGAAAGGAATCTGGGAGGTGAAGCTTCCGCACAAACAAACTGCTTGCTGAGAAATCATCCCACTGCTTCTCTCTCCCACTTTAAATTTCTTCAGTGCAAGACTTATGTCTAGACAAAAAAACAGACAATGGGGCTACTGGACCATACAGTCACCCTAGGACACCACTTTAATGTGCAAAGAATATCCAATAAGAGAGATAGAGACAGTACTGTAGTGCCTAGGAGCATCTTCCAAGAGCAAATCTCTTGTTCAGAGACTACACAAAAAGAGGATGAAAAGATTCTATTTTTTAAAAGTATGTTTAATCTGAAGTAAGAGACAGACTGATAAAGAGAGAAGACAGAAAGCAATAAAAGTTAACAGTGATACAGCATTTATCAGGCAGGTAGAAAGGATTTGTGTGTAATGAATCACAGAAAGAGAAAACTGAAAGGCAAAGTTTAAAGACAGCTACACTTGAGGTTTAACATACAATTCAGGAAAGCTCTTTTTCAACAATAAGGACAGGCAAGAAGATAATGCAGAAGTATTTGACTGAAAATTAACACATTGATGGTTAAGTCTCTAGGTGATCAGTCAGTCCAGAGATCATAAAAAGAGAATAAATTAAGCCTTGGAAACAAAGGTAAGTGACTGAGGTATGGCCTGAGAGAGCTGAAAGATAGAGCAATGCTTACAAGGTCAAATTCAGCAATGGGAGATAGTCTAGCTTGTGTTCTTTAACCCCCAAATACAGCTGGCAAACCACTAATGGAAGTAAAGTTATTTACTTAGCTCGTGTTATTATTAGCTACTTATTATTTAGCACCTGTTGGCACAGAACCAGTATCAGCAGAATTAATAATTGCCTATTTAGTAGAGAAAAAAAAAGTCCTTATTTTTCTCTGATATTGTAGCCACGCAAACTTCAAATGCAACTAAAAATAACAAATACAGCAGCTAAGCAAATTTAATTAGAGACAGTAGGGTCCACTTTCATAATGGAAAATAAGTTTGAGTAAATTTTGTTAGCTTCTCAAATATAAACCACAATTTAGAAGAAACTTAATCGTAGAATCATAGAATATCCTAAGTTGGTAGGGTCCCACAAGGGTCATCAAATTCCAAGAACCTTAAGAACTGTTAAATTAAAGAGATAGCACCTGTCTGTATCAAACCACAGAAAATATTTCTGCTAAAACTACAGGCATAAACAGGAGAAAACATCAGGATGCTGCTAACACATTCTGATCTGAAGTAGCAGATGAACTGATGTGATGCCTTATGTCAAGAATAAAAACTGTCCATGAGAAAAGAGTGATATGGTAAGCCATGACAAGTGGAAGATTGCACATTTAGTTATTATTTCATTATCCTCTCATAAAACAGCACAATAACATCACTACATTGCCTGTATTTATACTATTGGAAGATTTCCGTCGTGTCATGAACTTTCTGTATTTATATCAACACGCCATTATAGCATCAACTTCTACCTACCTCATAGTGGGTAGGTAGTTTTAGTCACAGCTGAAATAGTCTGTGAATTTTGGAAAGTTTTAGAGGTCTTTCAGCATAAGCTTCATTCTTTCAACAAGAAATGGGTAAATTAATAATTTTGAAAGTATCACAAAGCTTTTTCAGACAGAAAGACTGGAAAAAGAAGGAAATAAGATGAAGAAGAAAGATAAGGAAAATATGTAAAGAAATAAGAAGGTAGGATAATTTTATATTGCCTACAAACCAATAAAATATAACAGTCGATTCTGAAGAACTACCAAAACAAAAAACTATTCTAATCTGATTTGTTTTAAGGCTTGGAAGAATTGAAAAAATAAAT
The DNA here is from genome assembly GCA_013400175.1 of Phainopepla nitens. Classification (NCBI taxonomy): domain Eukaryota; kingdom Metazoa; phylum Chordata; class Aves; order Passeriformes; family Bombycillidae; genus Phainopepla; species Phainopepla nitens. The sequence continues at coordinate 509,676 of VXBQ01016353.1, forward strand.
CTTGATCAAGCTACAGCAGGATTCCTTCTGTTAGTTAGCAAGTTGGTCATAATTAACACAAAGACATTTTTCCAGTGCTTCAATTTACAGAAAACCTTGCAGGAATAGTCTTCTACATATGAAAAATACTAGAAATTTGAGGGGAGTTGATGAAAACTTTGATTAGGCAAAAACATAATTCTCCTTGAGAGTGTAGCAAGTCTGGACAATGACTCAAGCAAAGGAATATTTTGAACTGTGGTATTCTCAAGAGTAAATTTCTTCAGTGTTTTGAGATATGCTCTCCAACTGCTCACCATCCCAGAGTGCTCAGGGAATGACTGCACGTGTCATTTAGTGCTATGCATTTGACAAGGTTGGTATCATCAAAGGTTAAAGATTGTGATCTTGCAGGTCTTTTCCAATCTCAATGATTTTGTGATTCTAACTCTGCATGGAAAGGTTTGGGTTTTACCCAAGAGGAGATAAGAAATACAGGAAAGTCAAACTCTTAGGAGATGAAAAATATTTTCTATCCAGTCCATTTGTAGCACACTGGGGGATATGTATGTGACATCTGTGGCATTTGGAAGTGACAAATTTCTCACTGCCTTTATAAAACCAGTTGATTCCTCTCCTGTGAACATCTATTTCATAAGGGTGGAGAATCTGCAACAGATTTTACTAGCAAGTTTTACCTCAAGAAAATAAATTCAGTATTTCCTGGTGGGCTATAATATTAAACCTCCTCTTATAAGCACAAAAAACCCCAAACAACTAAAACCAAAATGAAACCAACCAAAAACCACCTGAAATCAAAAACAGAAAATCAAAACCAAATTTGACAAACCAGACAAAGATCTGATAACAGAGATGTAAATAAACTTTCACCCCTTAAAAAAATCACAGAAGATAGCATATTCTCTTTCACAAAAGAAAGGTTAATTATGTCTGTGATTATTCAGGGAAAGACCACACCTTTAAAACTTCAGTGAATTCAGTGAGCCTCAGCAACTTCAACACTGAAAACATGCATAATTATTCATAAATAATCAGAAACTGTCTGATTAAAGAAAAATATTTTTTTTCTTTGAAGAGCAAGAAAAGACAGAAGTACATGGAGTAAGTTGTGGATCATGTACCTGTTCATTCTTGAACTAACGTACCACAGTTTATGTTGATGACAAGGAAGCAAATACAGGAAGCTCTTACTCATCACATTACAGAACTATGGACAACACGCCAGAGAATTACAATCTTAGAAGTTAAAAGACCTTACCCAGTGGAAGAATCCCGATCCTCTTAGCATGAATGCAGTGTCTACATAAGTGACAAAGACCCACTTGAATAAGAATTATGATTAGTTCAAAAATTTAGACTACAGAATGAAAGTGTACAGAAAATAATTTATGTTCGATGAGTGCCTATCACTACCTCCAAGAGAAGAAAGAGTGTAAAAGAATCCAGGGGACACTCCTTCAAGCTGTTGATCCAGCTTTTAGGAATGAGTTAGGTCTGCCACCTGTAGACATATCAGAAGTATACAGAATAAAGACCTATTTTAAATCATTTACCTTTAGTTCAAGAAGAGTATCTCCTATCACACTGTCAGAAGTTTTCAGTACATCTAAACTGGAAGAAGAACCAGTTATTCGTCTTTATAGGACTCGAGACTTTTTACCCTCCAGACATCTTTCTGTTAACAAAAAAATGTAAACATTGTACAAAACACAAGACAGCTTACCTTGCTGATGCTCAATGAAGCATAAGTGCAGCATAATTTGATTTGTTTGATGCTTTAATAATGCAAAACATAGTTTCTGCTTTATTTCATAGCTGCTAATGCAGAAATAACATGCTTAAAAAGATTTACTATATTACTATTTGCATATAGGTTTGCTTAATAGATGAGAGTGTTTACTGCTCTTTTGAAATCAAAATATTTAGTCTAGGCATTCTCGATTGAATAAAGACTGCCATCTTCTGCTGCAACTGCAGCAGAGAGAGGTGGCCCAGATTAGCCTCATAACATGACCATATGTTATATTAGCCTTTATCCAGTAGGGAGTGTCTCCTTTCCCAGTAATGTAAAAAGAGAAGTGACTAGAGACATTTGAAAAATATTTGGAGGTTTTACAACATTATTTTTAGATCTACATATCTTTATGTTTTTGCTCTCTTTCTGAAGAACAGAGAGGGAGCAACCTGATAAAGGACTTAATTGAATTACAGACTGTCCTGAGTTGCTAGGAGCCCATAAGGGTCATTGAGGCCAACTTGTGGCTCTGCACAACCATGTAGCAGAGAGCGTTGTTCAAACACATCTTGAGTTCTGTAAGGCTTGGTGCTGCGATGACTTCCCCAGGGAGCTGTTGCAGTGCCTGACCACCCTCTGACTGAATTTTTTTTTCCTGATACCTAGCTGGTACCTCCCCTGAAAAAACTTCATGCCTTTCCCTCTGGGCCTTTTACTGGCCATGAGATTTAATGGATTAAAAATTAAATTAACCTATCCAGTTACAAAGAACTAAAACAGATTACAACTTCACTGCCAGTCTTCCCTCTCTACCCTGGCAGCATTACTGTTATTACTGATGCCCATTCAAAATTAAAATTGTTTAACTTAGCAACAGTTAATTTGAGTGTGGTTCAAAAATTTGTGTTGACTTTACTCGACTTTCACATACTCCAGGCATGACATGTGGAAGAGCAGATCAGAACCCAAAGGGACAATTTAGAATTCTGAGAAAATTGTTTCTGTTTCATCCCATAATTTATCAGTTATCCTATGAACTCCAGGTAATAAAAAAAAAAAAGATATAAAAAGAGGCCAAAGAAATAAGATCCCAAACTAAAAGAAGCTTCAACATGAATTTGTCATCTAATACAAGAGATTGAACAAAGTAGTACATCTGTCAGGGATACATCTGATGAACTTTTCTGAAGAAATTTTTTTGTTAGAAAATATTCTTTTGTTCACACAGAAACACTTCTAATGACTGTATGACCTAGTTTCAGAAGGATATGTTGTTCTTAAAATCAGATATTGGAGTTTACATGAGTCCTGGTTCAAACAGGCAAGGGAAGAAAGCAGGCAAACATATCTTCGCCCCATGGTGGAAAAATTCACAACTCAGAGCTGCTGGTGATGCTATCCATTGTCTGTAGCCAAATATGTGTGAGACACATTCTAAGATACCCTTCTCCAGAAAGGACGTTCATAGATTGAGAGTAAGAACTTAAACAGACTTTACATGCCTAAGTCCAGACTCTGACCTACATATTTTTTCCTTTATTTCATTCAGTGAATCATTACCTTTTACAAAACAGTACAGCTCCAATAAGAGGCAAAACAATATTCATTACAGAACAACTATTTGTTTAGGGTGTAAATCCTGAGCCCAAGCAGATGCAATAGTGCAAACTCCCTGCTATGGGTTAGGCAGAACAGCAGTTTGAAACAACTTCTAGGTTTATATGGGTCCCTGATGCCAAAAGCAAGTGCCCTGATAAAAAAGCTACTGGATATTCTAGGAGTGGGGAAAGGTGATGAACATCATTCTTCACCTTCTCTTTTTTCCTTCACTTCAACTGGATAGAAAGAAAAAGGGTTTTGAAAAACCTCAAAGCTTCCACAGAACAGACTCGTATATATAGAGATCTAACATTACTGACCTCTGTGATCTTTGGATACAAGTGATACAAGGAGGGCTGGCAATGATATCAAAATCAGAGAGAAAGGAAACAAAAGAATAACACTGGCAAGAAGGAAGCAGGAGGGCACAAAGAAAGAAAATATCTTTGACATTAAAGAGGCAGAACTGAAACAAGACACAGGAGGGAAAAAAAAAAAGAAGCAACAACAACAAAAAAATCACGATCACTTATTTGAGGCAGTGACAATTTCACCTCAAAGGCATTCATAACTTCACTGACATTCCTAACATTTGTCCCCCTGTTTATCTTAGAAGGCAGATAAGTGCACTCCAGAGGAAAAAAAACAAACTCACCTAACAGACTGAATGAGCTGTTTGCTTTGTCCTTAAGAACATCCACAGTCAATATCTATTCATCTGACCATCTCTTCTCATTTTTCTCACCATATAACAGGGCTCTTCCTCACTAGACAACCACATTCTTGCAACTAATCAAGCAATAAACAGCTGTCTCAAGAAGAAAGCATCACAGCCTTGAGAAACCAGCAAAGGACATGGCAACCAAACTGATACTGACGGGTACATCTTCCATTTCATTTGCTGGATTAACACACAGGCAACAAGCAATGCTATAAGGTGTTTTTACCCTAAGAATACTGAACCCACCAATATTGCTCCTTCCAGGTGACAAAAAGAGAAGAAGCTGGGACCTCTTGCTAATTATTACCAAAAGATGATTATTTGAGAAAGAGTAAGGTTTTTATAGGTTTGGGTTTGTTCTTTCATTTCATTCATCAGAACTACCTGCATGGAAGACACTTCATCTAAACATAACCATACCTGAGGCTTCCTTAAAATGATCCCATGTCCTCATGATTACAACATTATACCAAATCTGCATAAAGAAGGCTGTTTTTATTATGCTGTTTATAATCATCCAATTCTTGCCTGACATTGTCTTTTCTCCTTTTCCTTATCTGAGGACACAAATCAAAAGAATCCTGTTTTGACTGCACAATTTGATACTCCATGTGGTCTTTGCAGAGTGGTTTGTTCTACTCTTAGGATTCTAAAATTAGTCCTGCATCTCTAACAGCAGCCTCCTTTTCAAACAGCAAGTGCCCAAGTCATCTTTGATAATGTTTCTTGGCCTATAGAATCATGTAAGAGTAGCAGGCACAACTGCATAAATAATAAAGATAAATGGGAGCTGAAAATGAGCTCGTGGCAATCCTACAAAATGTGTAGCTCTGTAATTATATAATTATATTTAAAAACAGGTATTTTCATCTTGCGAACACCAGAATTTTCCACAGGACAAAAGTTCTGTATTTGCTAATCCCAGTTTTAGTCTCACTTTAAACAATAAACTACTCTTCGCATACTTCACTTCCTTGCTCAACTACGCTATTAATTCATGAACACCTGGGGGAAAAAAATAAAACAAAAGAGGGGTACTAGATCTAGTAATCCAGTACCCTTTCAAATTTAAGTGTTTTATAAGCTTCATCAAAAGTGCATATGGCACTTGATTAAGCATTCTCATTTAGTGAATAAAAGCAGGCAATAAGTAGAAGTAGCAATACTAGATTATGCTCTGAGTTTCAAGAGTACCACTCCAGAAATCAAGGGAAATTCATAATTACTGTGTGCTACCACAGCAGGTGTATTTTTTTTCAGGTATGCTGACTAAACTTGTTAAATTTCAGTCTTCCACTGGCTGAACAACCTCAGGGCTTGTCAGATACTGGTAAAGGAAAACAGTGTCAAAGCCAAAAGTGATTTAACCCAGAAGTACTACTCAGAAAAAACCGAAACCATCAGTGTTTTATGAATATTATTCTCATACTAAATCCAGAACACTGAACTGTACCAGCTACTTGGAATAAAATTAACTCTGTCCCAGATTAAACCAGGTCAGGTTGCTTTCTAAATAATTATTATTTCAAAAAGCAGCAATGATGCAAATAATGATTGCAAGTATCAATTATTTATAGAAATTACATTTTAAAGAAGATGCTGAAGAAGAATGGAAGAAAAAAAGGGAATAAAATTTTGCACAAAAGGCAATGCTTCTGTGTGAAAAGAAAATTGTAAGGTGGGGCAGAGTGAGCACAGCACATTGTTTAGATCAAATGCCATGGAAAAATTTATATACTCTCTTCGGGGACACATCCAAAAAAAAACTCTGACATTCTTTTAGATACGCTAAAGTTTCTGGAAATCCATTCTAATTTCCTTGCTATTTACACTAAGTGACAATAAATAGGTATTTACAAAGGATTTTTGATTCCTTCATTCCTAAGGAATAATTCTGAAAAGTTATTATGCAAGACAAATCAAAAACTCCAGGTCCAAACACTGTAGCTCCAGGTAGAAATGTAAAACTTTTCTAAAAATACTTATTTGAAAATTATTTAAGTAAAGGTCTCTCCATATTGCTAAGAAAATATTGACTATTTAGACAGTATGATGATTTTCATTATCTAGTAGAATAACTTCTGTAATGTTTTATACTGAGATTATAAACACAGTTTCACAAAGCTCTCTTCTCTCATTGCTTGTGGACAGCAGTTTTTGCGAAAACAGGTAAACTACACTTATAAAAAGATAATAATTGCACTTCATGAGTAAAACCTAAAATTTCTGAAGTTACATTACATTCTATGACAGTGAAATCTCCTCCTCTCAAAAGTGCCAGCTCACCTGCTTTATCTTAGGACCACCAGACTTCTTCTATTCTCTCACTGCAATTTGCATGTTCAGTGCTTATCTACTGATCAAAAAGCACCATGTAAATGCAGCAGAGCTGGTGCTAATAAGCAGTTAAATAAAAATATTCACATAAAGGTACCTAAGGCTATGCCAGGAATAATTTTCTGATAACTAAGTCTGGTTGTGTCATTTGGCCTAATTTTAAAGATGGTAAAACTGCAGTTCAGTTGACTTACACCACATAATTGTGTGGGTTTCAGAGGTACTAAAGATTGCTTTAGTAGATCACATTGCCTTAAAAACTCACAAAATTTTTCAATTCCTTGTGAATCAAGAACAGACTCCTCTCACATCTGTAGTCTGTCTAAAATACTGCCCTCTGCATAGCAATCAATATTAAAGAAAAATGTACAAGAAATTCTATTTATTAAAAATATACAAAACAAAAAAATCAAGGTCTTCTTGTCCCTGTTAAAAAATGATTTAACTTCTATATTTAAATACCAGGCTGTAGCCTCCTGTTAAATTTGTTTTCAGAATCACAGAATGAATCTCATCTCCAGAGATGTTCTTGGGAATAAGTTTCACAATTTAGCTAAATATTAATGAAAAGTTCATAATGACTAATAGCAGTAGTAATGAGTACTAGTATTTAATATCTCTTTCCAGTTTTTGTAGCAATAGGAGTTGCAAACAGAACGTTTGATGCCAGAAAACAAACTCTATATTCACTTAGTAGTGACTTCAAAATAGTTGAAGCTCATATCTGCAGCAGAGAGTAGTGGGTGATGGTGCTAAAAAGTGCTACTTTATATCCTAAACTATCAGCTTTATCCTTTGCATGACCAGACTTAGTCATAAAATGTCCTGAGTTGGAAGGCGCTCACAAGGATCACAAGAATCACAACATGTGCTTGAGAGTTCTGTATTTAAGTCAAATTTCTATTTATGCATTAAAAAAAAAATAACTTGTTTTACAACTTAATGAAATAGGCCCCATTTCAATCAGAACTATTTGCTTTGGATTTTGTATCGTTTCATAATAATATAAAATATTACCTTTCATCTAAAGACAATTACTATGCATCCTTTCTTCAGTGATAGACAAGATGATTCACCAGTCAATGGACTCTCTTCACCTTGCACAATTGACATATTTCTTTTGAGTGCTGCCAACAGCTTCCCAGCAGGAGTCTCTGTAAACCAGGGCCACACTTCTTGTGTTTGGCCACTCATTTTATAACCAGTATTTGAAAATATTCTTTGAAAATTACTTTAGATAAAACTTCAAAGTAGCTACTCTATGCCTAGGGATAGACAAAGAGCATAAATGAAAGCAATATATTCCTGTAGACACTTTAATGACAAAATGTTGTACAATGAAAATGTTCCTGAATTTATCAGCACTTATTATTTCATTGAAATATTCATAGGAAGAATGAAGTACATCCTTAGGCCCACAATATGTTATGACACCTCATTTTTTTTCAGAAATACCTTTAATTGTAATATTTTTTTGCAGTAGTATGCTTTCTTCAGGAAAAAAACTTTAACAATTGCCAGGCTGTAAAAAAGTCATAGTAATAATACCATAATCTTAGAATTATACTATTCCCATGCAAAGGACCATTCCAAAGCTTACACATGAGTCAAGAATAATGGACTTCAAAAAACCCCAAACCACAGTATATTATACTAAAGTAAGTGGCAGTTAGAATTCCTGGATAAAATCTTTTGCCTCTTTTCCTAAGAGTCAAAAAATAACAGAAGAATTTCTGGTTACTGGAAAACAGTACTAAAAGGAAAGGTATCCCAATATGCAGGAGAAGAAAGAAGCAGTAAGAGAACAGTAAGACTACAAGAAATAGGACAAATAATCTAAACTATCATAAAGGAGAAAATTAGGAATAATTATATAATTAAGCATGAGTTTAAAGAGACGACACAAATGCTGAATAAAATAAGCAAGGCAAACACAAGACCAGTTCTAGCTGCCAAGGGATATAAAGGAACAAGAAAATATTTTACAAATAACTCAGAAGAAAACAGCAGAGGAAAATGAAAATCTGCTGTTTAAATATGAACCAAAAATAACAAGCAATAGAAGATACACTAAAAGCTGATGGTTTTGCTTTATTTTTTCAATCACTTTTCAGAGAGAAGACAATTTAAGTCAGATTTGGAACATTGTTTCAAAATCCTTTGGCCTGGTTTTTTAAAGATGTTCCAGAAAAATCCAGCAGATCTTTGGGAACATTTTTAAGCATATAAATACTGTGCAATCTACTCTACTTTTCTTTCCAGATAATTCATAGCTATCTTGAAGCACAAATCAGAGGACAAGGCTAAAAATGAATATCTTTATCTTCTACTGGATAAGAAAAGACAGAGATATGCAAATAAACCCTAATCAGTCTATTTTCAGAAAATGAAATGATGACTGAAGTTATTAAACATTTTCTTAACACCTAGAAAATATGACTATGGCCTAGATTTGTCAAAGACAAAAATACCAAATGAGTTGTTTTCTTCTTTACCTAAAAACATACAGCCCAGCTGACACGATACATATTTACAAAGATTTTGATGTTTTCCACACACAAACACCTCATAAATTAAGGAAACTGTCTAAATAAACAAGAAATAAATTAAAAATGCTCAAGCAATATGGACAAGCTGATACATCATTACACTCTCAAGGCACTGTAGGTAGTTTCCAATTAACAGAGATACAGACAATTTATAAGAAAAAAGGGCCACATGCAGAAGCAAAGGGAAAAAAAGTCTCTTCTTGCCATTGGCAGGCAATGCCCAGTCACCATCTTCAGAAGACAAACACCTTAGTAACACATGTCCCCTTCCTCTTTTCTCTTGGCTTTTATTGGAATAGCTTTTTTATGGAATAGCTCTTTGGTAAGTTTATATCAGTTCTCCTGGCTATGCCTTTTCTCAAGGTCTTCCCTATCCCAGCCTCCTGGCCTTCTGAGGGCAGGAGGGCTGCAGAGACACTCTTGAGGCTGTGCAAGCGCTACTCAGCGGCAGCCACAGCACTTTGTTCATGAAGCCTTTGTTAATTTTTTTCTCTCCTCTGTTAGCAACATTGTTCTAGCTAGAAGTACAAACCCAGCAGGAGCTGTTGCAGGGAAAGGTAAGTCCACTCCAGCCAGACCCAATTCAGCTTGTATCTATTGCCTCTTGTTTCCTAGGGTGACTTCTGAGAAAACTTGACCCCACCCTCTCTACACCACCCTGTTAGGTATTTCAACACCAATAAAATCTCCCCTACGCCTTCTCTCCTGATGCACTGTGGTTTAATAAAAGTTTGGATCATTTTCTTGTTTGTTGTTTCTTCTTGTCTTAACAACTGATTCTGCACAAGCAGATGCTGCTCATACAGAATAATTTCACTTCTTTCGTAGGGGCATCACTGAAAATAAAGACCCAATTTAGAGCATAGCAACTTCATCCCAGAGCACTAGGAGTGCTTCACATTGTGTGCATTCAATTTAACAAAACACGACACTATTCGTGCAGTTGGCAAGAGAGTAAAATTGTGTCGAGGTTGTTGCAATCCAATTTAAACCCAGAAGAGCAAAGAAAACTAAGTCTCTGCATATAAACAAAAAAGAACTTTGAAGGCTCAAAACATACCCAAAAATGAGATTAAAACCAAACAAGGTTAGATGTTGGTGCCAAAAAACTAGATGTAGGGCCTCTCAGAGCCCCATTCAGCATGTGGTGGTCTTCTCTGTAACTTTTGTAATACAGTTTTCAAAGTCCTTCACGAAAACGTTTAAGTCAAGCTAGAATATTTCAGTCTCCCTGTGGTTTGACCCTGGCCAAACATCAGGCACCCATGAAAGTTGCTCACTCACCCTCCCCTGCCACAGCTTGGCAGAGGTGAGAAAAAAATTAACAAAGGCTTCCTGAGCTGAGATAAGGAATGGGAGAAAGCATACTCAAGTATCTCCCTCAAGTTTAGCTTTGTTACAGGTAACCTTTGGCCAAAGTCAGATTTTCTATTTAGTTGAAGAAAAACCCTATTGTTGCCATTATGGAGACTTGGATCTGTTAAATAAAGAATTTTAGCAACTACTTTTTGTCAGGATTTTTTCAAAGAAATTAGCCTTGTGAAAATCTACTTTTTTGCCACTCTGGAAGCAGGGAGCAAATCTGCAATTATGCCAGAGAGCAGGGATCAGAGCAGTGACAGCAGGGGAAAGAGGCAAACATCAAGGACAAGAAGCTGCCAGAGTGCCAGAGGAGGCAGATACTGGCCATCCCAGTACAACAGGCACAGCTTCTGCCACAAATGAACATCTCTCTCCCATCAAGTCCCGCCTTGCTCTCTCCTTTCCCTACACTAAAGAGGCCTCAACTCTCATCCCTTCCCAACAGTCCATGAGACACAGTGTTTGTGGCAGGGAAAGATGACATGAGAAAAGGACATATCTCATACCCTTGGGTAAAAGAAATACTAAATATCTAATTACATATATTCTTTAGCACTAGTGCGCTACCGCTGGATCAAAAATAAAACATCAATTTCAGAGGGTTTTTTGTTATTGAGTAATAAAGTGATTCACAGAGTGACCACCCTGCTACTAAAAAATTTCCTTTGTAAATCTCTTTTCTCTAGATTTCTGATTGTTAGTTGATATTTTTATCCTGCTTTTAGATTTCAAACCGTTCAGTGCTAAAAAGACCATTTTAGCACTGACAGGTAAAAGATGATTGATCTGCTTTCATCCCAAACAATAAAAGACAGCTTGCTTTCCTGAGGTGCTACACTTATAAAATAAAGGTAGTTGCATTTCCCTCAGCTTGCTTGCTTCCAAGGACAACCGATTCCTAAATAAGCAGCAACCATCTGTCCTTGCCATCCCACAATCCAACCACCAGCAACCATCCAGCCTTGCCCCTTGACTCAGGGAGGCAACTTCTTTGCTGATACAGGTGTCATAAACGTACACCCAACAAGTTAATCTAATCCACTAGCAGGAAATGAAGGAGGGGAAGAGGCCCTGAAACTCCTGCCACCATGCATTTATTTCATCTGTTTACTCACAGTAGTAGCCAAACAGAAAAGGCTGTGAGGTTTTGCCACACATAATATTTCCCTTCTCTAAGTGAGATGGAAACATAACCAATAATTCTAAATAATGGGAGATTTTAATGGCATGAAGTCATGGATGAGTTAATTTGTTTATAAAAACAAGCTCATCTCCCCTCCAGTTCTAAAATATCAATCTGTTACTTTCTTCTTGAGATTTAAAAGCTCCCAGCCTGGATTGCATGCATCATTATGAGTTGCAATACCTCCTGTGTAAAGGGTTAGCCTTACGGCATGTGTATCTATAAATTAACATAAATTGCCATGTGGAAAGTCACTAAAGCAGTTGTTCTGCTTAGTTAAGATTGATAATTGGACTCTGAGCTATTCAGAAATTCATGAGTGAAGTATATTGAGCTAATCCCAAATATATACAAAGACCAGAAATCAAAATTTGACTTTTTTTGTTAACTACTTATCACATACTTTGAATTAAACTGTGTCACCTTGGCTAAAAATACCTATTACTGTGCGGAAAGAAGTGTTATGTCTCATTAGACATTTCAGAAACCACATTTTTCAACAAAAAACGTACATGGTGTTGTAAAAGGAATTTTCAGTCTTGAGAAACAGGCATTGTTACCTTTTCCAACCATTCTTTTCCATTCAGAGAAGGCTCAACTCTTTTGTCTAAATAGAAAAATACAGAGGCAATACTAAGTGTCATCTGGGAAATCACATCTACACAAAACCCTAACAAACAAACTTGTCTATAAGAAAGCATCTATGTTTTAACAGAGAAAAAAAATAATCTTGGAAAATTGATATCCTAGTTTATTGCAATACCCATGGATATTCCACAGTGCATTATGGTTTTCCCTCAAAGCTTTAACTTTGCAGAAAATATATCACTCCTATGATGATCTTCTGATCTACCCCGAACTTTGAAATAACCAAGATCACACATAGAGCAGAAGAGGTGGCGAATGTTTTTGCAAGATCACATATTTTGGAGTCTCGACACTGATGGAAATAGCTGTATTAGCAAACTGATCATTCAGGGAAAAATCTCCAGGCTATTTACAAATATTGCTGCTATCTCTAACCTATCACTATTTCATAAGATATTCCACATACAAAGTGACTTTTGAGTTCTGATCATCTTTTCTGCTCATGAAAAATGCTGGATATTCTTTTTGCTCCTTTCCTTATATGCTAGAAGCAGCAGATATAAGTATGTGTTCACCTCTGAGAGTTCGTGTCCCGCAGGGAACTGGAGAACAGAAGAATTAATTAAGCCTCAGAAAGCTGAAATGTCAAAACCAGTATGAGAAAACCATCAATTGTTGGAGTCAAAGACCAGCAAATGTTGTAATGGATGAGGACAATTAATGCATTCATTTGTCAAGGATCAGAATAATCAGAAGCTGCAGTTTCAGACAAGAAAACTGAATGTTCCACAAGTGAACAGATGAAAAAAGTCTATTACGAGACACGAATGTATTGATAACATTCCAGTTGCATGACAAGAGGCTTCAGGAGGCAGTACACCTATAAGTGGAAACAAAGCCAAATTATTTTTTTCTTATGCATTAATCTGATAGATGTTAAGTCTTTGTTATGCTCTTTTTGCTTTGAGATATTGAGATTATCAACACTGAGTGTTCTCCTTATAGATCAGCTCTCTAAATGTGACTTCAGGGGAAGGGCCCAGTTAGCTTGTTGACATTGTGCTCACTTTCTCCATAAGAGAAAAAAAAACACCAATCAGAGGAAACAGGAGTGCGAAGAAAACTAAACAGTATTACAGGAGCTGGAGGGATCAATTTCTTTTCATAAAATTATTTTTGAACCAGTGTACCTAAAACCAAACCAACAAAAAGATGGACTAAGAGATAAAGCATTCCCTGATTTTTGCCCATTTTTAAAGTCAGGCAGGGCAAAAGAGGTGAAAATTACAGTCACCAACAAGGCTTTAAGGAAAAAAAAGCAGAACATGTGTTTTGGTTTGGGGTACTTTTTTGATTAGCTGGTTTTTTTTCATTTTCTCACTATGTGTCAGTTTGAGGAACACCGTAGCATGAGGTCTAGGACGTTATGATTAAAGTAACAAACTTAAAGATTGCTCTGCTTTTACAAACAGAATAAAAGATTTTACTGTACTTCACACTAGTTACAGTGGAAAACCAAGAAAAGATAAATATAAAAGCAGAACTCCCAGTCAATCCAGACCCTTTTTTTTTTTTACTCATCTGACATTTGACTTGGGAGTCAGAAAGAAAGAGGTCTTGCACACAAGCACTATTTTGGGTTTCCAGCAGTGTAAGAACCCTTTTCAGAGTGCAACTGCACCTCTGAGTGAGCTACTTGCTTCAAAATGTGTTACTGGGACTTATTTGTACCTAAGCTACATTCCTTCTCATAGTGATTTCAAAAGGGTGAATCTGCCTTGGAAATAGGGCCGATTACTGTGAGAACAAACAGAATAAAAGGGGATGCTGTATCTTAATCACTGATCCCTTCACTGGAAGTGTTTACTTGCCTTTCAGTCAGATATTCTTCATGGTCAATCTTAATCCAGAAATAGGAAACTCACAGGGGAAAGTTGTAACTGTGGATATTGCATTAATATTTTTTTATGTGGACAGCTAAACAAATTTCAACAGACTAAGATAGTCTCCATGACTTTGCTCTAATCTTGACTTGATTTACAAATTTTCCCTATATATACACACACATATACATGTAATATTTATGTAAAAGCATGCATGCTGTATATATATATTCACAGAGAGCTATAATAAAGTAGCAGAACTCCTTTTAAACACCCGAATTCTGCATCTGCATTTTGCAAAGTAGATATAAGTTACAGCAGCACAAACCACTTTTATTTCACAAGGCATGTTATATCTTCAACTATTGTTTCATAGGTTGTTTTATTGTGCCTATGGTACATAACACAGCCCATTCCAGTTTCACATTAAGTAGGCAATATACAGCAAGCTCAACCAAATTATTAGCTCTCAAAAAAGAAATCATGAATGAAATTTGTCTTTATATATCCCATTATATTACTAAAAATGCAAATTAAGATCATTAAACATCATAAATTTTGCATTTTACAGAAATCATGATACATTCTCCCAAGGAAAATAAATACTAGGAGTTGTTTGCACCTTAACTGCTTCAATATTTGCAGAAATATCTGTTGTGTAATTTTAGCATCATTTTGGATGCACTTCAGGTTTTTACAGAGCAGGCTGTTCCTCCTTCTGTGCAACTGCTGACATAATATGATCACTGTTACATTTTGTACTGCTGTACACCGATTTAAATTTCTTTGATAAGCTTTAAAAATGGGCATTTCATTGAATGCACCACAATGCGAATTTACACTTGATGAGACAGAGTATAAATCCAGAAATCATACTAACTGGCTTTCCAAAAACATCAGTTGTGCAATCCTGCCTAGATAGCTCCTCTCATGATACACACAGTTTCAGAGTTGCAACAATATAGCAAAATGTTAAAAGAATTACAGGTGTAGAACACTAATTATTCCATAATAATCCATAAAATCCCATAAACATGCTCTTCTATGTGAGGGGGTGATAAAATAGACAATAGGGGTTAAAGCCTTGTCTTGGGGTGATTTTATGACGATTAGTCTATCCCCTGATCATATGCTTTATGCCCAAAAATGATTGCTGTATTTTTAAGATGGGTCTGAGCAGAGTGGGTAGCCTTGGAGCTCTTCAGCATACTTTTTCAAAGTCTCACTCCCCAAGCATCCAGCATGCCATGCAGTTTGTGATTTTTTTTTTTTTTTTTGCTTGGCTAGCTTGGTTTCTTTTGTTAGCACAGGCAGGTGGGTTTTTTTTCTTTCCATGGCCTTGGAGAGGCTGCAGAAGCAGCAATCCTTCAGCAGCTTTTTGAGGTGAACTGGATGGTTTGGTTTTGGTCTGAGATCAGAGACCAGTGGGAAAGGCAAGGGGCTGCTCTGTTTCAGCCTCACACCTTGGAAAAAAGTCGAGCCAGTGAGAGAAAACCCAACCACTTCATCTGCTGCGAAGAGGGGACCAACACTAGAGATTCACTAGGTTCACATCTGTTTGCCTGAACTGCTGCTTTAATCTAGTGTTAGGTTTTTGTTTGTTTGTTTTTCCCTAAAAACCCACTTTCTCCCCACCACATGGCAAACCACAGCTGTTTTTTTTAATTTCCCTTGCATTTTGGATTTTTGTTCCAGTGTGTGTTTGTGCATGGGGGAGTAAGGTCTGGCAGTACAGTATCTAGCATTTATCTTTTCCCATGCCATGTGGCCACTGTGTTGGTCAATAAATGGTTGTTTGGGTTTTTTTCACTTTCATCCACTAGTATTCATTTCTAACTGGCAAAAAGGGTTTGTTGGGACCCTTTTTTTTTTTTTCAAGGAAACACTCATTCCAGAGTGCTTTTCTCCTAAACTTGTCTCTAAACTAAGACAAGCTTATAAAACCAGATAAAAGTATGAAGAAAAAGGCAGAACATTTAAGCCTGCAAAAATGTAATTAGAGAGTAATATTGTTCAGAAAGCCTCATATCACAATCTGGTATCACATTACTACCTCGACCTCCTAGTGCCTTCATATCCACCAAAGAGCAGCCAGGATTGTTTTACTAGGAGAAGAAAGAAGAATCTGGGTGAGACTGTGGCAATTATTTCCCCTGCAGAAAGCTATTGACTGACCTGACAGTGTGGTTCACATTTTTGTGGTCCCCATTTCATAAACATGCTAATGTAAAAGAAGGAAGTCATAAGCCACTCATAACATCACAGACCTAAAAATATGAAGGGAGAACTTGGTATGCTTCTCTGGAGCACCTGCTTTTAAGTCCACCCATGTACCTGAACTTATCATAGAATCATAGAGGGATTTGGATTAGAAGAGACCTTAGAAATCATCCAGTTTCAAACTCCCTGCCGTGTGCAGAGACACCTTCCACTAGACAAGATTTCTAAGAGCTACATCCAGCCTGGTTTGGGACAGTTCTAGTGATAGCGTATTCACAGATTCTCTGAGGCAACTTGGTCCAGTGCCTCACTAACCTCACAGGGAAGCAATTCTTCCTAAAATCCAATCTAAACTTGACCTCTTTTCAGTTTGAAGCCATTCTCCCTCGTCCTGCCACTCCAGACCATTGTAAATATTTTCTCTCCATGTTTCTTGTAGATTCCCTTCAGGTACTGGAAGGCTGCAGTTAGGTCACCCCCAAGCATTCTCTTTCCAGGTTCGACAATCACAAAGGACATTGTGCTCTCTTATTCCCCATATTATATGATTCAACAATCCACTTCACAAAGTATTAAAATTAGTAAGGAAACTTGTGGTAAAATTAAATTCTTTAAAAGTATTTTGCTGTAAAATGTGACACAAATGATCCTGTATGATTCACCTGTATCAGAAGTTTGGAGTTTCAGTCTCATGGTGGGTTGCCAGCTGCATGGTAAGTATATTCTGAAGAGTTAAAACTTCCATGCTATGGCACATATGAACCATTTATTAGAAAAATATATGATTTTCAAGTCTTTGAATGTAAGGAATCAGACCCAGAATATATTTTCAACTTCAGCCTCAAAATTATTCTACTGGTTTGAAAAGAGGTAAAGAAAAGACAAAAATCAACCTATCGTGCATCCAAATACAACTTTTCACGGGAACAAATGAAGTGACACCAAAATTTTCCAAGGACTCTGAAGACAAAAAGAGAAAAAGAAAATACTAACATGTAAATACCTATCTTTTTTCCCCAAGAACATGCTAGAGGAGAATAAACATGACAAATAGATAAAATTGAAATCCTAGTGAAGGGAAATAAATTCAATGGATTATTTATTTTAGCTAGAGGGGTTTGGGTATGACATTACCATGTTAGACAAAAATCCATACTTTCTAGCCATCCTCAAAAAAAAAAAAAAGTCAATTTTCCCCTCTGCCTTGTACTGCATAGACTTAGTCCTTTCCATTGAACTGCATATTATGAAATTAGAAAAAACATCCTTTTTCAAAGCAAAGAACATGACCCCTGGGGAAAACGCATGAGTATCCTGCCAGTACTTTAGCAATTAGTATTGAATAAACTGCATGCATCACAAATTAATATCTTGACCTTCTACTGATGTGAGAAGTTCAAGTATGAGAGCAGAAGAGGAAGTCAATCTGCATTCACTCTCCTTGGAACATTTGAAACAATTATTCTTTAGAAAGTGTCTAAATCCTGTCATACCATTCACACACAGACAGAATTTGTCACTGACACGGTTGTTGGTTAGGTCTAAGGAAATACCTCACTAACAGACACCCTGCATTCAACACCATCTGAACTCATTGAAGCAAGATCCTACAACAATCTAATGTAATTATTTAAGAGGAATTATTTCCAAATGTTCCTGCAATTTTAAACAAAAAAATTCACGTACTTATAATCTGATAACTACTCTTTCCACATTGTGTGCTTGGGAGATGTCACTCCAAATGACCTGGAGGTTTGTGCACTAGTTCTAATGGCCACATCATCCCTGGCAGCTCCCACTACCTGAACACCTCTTGAGCCTGGTGTTCCCAGGCATCATAGACATATGACTGACCTGATGCCAGAATAATTTTTGCTTTTATACTTCCTTCAAATACATATTTTCTAGCTCTGTTGCTGTACAGTTATATAATTCCTGGCTAGCCCCAGTACTTTTCCCTACCCTGACAGGCAGAAACACAAAACACATTCCAGAGGCTCCAAGCTGAGGGTCCAAGGCTCCTATCCTATCTTGCTTTATCCTGGGAGCCAAGGTCAAAGCCAGCTCTCCAAGATACGTTTTTACAAATAAATTTTAGTTCCTGTCTGAGGGGGGAGGACTTACAAAAGGGTTGAACTGGGATGAATTATCTCACCACTTATGTCTCTAATTGGGGATCTTTGTCAGTTATGCTAATTTGCTAAACTTATAAAACTATATTCAACCCATGCGTGGGGTGGGAGGGGGGATATATTTTGGGTATTTTTCCATATCTGCCCCTGGATGCCTCCAATCAAGACCAACCTTTATATTACCTCCTAGACTAATATTATCTCAAAAGTGTGTTGTTTTACTTCTAGGCCCTCACATTTGCACAGACAAGGACCATGCACCACAGAGCAGAATGTGAGCAGACTGTCAGAATAGAGCTCACCTTTATGAATACTTAAGGTCACAGTTTTGTCATACATAACACAGAAAAGTCTAAATCATTCACATCTTCTTTCCGTTGTAAGGGATTCCTTGATTTTCAGCAAGAGTGTCATTCATCTTTAAGATATCAGTCTGGGAACACAATTAAATTCAAATATGCTAAAGGGCTGACACAAGAGTCACTGCAAAGATTTATCCAGCACTTTAGCCATTGTTCTGTGCATAGGAAGAGCAGACTATTGCCTGCAGAGCCCATGGCACTGTCTCTCTGCTACGAGGTACATGAAAGGTCTGCAAGGTTCCCTTTTGAGTTCACAGAACAAGAGAGTTCTCTGGTAATCAGACCCAATCTCATGCTCTTGAGGGCAACCAGGTCACGTAACTCTGTTCAGAAACATATCTAGCTTAAAATCAATCACATTGTTTGCCCTAATAACTTAATGGAAAGGTAGTTTCAGCACATAACTGAGTTATTTAGAAACTCCAAGACAATGAGCCACAAGAAACAAGGAAAGCATGAGATTTATCCTTGTGATAGAAGGCATGATACAGTTAGCTAACAGTACAAACTCATGTTCCTTCTCTGAGGCCCACATCTTAACTACCAGCAGCCCTTGAATAAATGATGTTCATCAGACAACAGAAACAAAAGTATATTGGAGAGCTGAATGGAAAAGCATAGTCACATGATTTAAGGAAGAGACTAATTAGTTAAAAAACCTACACAAACCAGAGTCTGCTATCAACTTTCTGAATAAATATTTTGTTTGACGTGTCAGTGGGAATACATGTCAAAAATGGCAGAATGATTCTTATTCAAGCAGAACTTCCTCAAAAAATAATATTCCCTGGGTAAGGGTTTCAGGATCTGGTACCATTTAAATGCCGTGGTAAGACACCAAACTGTTTACATGTGCTCATAAGTGTACGCCCCTAATAGAAGCAATTATTTATTAAAATATGGATGAGAAGGGGAAGAAATCACAAGCAGGTCTGAAGGTGAGTTTCAACACCAGCAAAGGTTCAGTGGAGTTACTGGTCCCATCCCTTCCTCCTACCACAGCTGGGGCACAGCACACTCTCTAGCTGGTGGAGAGCAGCAGACTCACTGGACAGCTTTGTTGCAAATGTCAAATCAAACACTCGTCCATCAAAGGCAGGGAAAACCCCCACTATTTCCTTCATTTTCAAAAGCTTTTGTCCCCAGACTTGCTTCACACCACAGTTACGTCAGCACAACAGAGGAGCCAAATGGGGCAGAAGCAAGAAACAAAGGAAGCAAGCCTATGCTGCAGCCAGGCAAAGCCACGGGCTCACTGTATGGGCACTGTGATCATTACATAAATGAAATGCAGTTTCATAGGCTGTTGACCTCTGATCCATGTCCAGCATCATGTTTCTTAAAGACATTCACAATGTGCTACCATCTTTGGATAATGTAAATCCACTGATATCAGAATCCTGTGCTGCTTCACATCATGTCATCAATACTTTCACCAGCCTGAAGTAAAGTACCTCAGAATAGATGCACATCATCAGGAGCTCTAACATGCTGCAATAGGTCCATGATGTTAATTTCATCATGCCTAAATATATTTCAGACAGCTTCATTTTCTCCAGAGAATAGTTTTCTTCTGTGCTTGGAAGGTACATTTAAATACATTAAAAGCTTTTCCTTCAGCAAAGATGCTTTCAGAACAGGAATATTCATCATTCAAATAAATGATAATGTTTTTTTCCATCAACCTGTTCATTTATCCATGCCACTATTTTTTATTGATGCCTTTTTCCTTCTAAGCAAGATAGAAGGTTGAGTAGAAATCTACATTCTAGTTAACATTTTTATGACTGTGCTCTGATTAAAACTAAATGGCAACAGAGAAATTTCCATTGATTACTCAAAACTGAGGTGTAATTGCTCTACAGTGATTAGGAAAGGCTTTACATTTGAGTTTCTTGAACAGTGGTTACATCTACTGAATAACAGGAGGTTATATTCCAGAAAGGCTATTCCTTTTTAAATACTTAAATCTGATAAGAATTTACAAATCTAGTGTGGTATTGTGTGACATTCACTGCCTTGAATATATTTTCTCTTTTGTTTTGTTCTTTTTTGTTTTGTTGTATGAGAAATATTTGTTATTCCTCATCATGTCCCAGTAGAAGATTTGTACTTCATGTGCTGACCCTTGATATACAAGGGTGGGCATCCTATTAATGTAGCTGGGCAAAGCAGTTCTAACAGCATCTGACCTTCTCAGCTATATGCACTCAGTTAAAAGTGTAACTCACCAGTAGGAATGATGGATATGCACTATGATGGCTCAGAGAAGTGCTAGTTACCAATGGAATTACTTATCATTTAAAGCAATTTAACTTTGAGGAGTGGAGGTAAACCATTGAGGCTGTGTTTCCTACAGCTAAGAAATAGATTTTATCTTCAGAGCAGGCTTGCTGCAATACACAGTTTACATCAAGGCTTATGCTGGTCAAATCAAGAGTAAATCCTAAGAGTTCTGATTTTATGCTGAGAATCTAGAATAAGGATGCAAGAACTATGACTGTGCTTTCTAGTAACTACTGTACCATGTTTCTTTAAGATATTGCTGTTCCTCTTAGGTTTACAGCACTAATATGATCACTAGGACCTCTAAGCATTTGAGGATGAACATTCGCAGTACCGTACAATATTACTTGATTGTTTTCTATTTGAAATGCCAGTTTCTGTCGAGGTATTTATGAAGTATTACCATCAATCTATTTTATTATTTGCTGAAGTGGGTGTTCGAAACATAGGAATAACTATGAGTACATCCATATTAATATATACTTGTTTGGGTCAGAAACCTACTTGCGGAAGTAACCATCAAGTCATCCCAGCTTGTAACATTCCTGTTCACATTGTGGTGTCACCTTTGAGCACACAAACAGTATAACCTTCAGATGAAACTGTACCTGAATCTCATCTGTGTCAAATGAAGGACATTTCAGTCCACAGGGTCACACTGAACCAGATGTAAAGTAATAAAAATTTATCCATATTGGAACATGCCATTACTTTAATAAATAAGTTAAAATGACAGAAATGGAAATATATCCCCAACTGAAATTAACACACTCAACAGAATTGGATAAGCAAGGGTATTGATTCATTGGGTATTTTGGAAAAATTCTAAGATTATTCAGATTGAAAAGGATTCCAGGAGGTCTATAGTCCAACCTCTGGATCACCAAGGTCAGCTCTGAGCTCAGGCAAGGTTTCCAAGGATTTATCTAGTCTAGTCCCAAAATCTTCCAAGGATAGAAGCTGCAAAACCTCTCTGGACAACCTACTCTGCTGTTTGCCTGTCTAAATGTATAAGTTTTCTTGTACTCGACTGAAACCCTTTTGTTTCAGTTTAAGCCCATTGTGAGACATTTTCCCACCACAAACTGATGTGAAAAGCCAGTTCTGTCTTCTTATAACTTCCTTGTAGGTACAGAGAGGAGGCTATTGAGTCTTTCTCCAGGCTGAACAAACTCAGACCCGTGAGCCTCTTCTCCCAGGGAAAATACTCCAGCATGACCAGCTTGCCTACCTTCTGCTCAGCTGGATGATCTGTCTACATGTTTCTTGTGCCAGAGGGCCCAAAGCAGGGCAATGTGGTCTCCCATGCCATCTCATGAATGCACAGTAAAGAGGGATATTTACTTCCCTCAGTCTACTGGCTGTGCTGCTGTTAATAGAGCCCAGGATGCTCCTGGCCTTTATTGCTGCCAGGACACACTGCAGGCTTTTGCTCAGTTTACCATCATCCAGGGCCTTCCACAGAGATGTTCTGTCCTGTTGTGTCGATCCCCAGCCTGTACCACTGCCAGGGGTTGTTCCTTTCCATGGACAGGACTCTGTCCTTTTCTCTGTTGAATTTAATATTCACACTGAATCTAGCAAGCAGAGGAATCAATCCTTCCACACTGAGGAGGGCAGGAAGGTTTCTAAGGCAGTCATTACTTTTGTCATTGCCTTTGTAGTTTAGAAAGGATCCTCCTTATCTTTGGGAAATAAGTGGTAGCAACTGTTCTTGCCTAGCACTAAAAAAAAAAAAAAAAAAAAAAAAAACAGGCAACACAAGCCCCTAAAATGAAACTCTCACTTTTCTTATGCTGTTTGCAATTTGGAGCGCTATTCTGACTTTACAAACAGACAGTGATAAAGATACATTTCATGAAGCTCTTCTACAAAGGTCAGAGGTAGTGTAAAAAACCATCATGGAATGGCTGTACCAGGTAGATGGGGATTTAAAAAAAGAAATACAACTCTCCATAGTAAGAAAGTGATCCATTTATGACTAAAAATTTCATGCAAAATGAACTATTACACTCTAGTCCATCTTTGAATTCGTGTTCATCAATTTGGTATATAGCCTTCAATCTAGATAAAGATATTGTAATCAGCATCTTTTAGGCCATGGATAGCCATATTTGAAGCTGCTGCATGAGACAAAGCAAACAAGAAAGGTTTTGAGAGGCATCCTTTTTTTTTTGTCCTCAACCATCATATTTGCTCTCATACACATCCCATGCTGTACCTGTCTCAAAGCTTCCATTAAGCTGCATAGGAAATAATTTCACATGATTGAAAAATCCAGATGAGCTAGGACAACAACAGTTGCACTAAGATAAACTGTCAATATTGTTCACATTAGATTTTCTAAGAAGTAAAATGCACTTTTTTTCACAAACTTGTGACTAAAATCTTAAAGAACTATGTGAATTATATATAACTAGGAACATGTGATGACAGCACAAGAAGAAACGTCACAAATAACAGACAAAGAAAGAACAGGTGTCAGATGGTGCTAAAATCACTAGGCCATCATACATGATCTCTACATGCAACTTCAGGATGCTCAGAACAGGAAAACGAAAGGCAGGCTACAACCAGAGAGGGAAAAAATGCCTTTGAGCAGAGCAGCAGAATTCCCTAGCAGAGGGACAGGAGGAAAGGGAAAATGATAACAATCGTCATCAGCTACTTGGAGGCCTAAGGGGCACGTGCAAAATATATGCACGTGATTGCTAAATAAAAACAATGTGGCAGGTATGAGACAGGCCCTTCATGGTCAGTGACCATTTTTCTCTGTGTTGTCACAAGTAATTCCACCCAGATTCCCTAGACAAACATTGTGTTACTGTAAACACAAAGAAAGGAGCATGGGTACGAGTCAGTAACTCCAGCTGTACTTAATATAAACAAATAAACCTTTCCTTCTTGTGCAGCCTGCAATGAGATATGTTATGCTACCAGTAATGCTGTTTTGCCTTTTAAACACCCACAGCAGTTGGAAATGAATTGTATATTGTGTAGCAGTGAGAATTTGAAGAAAGTAATCAATTAACATTTCTCCGCATTGCTAGCATTTATGACTATTTTGTACACAGTTGAAAATTCAGAAAGTGACAACATATTTTTCTTTGATTCTGTAGGTAAACAATCAGAAGCTTATATTTCCACCAGAAAACTATTTCCAAGAGAGTCACAGTTTTAATGATCTTTGTCTTACAGTGCAAATTTCTCTCCTTCTCTACAAGAAGCAGTAATGTCCACAGAGCTCTCTCGAGTTAAATTGCATATAAAAGCACTATAAGAAGCAAATAAAAGTGCTTGCATTTGTGTTTCCAAAATTTAATGATATCACAGGGCATTTTCACGGACAGTCTTGTTTTATGGGGTTTTTTTTGACAATTCTTCACTTTCAGTATTAAAGAGACATCAAGTATTATTAAAAATTTTAAAAGTTTTTTTTTTGTGAGGAAGTGTGCAAACAAACTCTTCCCATTATCCATCTCTCCTGTGTTGCTAAATTTAAGATAATTTCAAAGTGATATGTTTGACAGAAGAATATATGTTAAAATACAGCTGAAGTAATGTGTCTGAAATGAGACGAAAAACTTTGTTCTGATTTGACTCCAGCTGGCAGTTAGGTACCACACAGCCGCTCACTCACATCCCTCCCTTCCTGTATTGGATGGGACAAAAAAAAAGATAAGAAAGGTTTAATATTTGAAAAAAATGAAAATACTATAATAATGATGACAAGACTACTAGTAGTAGTATTTAAAAAGGAGAGGGGGACAGAGAGAAAGAAAATTCATGAAAGACAAGTGATGCACAGTACAGTTTCTCATCACCTGCTGACCATGGCCAGCCCATCTCCCAGAAGAGATTGGCTTCTCCTGGCCAACTGTCCCCATTTTGGTGCTGGACATGACATTCTGTGGTGTGGAATATCCCTTGGGCCAGTTCTGGTCAGCTGTTCCTGCTGTGCTCCCTCCCAGCTCCTTGTGCACCTGCCCACTGGCAGACCATGAAGTCCTCGACTTGGATAAAAAACTTCTTAGCAACAGCCAAAACATCTGGGTATTTTCAAGATCATTCTCACACTGAACCCTAAACAAAGCACTGTACAGCTACCAAGAAGAAAATAATTCTATCCCAGTCAAAACCAGGACACTGGTGGTTTTTTTTGAAAAATCCAAATCATTCCTATAGACTTTTAAGGTTCATCTGAACTACCATCAAAAAGCATTCTGCTGTCTTGAATCAAAAAAAATATTCATGGCAATCAAAAATATTGAAGGTATGCAATTTCAGTTAAAATCACCACTGGCACATATCTGAAAATATAACAATGTAGGGCAATGTATTATTTCCCTGGATAAAATGAAGGAGGGGAGAAAACAAAACAAAAACCAAAACAAACAAATAAAAATCCCAAACGACCTTTCCAGTGTTTGACATGTTTACAAATAATTTTAAAGCTTTATTCAGCCCATCAAAACAGGCCAAGTATTGTTCATTATTTCAGTTCAGATAAA
This sequence comes from Phainopepla nitens, assembly GCA_013400175.1. NCBI lineage: Eukaryota > Metazoa > Chordata > Aves > Passeriformes > Bombycillidae > Phainopepla > Phainopepla nitens. The sequence continues at coordinate 535,144 of VXBQ01016353.1, forward strand.
ATACCAAATACACCAAGTAATTTATCTGCTTTCCATTAAAAATTATGCAGGCCCAAGAGCATAATGAGTTGATTGACACATCAGTGAAAAGGCTTCATGCTCATTTTCATGCAGAAAGGCTGCTGGAATACTTTTGTCAGAGATACCTATAAACTGCCAAACAAATATTAATAATCATGGCAAAATATTACAGTTCCCAAAAGTCACGGACATTGTGACTTCTTTGACAAGTGGGACTTAACTCAGTTTTAAATGACATTGAAGCTCTGAAAACTTTAAAGCTTAATCTAGAAACAGAGCAGAGACTTCTTTTATCTTATTGTAATGAACTTCAATTTAATAATTCATAATTTTTAATATTTTAATAGATTTCATGCTTTAGAGCCTAACCAAGCAAATTGTAAAACCACAGAATATAGAAGCATCCTCACTACAACACAACAGCAAAAGATTTCATAGTTTCCTGAGCAATGAAGGCTTGCCTCAGTAAAAATTTATGTACCCTTTTACCTCACACATTAGGGAATTTGTATCAAGTAGCTATTCATTACATACTCAGAGACCCTGTACCAGTGTAGCTTTGTATTTTTCTCTCTGGAGTTTCTAAATGCTTAAAACTACATGAAAATGTAAACATTTGTCATTGAACAATGAGTAATAAAAAAGCCTTGGTCTAAAAAAAATCTAGGCAGCAACAAGAAAATTAATCACAGTAGGGAAATCCAGTGTATTAAACAGTTAATTAATTAAATAAAATGTACAGCTCTAATTTAGGTGAAAATATTTTTGTTTTAATGTACAGTCACTGAAATTAGTGTAGTTGCTTACGTGGGATTGCAAAATATATCGCCAAGGACAGGCTTTCCAGAGATGACATAAAACAGGTGTGTCCCTACATGTGTCCAGAAGTATAATGTAGCCAAAGGCATGGTGATTTTATTTTCAGGATCTCCTGTCTGCATGGTGACAGAGGTCCAAAGTTTACAGCCAGAGTTACACTTTCAGCTAATAGGTTTTTACACCACCAGATGCTCCACTTGACAGCTCCTGTTACAAGAGTGGTAACCGCAGGCAGATCTGCACTCAGGTGATTCAGCAAGATCATCCTACCTATCTGGGCTCACCTGAAAAATTCATTATAAAATGACACTGATTATCATCTCTGCATTTTCTGGGGATCCAGAGAAAGTCACAGGAAGTTTTTATATGTTCATCATGCTAAAGACAAAGCTATGAGCTGTTCAAGATTTTCAGTGATTCAGTTCTATCCTAATTCAGAACTTTGCAGCTGTTCTCTAGGAATTTTTCTGTGATATTTCACTTTTTCTTTCACTCAGCCTTCATCTGTACCAAATAGGATCTCAGAGACATTAATCAGAAAGTACCTTTTGGTATTTCTGTTCCTATTTGTAGTGGGAATTTCACAGCCAGCTTGCTCCTGAGTGAATGAATAAAGTTGAAAGAAAGTACCAAGTGAAGAAGGGAAAAAACACTGGTTATCAAATAAACTAAAGAATTGCAGATGACAAAGTTTAACTCATTTAATTTTTACTAAGGTACTAGATACTAACAAATGAAGAACTTCCTGCTTTTTCATATTTAGTGATTTTCACACATAAAATATGTGATTCTATTCCCTGTTAGTCCTTTTAAGTGGATTTTAGAATTCATTCTGGTAAGGCATTATAAAAAAACATGTAAAGCATTGAGGCTTTACTCAGAAGACATGTTTATGTAACTGAAAACAACATACACCTGTAGACATACTTGTCCCAAGAACAGAAAGTAAAAGTGGTTTTTGGTTTGCAAAAATAGTCCAATATCTGTGCCTTGACAAAACTAAAATCTGTTGTTCTTTCCTTTTGTCAGAGGAGGTATTTGTAAAGTAGGTCTGCTCATTCTTAGACATCAAATAGCTCTTTTTCTTGTGAACATTTCAGAAAATTTAGTAAAATTATTTCATTTACCCAAATCCAATAAGGTAGAACAGGGTGGAAGGATGATCAGTAGCATGAGATCATGCATTAAGCATATATTACAGCAGTTGGCCTCCTGAAAATCTCTAGGCATACAGGAACAAACTTAACAACCTGAAGAAATAAATATACTGATAAAAGAATAGTTTAGGATTGATTTGAAGTTTTCTGAACCTCTGGAGTTTAAGTTTTGATGGATGGTGGCAAGAAAAGAATTTTTTGGAAGAGAGGTTTCTGGAGACGTTCTAGAACATAATTGCTATTAGGTAATAAATGACTGTTTTTCAGCTTGGAATATCTCTTACAGTCCCCTTTCCAAGATCTTTGACTGTACTTGATGGATCAAAAGAACTATTAACTTTCTTTTCTTTCCTACAATGAATATATGGCAAAAGCAGTATCCAAAAGCTTGTTCAAAGCCTAAAGAAAGGAAAAGTTATATCAAAAAACTTGAATGTAAAGGTTTCCATTTCCTGTAGAATTGCTACTTATTGCCAGAGTTTTGACTGCTTGTTACATGGATTATATTTTCTTTGGCAGTCATGTCATTCCCAAAATTTCCTATGGCATCAATGCAGTGATGACACAAGATCAGTAAATACAATTTGGGTACCAACTTCCAGCAGAAGAGCAAGGCTTCACATCTGCAGCTATACTGCAAAAAAAAAAGAAGCACATATGAGGGGTCCTATCCCAGCTCATCCCTTTAGCAAATCTATACCTGACTGTGGTCTCCAAACTGGAAGAGGAGGTCTAAGTGCTAAAATTTCAAAACAGCCTCAAAGTATAGAGGTTTTATTACTATCCAGCTTACAAAACATGCAGGAAAGCACATCACTTAAGTGTTACAAAGCTGAGCAACGAAGAGTCCCCAGGCAGGTGCAAGAGAGACCCCTTTATCGCAAAAAAAAAAAAGGCCTTTTTAAGCAGTTAGGCCATTATCAGTTACATTCCATTTAAGCATAACAAATGTAATTCAACCAACCACCATACACCATGATGTGAAGACATAATGGTTATATAACTTGCTTTTCTACCTCTAATTCAGCTAAGTCATTTTCCCATACTTCTCTTCTATTTAGCTGAAGTAGCAGGCCTAAGCCATGGTTTTACAAGGATAACCCTTATTTTGTAAGGTACTACCTATACACAACAATTAGGCAAGTTCTTCAACAAGCACTATCAAAAAAGACTAGTTTTCCACTAGATTTCTACTCAATTTTGAAAGAAACATAGGAAGAGCTTAGTGTGAACTCACACACTAAAAAACATCAAAGTAGTAACACAAGAGAGGGTTTGAGTGCTATAAAAGCTCCACATGCATTTATAATCACTCCTATTCCAAACTGTTATGTTTATAGTGAAGTGATTTTTTTCAGTAGCTAACAGTGGCTCATACCTTGCGTCTGTATTTCTATGACATTCCAGAAGTTCTTGAAATTCTTGCTGCTGTCTCTTCTATTTGAAAATAACAAAAGAAGTTCAGTTCAAAGAGGAACAAGAAGGGAAGAGAGAAAGAACTCACAGCCTGTTTCTGAAAGACTGAAAGATGTGGGAAGGACTCACATTAGAGAAGTTCATGGAGGATCAGAAAATTATTTCAAATTATGTAGCCCAGGATAAGTAAATTGCAGCTACAGACAGTGTTACACTTTTGACATCTTATGTCTTCAATATAGGAGGGATAGAGAATTGTGACTGTATGACCTCAGAACACACTCCTGTTTTACGTGGTCTAATTGACCACATGACTTTGGCATGGAAGTATTTGCCCAGCAACTCTCAAGGTTCTCATCAGGGTCTTCTCACTGATCAAAATCCCTTGGGACTTGAGGTTAGTCATCCAAGGACACTTTGGAGAAAGAGTAAAAATAAAGAGCAAGATTTTTAATATAACAGTGAATAGACAGTTAAAACAGTAGGATAGCCTCCTGATGTTTTATCATCATATCAAGAATAAGAACAAGCATTTCTGCCTGACTTCGTGCTGCTTCAGTCATTCCTCCTTTGTACTCAGGATCACCTCCTTCAGCAAGTGTAACCCTATGTAAAATAGCACTGCCATAGGCCATTTCACTCGTACAAGTGCTCTACCCTTTCCCTCCAGTAAACATCTCCTGATATTGAAGACACTTACAAAAGTTTCCATTCAAGAGAAATGCAGTTGAGATTCAGACTAAAGGGCCCAGATCTCCTCTTGATTGGGGCCCAAAGACTTCCACATCACAAGGCAGGCACTTCCTTTCCTTGGCATGATCAGCAATGCGTTTTGCTGCCTTGTTAAAATCTGGGCACACATTGAACATGTAGCACCAAACTGACACAGAAACAGATTTTTATGGTACCATTAGTTTTCAAGAATAATTTGCCTAAAATATAGAGGCAATTATCTTTCAGTTCAAAAGCAGAATGACATGAAGTGCGTGTTTAAATAGTTCTGTCACATGCAACTTAATGCCAGTCTTGAAACTGAATAATTTAGGCATTCTTCTACTAGTCATTCCACCTTAATTTTATTGTCATGATGACTGAATGCATTTTTAAATTGATTAACACATATTTTACATTAGTTCCCTTTCAAAAAACCTTGGATTGAAATGAGAATACTACCTTATTTTTTGGCAAGCTATTGAGAGACTATTAGAATAGTCTCTTAGAATTTATTAGGTTAAGGGCCTTTCTCATTTAAAATATTTAAATATGTGATCAAATTACATGAAAATAAAAGTCTTCTGAGCATTTTAATAGTATTGCAATTAGATTTTAAAAATATATGCAGATTGGACCCAAGATGTTTGTGTTATTTTATCACAGTTCACTGAGTACCTCTGCTGTCCAAGTTTTAAATTTGAAGGGTTTACAGATTATTCTGAAGACACATAGAAGAAAAAGCATATCACAAAAAAATTTAAAGTGCTATAACATGGGATTATATCAAATGTGTAGATTTGATAATCTAAATAGTACCTTTGACTTTCCCATCATGAAACAAAGAACAAAGGATATACCTCCAGTAGACTGAAGGGTTCCTTACTGGTGCTCTTTCCAAGAGGCTCTGCTTGATTCATCCTAATGGAAAAGGTATATACCCTTCAAAAGGGAAGTAGCATGGCACCAAGGAACTGGAAGTTACGATTTACCCTCATGAGACCCTATGGGAAGCTCATGCCAGAGCAGGCTCCTGGCAGAAATTGAGGCCCCTCAGAGAGAGAAGTCTATACTGGAATAAAGTTTGCCAGCAGGATTTGTGACCCCACAGGACACCCACCTTGGAGCAGCCTGTTTCTGAAGGACTGAAACCTGTGGGAAGGACTCATATTAGAGAAGCTCATGCAGGACTGTCTCCTGTGGTTGGGACCCAGTGCTGGAGCAGGGGAACCGTGTGAGGAGTCCTCACTCTGAGAAGAAAGGTGTGGTAGAGACAATGTTTGATGAACTGACTGCAGTCCCTGTTCCCCAACTCCCTGTGCTGCTCAGAAGAGGTAAAAAAAACAGGAATGAAGTTTGAGCCCAGGCAAGAGGGAGATATAAGGGGATGGTGTTTCAAGATTTGGCTTTATTTCTCATTATTCTACTCTGATTTCAATGGTAATAAATTAAACTATTTTCCCCAAGTTGAGTATGTTTTGCCCATGACAGTGACTGGTAAGGGACCTCTTCCTGTCTTGATCTCAACCCACAAACCTTTTTTCTGTATTTACTCTCCCTGTCCAGTTGAGGAGGGAGGTGAGAGAGCACCCTTGGTGGCATCTGGCATTCAGCCTGGGTTAAACCACCACAGGCCCATTCATTATCTGACAGTCCTAGAAATCTTTGAATTATTCTAAAATAGCAAAGACAGAACCCTGTCCTGAAGATTCATAGCCTAAGTGCACGATCTAACAAAGGTCTATTTTCTCATCTTCGGATGAATGAAAGAATGTCTGTTAAAGTATCCAGTGATGTTAAGACACATCCACAGAACCGAAAAAACTACCTGGAAGGAGGAAAATTATTAGTGCTTTAAATTCTGCTTAATGTTTCACAGAAGGATACTGGCAAGAGTTCTTAGAAGTAAGAGAGCACATATTTACAAATTCATTCTTCCACCATACTGCCTTTCAAAACCCCTGGCTCTATAACATCATCTAATTAACTGTAATGGAATTCTGCATAGTGGCCAATTCCCTAATCTCAGTTCAGTGTTTCATACAGCTTGGTTATTAAAGGTTGCAAATACTGTTTCCCCATCTTAAACTTTCACACATTGTACACCTCTGAGAGAACTGGTCTCTATATGCTTGGATAGTAATTCAAGTTCATATCCTCATTTATGTAAACATAAAAAGGGAACTAGCTAAGAAAACATCTCTTTTCTTGTTAAAATATTGATAGGAATGAAAGCTGATGAACTCAAAAATCCATCCACATGCGCATTTTCAGGTAATCAGTACTGAAAATTAAAATCACTAGAATTTAATTTAGAGAGAAAAATACATAGTGAAGAAGAAACACACAAATATACAGAGAAATTAAAACAGTCAATTGAAAAAAAAATTCCTACTACAAAAAAAAGTTCCTTAACAGAATAATTAGAGAAAATGATCTATACATACTACTTCAACGTCAGAAAATATTAACTCTGTCCATGACAAAAATTTTAGCTTTTTTCAAAACTTGAAATTTCAAATCATACAAGGGAACTCAGAAAATTCAGAGAAGTAAAACAAAAGATGTGCTCCCTCACCCGGTAAAGCGCCCGATAAATACAATTAATATGAACTAAAATCCATATCTGAAGCCTGTTTTTAAAATGAAGTTATTAGTCGGAAGCGGAGAACTATCAGAAACAGAAGTCATGAGTGTGTATAATCATTCACGATTTTCTGATACTTCTCACGAAAGATTCAGAAGTAACTCAGTGTCCAGCCCAGATTTCAGTAATTACATTCTGCCTTTCAGGTTGCCAAGTGCCACTGGCTGTAGCTGAGCTCCTGTTATGATACACATGAGTGTGTGAATACAGCTGCAGTTAATGACATGGCATAAATTTATATTTTAATCTAGCAAAAACCACTAGGAGGCACAGCATTGTTTAACTAGGTTCTGTCAGTTACAGTACTTTGAGATTCAAGTTTCCATAAAACCATAACTGAAGTTGGTTGCTTGCAAGATAGGCATGTCAGAATGCTCTGGTAGAGGAATGGGATAACAAAGAAAATGAAGAAAAGATGGAGGTGAATGTGTCACCTTGTCTGAAAAGGAAAAGATGGGGGCAGAATGATGAGCAATTCTTACATCTGCTTGCAGAGAGAGGGATTTATTAACTTCCTTTCTGCAGAGGTTTAAAAAAGAGGAACCAACAGAAAAACAATACTGTGTGGAACAATAGTTCTGCCCAAAGATATATTTCATTTCACATGTGGCTGATGAGCCAGTAAGCTTCAAGTCATTACACATTCAGAATAAAGAATCTCAGGGAAAAGAAAAAGCTTTTCAAGCGCAGCATATAGGACTGCGTAACTTCTGAGTCACTCATCTTCCACCAAATGGAGGATATAATAACCATAAAGCACAAATCCCCTTTCTGTCAATTGTTGTTTTTCTCCTCCACTTCTATTAAATACAGTTTTCATTTGTCTAAACACATTCCAAGAGAACTTGATTCTGTTTGTGAAGGGGGACAGGAGACTATGGAAGTAAAATTTCAGGCATTTTGTTTTGAATTGTTCTGGTATCAAGGATACAGTATTAAGTACTGCAGTGTTTTTTAGCTCTTATTTTTACTGCCCAAGATAAAATAACTGTCACCTCCTTTTAGATGCATGCAGCTATAATACAAGATCTCCTGAACATCAGATATCTCCGCTCTACCATAAATCTGGACAGTAAATATTCGTCATGCAGGAACAGTCAGTTGACAAAATTTTTAGCAGTGCTTAATTGCATGTCCACAGTGATTGATCATACTGAAAGTGTACTGGAAGCAGGAAGTTTGCAATAAATTCCTGTTTCTTATTTGTCCTCTACAGTTCTATCCCCAGACCACTGTAATAGTTCAGAACTGCCAACAGATTGAGAGTCAAGGAGTAAATATCAACACATCCAGAAATTCTCCAGGACAAGTAGAACCTGCCAACACCACTTTTGGATACCTACATTTTCAAAAGAGGATTCCTCTAATCCTTTTATCAAATGTCAAGGAAAGTTGTAGCTTCTTCTGAGGGAAGAGACCAAAAAGAAATCCTAACTGGTCTTACAAGATTTTTTTCTTTCCTATTTTATAAATAAATACAGCCATCTACCGATGCATGCATGTGCACACATACATTTACGTATATATTATATACATAATATATATGTTCATATTTTACTGATTTCAGAGAGGATTATTTCCGATGTGTAGAAAAACATCATTCAAAGGTTTTTCAGCTGAAAACCCAGCCATCCAATGTAATTACAGTACTATTTTCTAATAGGTAAGATAAAGTAACAAAAGTTTGTATTATAGATGTCTGAAGAATCCTTCAAAAATACTTTGACCAACAGCAAGTCATTACCTCTGAAGTTACAGACAGGCATGATCTGAAACATATTTCTACCGGCTACATTTTTTGGTGGAAGGTTTGAATCACAAAACAGATTCTTGGTTGATGTAAACTATAGGGAAGAAGAAAAAACACTCCAAACAAGACTTCCACAAAAACATCCCCCAAGACCTTTTTCAAACAATGAAGTTACTAGTCCAGTAGATGAAGAAATGGCTCCTTAATTTTGAATTTGAGAAATATTGCAAATCAAAACAGAATAGCTTGAAAGAAGTTATCATAGCTTGTTCACATATGCAAAGACTAAATTCAAACTATAACCCAATGCAAAGTTTTTGCAAGACTTTAGATGAAATACCTTTTCCTTTAAAATTAATTGCCAATTACAAACATTATGAGTGAAACCATTGTTATTAGCTAAGTTCAACAGTTAATTTAACTATGTAAATATATAGGCCATGCTGAGCAATATGGCCAAGTTCTCAGACTAAAAAGAGGTAGTTAAATCTCAAATTATCGTGGTAAGGACCTTGGCCCTTCACAATAGAGTGAATTTAGATAATTTCACTTCTACCAATCAGAAAAAGTAAATAGCAAACTTCATCATACCCTGATTCAATTTACTTTACTGTTTAACTTCTACTTCATCTCCCTCAAAGGGTCTTTTCAGAGAGATTCCATACAGTAAAAAGCCATTCAGGTCAGTATGTGAGGGTACAGCTTTCATTAGCAATAATTGACTTGTTTGTATAACTCTGTTGAAACAATTTTGAGGACAATTTCTTTATCAAAGATGCACCATTTTCAGAGGGAAGCCTCTTTGCAAAGAAGACGCTTCCCCAGCAAGCTGGCAGCTCCATCCCCTTCTTTCTTACTTCCAGAATATCTAATAGATTAATTCATTTGGGTGAGAGACCCTTAGTGATCTCATAGTCATGACCGTTTAGTTGACTGACAAACCATAGCAGGAATAGGAAGGCCATGACATTTCAGAATGGCTGAAGAAAAATATTTCAAAGCAGCAGAGACTAATTTTTTGTCAATTAGTTCTACTCAGAGAAGGGAACTCACATGTGTTCAACAGGTTTCATCCTGTTAAATCACAGATTTATCATAGAATCACAAAAGATTCTGCGTTGGAAGGGATGCACAAGGATCATAAGCCCAACTCTTAAGTAAATGGCCCATACTTGGATCAAACCCACAACTTTGGTGTTATTAGCACTATGTTCTGACCAATGAGAGCTAGTCTCTGTTCAGTAATACCTGATCAAATCTCATTTGAGCCACACAGATATTTTATAAAGGATTCAGAGAAATATAAATTACACAGGTTACTAGTGATGTGGTAACTGTACATACGAGTGCTTTTCTGCTGTAATATGAAATCATTTGAACAGCTTACTTTTTAAGAGAATGTACTTTGTCACCTAACAGAAAGATGCATTTTTAGTAAGAGTAGGCTCTATAGAGACCTTCCGTGACCCTTCAAATCCCTGAAGAACGAGGAAAAGAGGAGTGTTGGCTTCATGTTAAATATCATAAATAACCTACTGATCTAAGATAATGAGGAACAGAAAGAATGAGAGTCAATGCCTGTGATGTACAAACTCTTGATATGCAGGAGAATGTCTTCAGTGCCAGGCTAATCATCAATATGGATACTGGAAACACTCTACCTAACTAGTTAGAAATTCATGTTGATGAAGAAAAGAAACCTCTCTAGCTATATGACCAGAAAGTCCATGATACTCAACATCAGCAAGGCATTCCCTCCTATTAAGGAAAAAATGAGTTCTGGTCCTAAAACTACACAAGTTTTATCAAAGAGTCATTTCAGGAAAGCAGTCTAGCTTTTGAACTGGGGTGCTTCAGCCTGGAGAATGGGAGGCTAAGGGGAACAAGGAGTCAGTCCCTTCTTCCAAGCAACAAGACAAAAGAAAATGACCTTTAAACCACAGAAGGTTTAGATTAAATATTAGTAAATATGTCCTCATTGAAAGGGTGGTCAAGCATTGGAATAGGCCACCCAGGGATGGGTTTGAGTCACTAAATGCAGAGGTATTTAAAATGTGTCAATGTGGCACTTAGGGACTTGGTTTATTGATGACTTGGCAGTGTTAGGCCAAAAGGTGGTCTCAATGATCTCAAAGATCCTTTCCAACCTAAACAAACCCATGATTCTGTCTCAGAAGAAGTTGCTAATTACCACTCTTTGTAATTACTCCAATGCCTTTTCTTAGTCACTATGCGTGATCTCTTTGATGTATGCTTGATTTAAAATTTGAACACAAAGGTTTTGGTTCTTCTCTATGGTTTTGAAAACTATTGGTTCAAGAGACCAGAAAAACTCTGCTCAAACACTGGAGTCACTTTTAGGGTCAAGTTACTTCACTTATCTCTCTTCTCAGTTAAATTTCTGTTGAAATTTCATAATACGACATCCAAGTGACAGTACAGGCTCTGTCTGTAATTGCTGTAATTCACCAGCAAAATTAATGGTAGCAGTAAAGAAATTAAGCTTCAAGTCAGCAACCCCAGTTCTAGAGAGTTCTATTGTGCAAATATAACCAGAAACCTGTGTAATCTCACTGAATTGCTACTGGTATTTGTTACACAGACAAGTTCCACCAGCTTGCAATTAGTCCAAATCCACAGTAAAACCGCCTTTTATCTCAGCAGTAGAAGATAAGGGCACTATCCATTGCCTTGGCAACAGCTGTGAAGAGAGACCTCTATGTCCCAGCCCTTGTTCTTTTCAACAAGGTCATGATTACACTCCTTAGAGTTACTATTGTTCTCTTCCCTGGGGGTATAAACCATATTTAACCCCAAGTATAAAGGAAACTTTGTTTTTTTTTTTTCATACTTCAAACTGTATCTTCTACCACAAAGAAGTCACACTGATTTTATAGACCAGTACACAGGCAAGGAGTTTTCTGAACTTGTACATTTCTACTGCTGAAGGTAATCAAAGTATTGCACGTGTAGGTAATATTTATGAACAGAATATGCAGAAGTTACACCTTCATAAAGAAGCCATCAATCAACATTGCCTTAATCAGATGCTTCAGATAGACTGACAATCCCTACCATTCTTAATTATCCTTCATGACCTTTTGAGTTCTTTGAATGTCATGAAACTTTTAACCCTTCTCAAGCTTCTCACCTATGTCTGCAAATGAGTCAGGTTAGAATTAGTGTTTAAGTGCTGCTGATTATAATTTTTTTACATAAAAAGGCAAACTCATCTGCTGAATGGTTAAGCCAGAGATGGTTCTTACAGCATGAACATCTATGTTCCTGAGGCACTCTTTCACAAACCTTTAGGAAACAGATCGTTGGAGATATTGTTTAAGAAAAAGCTGTCTGTTAGGAAGCTGACATAGAAAATACCTTCTACGGTTTCTACTAGGTTTTGTTTGTTTTCTGTGAGATATCTTATGGCTTTCTTTAAAGCATGCATCTTAAAAATGCTCATAGACTTCTATATCCATTACCTGTGACCAAACAGATTTTCACATCTCACAGCATTAACGGACAAACTTCATTTGGGAAGTAAAATAAACCACTGTTTAAGCCCTTCTTGCTTTCTTTCCATTACTGTTTTTCAGCTCTGCTTTTTGCTGTTTGCACAGACAAGAGTCCAAGTTCCATTTTGGCTTACATTACACTGCAAACTAAGCTCCAAATACAAACACGCCATTTTCCTCGTAAATGTTTCTTTATAAATATTATTTTATCACTGTTATTTTTAAGCGCAACTAATCAAAATAACACACAGCACACAGGTAAAGTTTACACAGGTCATTAGTCATTCTGTAATTCCCCTTGACTGTTTCAAACTGCAGAGATCCTGAACTTCTAGGTAATGACATTGGTTGGAACAGAGCAGACAGACTCTGTAAGCTCAAACAAGGCTGTGAGTATCAGCTCACATGTGGTTTACAAGGTCTAACACATTTTGTTTACACCAGAAGACCTATCTGTCCTACCTCCTGATGATATCAAGAGTTCACTGAGAGCAAGGGAGATACATCACTATACAACTCCATTTTAAGCATTCTTGTGAAAAGCTTACATTACATGAAATCTTCAACAACAAACTGAACACAACATTTGTAATAAAGGAACTCTAAAATTATTTCTGACAATTGATGCATCTCTTTTGGCCTCCGAACTGCCTGAAAATCTTAATAATTTATTTTCTGCTAGTGAACACCATCTTGTGAACAAACTTTCAGTTACTGATCATGAACATCGGAGCTTGTCTCTTATGAGCAAAGTCTGAGGGCATTGGGATTGATCAACCAGGAAAAGAAAGGGCTTTGAGGTGACCTAATTGTGGCCTTCCAGTACCTGAAAGAAGCCTACAGAAAAGATGGAGAGAGACTACTTGCAAGGGCCTGTAGTGACAGGACAAGGGGTAATGGCTTCAAACTGAATAACAGTAGTGTTCAATCAGATATTAGGGAGAAATTCTTCCCTATGAGGATGGTGATGCACTGGCAGAGGCTGCCCAGAGAAGTTAGAGATGTCCCAGCCCTCAAAGTGTTCCATACCAGGTTGGATGGGGCTCTGAGCAACCTGGTCTAGTGGAAGGTGTTCCTGCCCACAGCAGAGAGATTGGGACTAGATAATCTTCAAGATCCCTTCCAAATCAAGCCATTCAAGGACTCTGATTTCAGACCCTCTAAGCCCCTTAGGACATCTCTACTGTTATGTGAGAAAAGGATTTAAAAGTTCAACACAAACAAACATATTTCAATCCAAGAAATCAGTGTTGTTCTGAACCTTTCTGGCCCTTGCAATAATTAAGTCTATAGTTTTCCTGTAAGTAGAAACAAAGCACTAGCAGAGCTTGTTAGAACATGATCTCAGACACAGACTGAAACCAAGACAAATTCAAGATATCATCAGAATAATACAGGACAGTGAAAGCTAGTTTTCAAACATGGTTATATAAATAGTTTTTTCCATTCCAACTTTCTTATTTACCCTAGAGATTTAGGTCTGTACAAAACAGGAGTCTAAGTATTAAAATAGACCATATAGTCTATTAGATAAAAACATCACATTAATCTTTTACTCAAATTAAACACCCAGAACTGAGATTTGGATGTGAGTCACTTATTCTTTTCTGTTTGTTAGAAGTGACTGAGATTTTGTTCAACCATAAAAACAGTTAAATTGATTGCTGGTTTTGTCTTCAGGTTTCTTCTCCAAATTTGCAATTAAATGCTGGGATTTAAAGTGGTTTTTGAGTTAGATTTCACTTTTAACTTGGACTTTAATCTGCATCTCCACTCCAATATTAAATGTGCCCAGTAAAATGAAATAGATTTTTTTAAAAAAAAATGATAGATCCCTTAGTTATCTTTAAACAGAATGTGATATCCCCAAGGGATGAGCTTTCAAAATTGTAAGTCTGACAATCAAAATAGTTTGCTTCATTGATCTACTGAATTTCACTATGCAGGCTCATGATACTAGGCTCTAATTAACTTTCTCTTCTTTGATAAATCACTGGTTTCTATCAACTTACAAGGCTGAGGAAACTTTTGGCAGGGTGCTGGCCAGCATTACCCAGATGCATGCTTGACTTCATTCCTTACGGTTTAATTGTAGTTTAGCTCCCAAATGCTAACATTTGGGATGCTGACTGAGATTGCTACAGGAACCCACAGCACAGGAGTAGCTCGAGGTCCTGGAGTTCACAAAACTACCACAAATCACATTGCTGTGATGTCTTGCAAAAGAAGATTGGGATAGAAAAGATGGTTAAAACTTTATTTAATCAAAACTGATCTTGTTAGAGCAGGAAATATAACGATCCTTTGTGCTGTTTTTAAATGCTAACACATTTTTACAGCAGCATGCATGAAGTAACAGGCATTCCCCTGTGATGCAAATTAAACCCGATAGCTCCACACCAAGGTGGTTTAACACCAGCAGGAGAGAGCATTTGAGACAAATGTCTGCTTTCCAGCTTTTAAGATTCTCACATCATAAAGTGCTTGGAACTGTTCAATTATCTTTCCACAGTTTATTCTTTTGTTGCTGCTGTTGCTGTTTACAGGGTTTGATTTTGGTTGCATACACTTTCCCCTCCCCTGCCATGCAAAACGACACAAAAATCACATCTGTTCGCATATAGTTGCCGTTAAATTCCAGATGCAATGTTGAATAAAGACTCTACTGAATGCATAAAATGATGCATTTTCAATGTCATCTTTACTATCATTTTGATAAGATTTAACTAATATACAGAACTCTTTTTAATCCACAGAAAGAATATTACAGAATAAAAGCCCATATGAATATTTCTCTGTATAGAGAGATGGAGAGAGAAAACTACTTCCACAAGACCACACACTGAACACAAACCTGGTTTTTTCAATTTCCATTCTTTTTTGCAAATCCACACAAACTCTTTTAAAAATGTCAACTTTCGTGACCTCGTTCTTCTACCTACTGTCACATGAACAATGTGCTAGAAAGGGGGGAAAGAGCTTAAGATCCATTTTCTGGCATCTCTCTGAAGGAAAGAATTCCTGTGCTTACTCTTAATGGAGTCTAGAGGTAATTCAACATAATCTCAAAATAGCTTTGTCTGTTCTGAAATGGATTATCCCTCCAATAATTTTAATTTAGAAGACTGATATTTATCTATCAGCATGAAGGAATGATCCTTAAACATCAGCAGTGCCAAATGTATCAAAGTATTGGCAATAATAGAGATGGGAGAGGACATTTTATTACAACATTGAGCACAAACTGTAGAGATGGATTTTATAAAACACATGGAAGATACTACAGGCAAGTTCAAGTCTGTTCCAAGGGCTTCTCACAAACTGATGTCCCCATTAATACATAGGGGACAATGGTTCCCACAGAAATCAGCAAACTAAAATCTAGAATATGTTCTCTGCCCAGTAGCAGAAGTTATCCAGCAATACAATTGAACAGCAAGTTCTGCAGGCAGGACCCAATTTGCCCAGCAAACAGGCACACCCCAGCAAGGATGTCTCAATGTTTGTCCTGTATATGCCAGACAGTATATTTTTTACAGTCAGCAACTAGTGTTGTGTGTAGGATCAAAGAATCCTGAAAAGCTTGAGTTGGGAGGCTTACTCTGTAGGTTTTCCAGTTTAACTTCCTGCACAAAGCAGGACAAGCTTCAGAGGTTGCTCATGAGTCTCAGATCCTGGTCTAGACAAGTCCTGAGTGTTGCCAAGGACAGTGATTATTCATCTGCTCTGCACAACCAGTGCCAAGACTTAGATGCTTTTGTTGGAAAGATTTTCTTTCCTTGTTTTCCAGCAGTATTTTCTCAGTTGAGAGTTGCCTTTTGCCTTTTTACTGTTCAGTTCTAGGAAGCCTTCTGTCTCCCTGTCAGCCCCATTAAACAGTGGACAATAACACTAACTAACTTCCTTTTGGGCTAAGCAAAGCCAGTTCCCTCAGTGTCTCCGTACAGAAAGTACACTCCAGCCCTCCTGATAATGGAGCAACCTTCCCCTAAGACTATCACCACCTCTCTCATGCCATGGGGCCCAAGATGGAACACAATCCTTCAGGGGAAGCCTCAGTTATTGAGTGAAGGGAACAGTCACTTCCCTTGATCTGCAGCCTACGTTCCTGCTAATACAAGTAGAATGCTGTTGGCCCTCATCACCTCAAGGACTCTCTGCAATTTTCCATCCAATAGGAACTCTGAGGCCATTTTGTGTGGAGTTGGTGCCTGAGTAATATCAAAACAAAACAACTTGAAAAAAATTTGTGATCTCATCATAAGATGCCTAAAAAGCCCAGGATCACAGTGTGAATCAAGTTCCTCATTCATTGAATCACAGCTTACATTAGCCCTACTGACCTGTGCTGTGCTTCAGTCTTTCATCACCTTCATACAAATAAGAAGTAGCAACTGATTTACTGCTAAATCTAGTATGTGTTAAGAAAAAGAAAAATCAGGTTTCCAGTGAATATTTGTCATAATTTTTGCTTCAAACACCATGTTGCATGTTCAAAGGTTATAATACTTTTCTAATAAAGAAATCAACGTCTGATATTTAGCTTATTACTAACCATGAAGGAAAAAATTGCATCATATTTATTATGATTTGTAATGTGGCTGTATGCAGAATAGAAGTTTCCATAAGAAGAGATTGTACCGAAATTTAGAGCATGCTTTTTTGCTCTGGGAATTTTTGCTTATGTAAGCACTTCATATTTTTCATGGGTTAGTGTAATATACAGCCAAAGCCCTGCCTCTTTCAGAAAGCACTGGACATGCATTTTGTCATTGTTCACCACTTAGTCTCACCCTTGACTCCTTCAAACTGCAGTATTATATATTTTGCATAGGATATCCAAAGAGGCCCTGAACCTCTGGACTGAAGGCCACAGGAAGCCTTAACTGAAGATGAATTCTCAAAGAGCAAATTTTAGAGGGGTTTGTCTTTCACTTCATCAGGAAAAAAAATCCTCACTGAAATAGTTGTCAAGCATTGGAATGGACTGCCCAAGGGAGTGGTGGAGTCACCATTTCTGAAAGGGCTCTAAAAATGACTGGACATGGCCCTTAGTGCTATGCTTGACAAGCTGGCATTTGGTCAAAGGTAGAACGCGATGACCTTGACGGTCTTTTCCAACCTTAATGATTCTATGATATTCTGATTCTTGACATGAAGATATACTAGCTCCTTAAAACAATTACCCAAGGGAAAAAAATACCCAAAATCTTGGGTTGACCACCATAATTCTGACACAAGGAGATAAAAAGGCCAAAGACAACAAGACGTCCTGATCTGGCATTAGAATAAAGGAATCAAGGAAAAGTTCCTATCTTCACATTTTGCTTTACACATCTACACAATGCCTCTCCAGGCTGTGCATTCATAGGAGACAAGTGGTGTCTGGACCACACACCCTAATTTCTGCTTTCTAATTTCAGATGTGATGGCATTATTCATTCTTATTTGAGTTTTGCTACCAGCTCCCCAGTGGATGTTCTAAGTAATGGATCATGCGTGATTTCTCAGACACTTCCACAAACACAGGGAAGCCAGGAGACAGGAAGCTAATCAGCTTTTTTAGAGGAAAAGGTAGGATATGTTCTTTTGATATTTTTCAGCTCTGTAAAAGGATAGCACTCTGTTATAAAAGCTTTTAAACTAGAAGGGTATTGTTTGTAATGCTACTACACAGGTACTCCTCTTATGTCTAGGTCCTGGTTGTTCTGCCAAATTCTGTGCAAGCATACATACAAGCATATTGCCTACCACATGTGAAATTCAGAATCATGTAGCTTATTCCTATTATTTGAATTATTTGGCTGCCTGCTTTACTTTTCCATACAAAAGAGTCAGTTCCAGCTCTGCATTTTATTGGTTTTTTTAAATGTAGGGCTTTCCTAATCCTAACATGAAAGCTTTCATCTTTGAAGCAAGTAAACAGGAAAAAGACAGACTGCTTTTTAAACATAAAGACTATAAGGGTTTGTTCAGCTTCTAGGTTTTTAGTACTCTAATCCTTTATTCTGCTTTTAACGTAATGTGAATTTACAGACAGAATTGACAGGGATTTTTTTCCTTTAAAGTAGTATGCTGGAGATTGCATGTATCAAGGAATAGGTAACAGAACGCAGGGAGAGGTGGTGGTGTTTTATTACAAGTCTGGTATGCCTGGCTAATAACTTATTTAATAATTTAGTTCAACTAAGTTTCTAGCAGTCATTAGGGTCATTAAAGCATAAAGCAGTTCCATATTCAAGCCCCTTAACTCACTGACACTGTCTACCTGAGGTGGAAGAAATCTGCACCTGTAATTATGAATATATGGTATTTCCATTGCCATCTAGAGCCATTTGCTTTGTTTTACCACAAGGTAAAGTTTGAACCCCACCTACCCTCCATACCCCATTTCATTCTTTCTAGAACTGTGATTGCTGATTGTGCTTTCATGATGCATTCTACTTACAGGCCAGAATACATTTTTTTGCAATGTATAATACATTTTTGATTTGCCTTTTTTTGTAGGAAAAAATAAAAAGTTGCATAACAGAAAGAAAGCAGATAAATAGATAAATGGTGATTAGGCATTATTTTTAGTGCAACTACTGAATCAATGTTATGTGTGAGATCTCCATGTAGCTACATCACAACTTGGCATTTATTTCTGAAGGAAAAAAATCCTAAACGGTGTTATTTTTTTCACCTGGAATTGCACACTGACTTGAACCCAAAATAAAAATGCTTTTTTCTCATTTATTTATTTAGTAAATGTAGTGCTTGGGCAACAGGAGATCAAGATTATTCAGTGCAAGGTCTCAGGTTAAGTAGCCCATTCACTGCAGCTCGGCCTCTCTGGCACTATTCAGAGACATGATGGCTTTAAGGAGGCAAAGAGTCAAGATTTCTTTTGTCACCAGGAAATTAATTTTGTTGTGCAGCACGGTGTAAAGGTGCAATGAAAACAGACATTGTTATTACACAGGGTAAGTGATAATAGAGGAAGTCTTTGAAGTTTACCCCATGTTCATCAGGGTCATTGCCATGGTTTTGTTAGTTCATTTTAAATAAAACGCATCTTTAGATGTCATTTGGGCAGAACTTGGTCTTTCTTAAAAACATGAGCAAATAATTTGTGTGATCTGGATACACAATGCCAATAATAACAAGACAATTTTCACACAGTTCAAACAGTAAAGGTCCTAGATGCCATAGATGAACTAAAAGGTGAAAGGAGCAAGAAAAAAAAAAAAAGAAAGAAAAACAAACCTCCAGTTCTGAGAGATGCTTGAATCCCTACAGGAGCTCCTGGCAAGTTTGCCATTGTTTCTGTAATGTTTTGGAATGGAACTTCTTACTCTGAAAGTACCTCCAAAACTTATGGGGACCAACAGAAAGGCAGCTTCTGCCATAATAAAAAAAAAAAAAAAAATCAGTGAGAATCCAGATTAACCAGGTCATTATCTATGCAAAGGTAGGAAAAGAATAATATATATCTACAGGAAATATTCTCATTTGGACCTGTACAATGCCCTATCTTGTAACGAAGAGTTTGGAAGCATGTCAGGCCGTATCAGACCAGCCCTAGGTCCTAGGCCATGCACACAACTGTAAATGTAACCACTGGCAAGCTGGCAAACTTTGTCAGGATAAAATTATAGGAGCCTCTTAGGGTAAAAAGGCCTTGTACTCAAGAAGAAAAAGGTCATGTGTTTACTTCTAGAGGTTTCTATATCAAAACTTGAGGTGTTGGTGTGGTGGTGCATCATCGTCCCCACACTTTTCAGGCCTCACTGTGACCTGAGAAATGTTTGTAGTTTGTCTGTAGCTACAGCCAATAATTTAACATAATAGTGTTGGCTTATCTATAAAGTTCCTACTGTTTACTCAAAAAGACTTTCAAAGTAGATACAAGTCATTTTCATTAACTGTGAGTACATAGTAACATTCTATGCTTCTGTGAATAATACTAACCCACTCCTCCTCCTCCGATATTTGATCTCAATATGTTGTACTTCAGGCCCCATTTTACAGAGACTGGAACTCTGTACAGCTATCAAGACTAAATGTAGCTCCTGTCTGAGCTGTGTCAAAACTGCAGTTTTTACAGGTCTATGTCCCAACTCAGCAGAAAGCATCTATTTCTCAAAAAATATTATTACATCCATTTTCTTTCCTGTTTTCCCTGTATACTAACATTTATTTTTCTTTAAAAGAGTGGGAAAATAGCTTTTCACTTTTGGAACTATGAATAAACAGTGCCATCTTCTGTCTATGTCACTGCAGGAAAACAAGGCAGTACAGACTCAAATTACAGAATTGACGTTGCAAAGTTTTATGTGAAATCCCTGAGTTTTAGCTTCACACAACATAATGCACCACATGCTTCAAGAGCTTAGTGGTACAGAGAGCTTTTTCAAGCAATCATGTATTTAAGATACTGACTTGTAGCTAATTGCCTGAAAGATGTACTCACCTCTTCTTTTTCAGAAGGGTAAGCAAGGGATCATTATCAACCATTGCAGATTTTTGAAGCTTAATTTTTTATCACTATCTTTCTAAAAGGTACATATTTTAACATCCTGATATCTAAATTCCTATTTTGCTTTGTAATAACACTTGGCATTTTAGTCATCATTCATCCTTAATATCATTTATAATCTTGTGTGCCAAGGAAACAGCCTGGAATATCAAAAATATTTCAGAGTGAGACACAGAATCATCTAATGGTTTGGGGTAGAAGGGACCTTAAAGGTCATCCTGTTCCAACCCCCTGCCATGAGCAAGTTCCTGGCAACTTGGTTCCACTAGACCAGCTTACTCAGAGCCCCATCCAACCTGGTCTTGGACATTGCCAGGGATGGGGCAGCCACAGCTTCTCAAGACAACCTGTGCCAGCACTTTATCAACCTCATAGTAAAGAATTTCCTCCTAATATCTAACCTAAGTCTACTGTCTTTCAATTTGAGTAGAAACACTTGGCATTTTAGTAACCGTTTATCCTTAATATAGTTTATCCTAACTTATGTGGCAAGGACACAGCGACTGCAATGTCTGAAATATTTCAGATTCTGAGCCCTGGCTTTCATAAATGACATTATACATTCTTGAAGATAGAAAGCCTCAAATATTCAGTATGGTAGTAGAGAGAAATTATGATGTTCCGCTAATTTCAGGCATTAAAGTAGTGCATGCACACAGTTTTATTTTCATATCAAAGCAGAAAGTAAAAAAAAAACACACTAAGATAAGAACAAAAACTCAGATCACCCCTTTTGAGTCAACGAAATCTTCTGGCAATCTGCATTAAAACCATCAGTAGTTTTGTGAAGATTCTATCAACTACACAGCAGTTTATATTAATAAAATATTTTCCTAGCAGGCAAATGGAAGTGGTGCCTGTTGCTCTCAGTAGACCATACCTTAATTGTTATGGCCATCAGCCATTTTAGCAGTGGCAGTTTGCTGCATATTTCTGAGTTTCAGTCTGCTTAAGCAGTAACTGGTTATGCTAAAGAATTCCCTGGAGTGGTTGTGAACTTAAGAAATTAAACGTCTCTAAACACCATGAGCTCACCATATAGTGGGGCTCACACTTCACTGTCTCAGAAGGTATAATCATGGAGGACAAGAGCTAGAAGAAATAAAATGGTCATGGAAGCAGGGACCTATTTCTGACATCTGGGAATAGGACAAATTAACATATCAATTAAAATGTTGAGGCATTGATTCACTCTCAGGTCTGCCAAAGACGTCCTAAGTGATCCTGAGCAAAATTAATTTACAAAGCCCATTAGATGTCTGGGACAAGATATAGTTGTTAAACGTTCATATGATGGTACAGTCATGGAATTTCCTGGGTTTTATCTCAAACAGGGGATTTGGAAAGCAAGAGAAGACTGGGCATGACCATACTCAATAATTTCAAATTAAAAAAAAAAACTAAAAGAAAATACACCCAACCCAAATGTTTAAAGAATTTCATAGAGGATAAAAAAAATCAAGTATGTAGAGCCCCCAAAATGACAAAATTAAGGGTGCTACTGCAATATTCAATAATAGGATATACATTACAATACAATCTAATTTCAGAATGATATATGATTTTCTGCTTCTTAGTATAGGTTCTTCTAGAAATAAAGCCTTTGTAATAACTACAGGAGACTCTTTCCCCCTTCCAGGTCATTACACAAGTATTGACTTCAACTGAATTAAAAATGACAGATTTTCACCTCTTCTCTTTATCTACAGTCCTCCTGAACAAAGGTGGCAGTATGGTTATGGTAAAAAATCCAAACTTAAATTAGCCTTTTCACTAGGCATTAATCAACTGGCTCATTTACACACATTCAGTTCTAAATCAGTCATACTGTAGTGGCCATTGTCCAACTAAATGAGAAGAAAACTTGGAAGAAAGCAGGTGCTATTGTGCCAGAATTCAGGGATTGTGCTGATCAAAAAGAGAGATCGCAGAGAAGGGACATACCTGATAAAGGTTGTAAGTCTGGAAAAAAATTTCCATCCCCCTTCTATTGATGGAAACCTCCACGGCATCAAGACAGCTCAACTTAAGGTTATTTTGTTAAGATTTATGGACCTAGGCTTCCAAATAAGGTCTGACAGTGTACTGTCTCCAAGCACAAACTATGCCTTGCTCACTACTTAAACCCAGTCCCATTCACCCAGGGTCAATTACTCTTCTTTCCAACAACTTTCGACAATTCAAACCATATTCCTGTTCATCCAGTTCACCGGACTTGGCTCTGCACAGCTGTTTCGATCCCCAAAATACTCAATTGACCTAGTTTCCCAGCACCTCCTCACACTAATTCTCCCACTCCCTGTCTCTTTATCCGAGCTTCACTGCTAGTTTTATCCCTGCATCCACCTGATTACACCTTTTGCTCTCTTTTCTCTCTTAGTTGCTATTCTTTCTGCACAGGAACAGTTGATTAATATTTTAAAATCAATAGTCTTAACCCTCAAAGGCTGAGAGCAATAATTACCAGAGAGGTTGAACTTCATTTCCTAACGTTATCAAATATATCAATTTGAGGAATTTACCTGTAAATAGCCCCAAGGGGTTCAGAGAGCATGAAAGAAAGAAACTAATTATATTCAATTCTTCTGTGATTATGACATGATCTGTCAATTTGTTTGTATTTTATTGTGTCTTCTAAAAGGCTGGAGTATTTTGTTAGAAGTGATGTCTCAAATTATTAGGCCACAGTCATAGGACCAGCAGATACTTTAGTTAAAAAAGAAAAAACTGTTTTTTCCCTAGGAACTGCAACCAGTTTACTTTTTTTATAGTTAATATTAATTTATGTAACTCATGACAAAAAAGCCTACAGAAAAAAAATTAAATCTCAATAATATGAAAAAATTCATAGCTTCATATGAATAACTAAATGAAAGAACCAGGATTTAAAAATTAATAACTTTGAAATATCTGAATTACTTTCTTTGCTCCTTATAATGTGGAAAGGTAGAAGAATATACTCTTTGACTTGAAAAGTACAACAAACCATGCTTTGGGTCACTCCCATTCTTCAATGTTATCATACAATGCATGTAAAATATTAACAATGATATTCTATTCTAAGCATCAGTTTGTAGTGTTTAATGCCAGAAGTATTTATTAATTTACATAAGAAACTTCT
Organism: Phainopepla nitens; assembly: GCA_013400175.1. Classification (NCBI taxonomy): domain Eukaryota; kingdom Metazoa; phylum Chordata; class Aves; order Passeriformes; family Bombycillidae; genus Phainopepla; species Phainopepla nitens. Next base: position 558,822 of record VXBQ01016353.1, read on the forward strand.
GGGTTTTTGGTGAGTTGGAGGAAAATCAGTACTCAATCTTCTAAATTATTTGGCTTCTGGCTAGACAAGATCCTGTTAGATTTGGCTTCTTGTTTAGACAAGATTCATATTTCATAGCATAGGGATGGATCAATCACAGCTGTCTTGTTTAGACAAATTCAAAATCTGAGTCAATTAACTTTGACTACCTCAGAAGCTTTCTGGTCTAACAACAAATCTGTATTAAATTAAATCAGGATGTAAAAAAGTAACAATATGCATCTTCATTTCAGTGGGAAGAGCTTCCATATGAACTAATAGTAGCCTTCATAACCCATAACAAGTATAACTCAGTTTAAATATTCGCTAAAGTCAACATTTCATTATTTCAGTGTGCCAGCTGGTCGTTATGGTATATTATAGGAAATGATGACATGATGTGCAGAATTATAAAATGATGGCTCCTTCTGGCAAGTGCAAGAAGACTTTTCCCCTTTAAAGGCTTGATTTACTTCCTATATTTGTTCTAATTTATACTTTGTTCTTTTTTCAAAGAAATGACACTATCCAAGGACAGGTCTTTCAGTTCTTGAAGTAAGTGAAGAAGAAAACTAACAGTTAAGACAATCTCCCCTCTTATTAGAAGAATATTTTCCAAAAGGACAAAGTGAAACAAAAATACACGTAATACAAAATGATAAAAGATAAAGTAAAATTATGCTGTGCCATCTTTGTACAGATTGGGCTCCTATCTAGAATAGTTTTTTACTATCTACTACTGAAAGTTCAAAAAACAAATTTACACAAGCCCTTGTCATTCGTACAACAAGTCTGGGTTTTTAACTAATGCAAGGAACTTAACTCATTAGGAGTAGCTCAAGCAGAATATATTCACTTTTCAAGGTTATCAAATGTGCACCACTAAGTGTAAAGGGATATACCTTATACTCCAATGCTTCTTGACAAAAACAAATGTCCTTACTGTTGCTTGTTTAGGAAAAGATCTTTCTTTCAGTAAACATGTTTATACAGATGATTGGTCTTTCCAATTAGAAAAAAATTCTGTTGGGGGGAAAAATATTGCTTATTTGAAAAATCCATGGTGCATATAAAATATAATTGTTTTTCAGGTTAAGCAAAAAGCTAAGGCCATATCTTGCTGTTAGAAGCTCCTAAGAATTTTAACTTTTGCTATACAACTAACAAAATCCTTTCAAGTGGATGTCAGGGACAGACATCAGAAAATCACTAGGTTAAAATCACTAGGTTAAATGAAGATAACATCTGGCAATCTAACTGTAAAACTCCTGACCTGCAGTCTCTTTCCAGCTGCACTCACTGCTTCACATAAAATCCATAACTTACCAGGATCTCTTACTTACTAAGACAGGATAAACACAAACCAGTATTTTTCAGGAGTTTTCCAAAGGCAGAATTGTCATCATGCTCATCATTTGAGCTGCATCGTTGTAGGACTTTCTACTAAGAAAACAAAGAACAGCATGAAAGTTTGATTGATCCCTAAAGGAGCTTCTGCTAAATGTCACTGGAAGACTCAAGCCTCATGCTATGACTGAAGCTGACACTTGGTGTTTCTTAAGCTCAGAGAGTTTCATGTAGGTTTAGCCATCTCTGCATACGCTATATAGCCTAGTATTGAGATTACTTTACACAGATTGTTACAGACAGCATCTATAACCTCAATATTATGACCAGCATCAGACAGAATTACATGGTCTCCAAGCATTTTCCTGTTCTACATTGAGACACAATGGAAAGATAGAAATAAGTATAAATATAAAAGCATATATGAGCACAGACAAGAACATCAACCACCTAATCTGTTGGGTGTAATTAAACCAAAAACTGGACAGCCAAACTGATAGTGGCTGGAGTTTTGATCTGCCAGAGGTGCCTGTGAGGAACTAATCTATTTTTCTCAATTCTGGTTGTCAGAGGCACGTGTGGGAGGGGTTTCACATGTGCCATGTCCAGGAGGCAGCTAGGAGAAGATGGAGGAAAGCCTTGTCTCTGGGGAGTCTTTGCCTGCCAGTGAGTTCATGTCTCATATGGGACAGACAGTCAGCAGGCAAACACCAAAGGCACTCTACCCTCCAGAGACACTCTCCAACCAGATGGCAAAACGTCCCTACCAATGGACTGCAGTGGGACATTGGACTGGGCCAACGGTCTCCTGCCAGGAGGCAGACTTGAAGGAGCCAGGAGCTATAAAAAAATAACTGTCACAAGTTTCAGGGTTTTTTCAAGTTTCTTTTTGAGTGCTGGTTTTTGGCTTGGGGTTGTGCTTTTGCTTTTGAGGCATGGTGATTTGGGGGGCTTTTCAAATTTGCTTTTTCAGTGTGGGCTTTTAGGTCTTCTGCCTTCTTTGATTTTTGAGGGCTTTTTTGAGCCTTATGCTTTTTGCCCTGGCCCCAGCCTATCTTTTGTCTCTCCTGCCCTTGCTAGCTCTTGCTCAGCCTTAGATTCTGCCTCCCTGTGTCCCTGACCAACGTCCTGCCTGCTTCGCCTCTGCGTCCCTGCCTGAGCCACCTGCATCCAACCGTGCCCGTCTCAGAGCCAGCCCACCGCCTATCCTTGCCATCACCCTGTCCAGACTCCTGCCGGAGTTCATGTCCAGTCACCCACCACCACAGGACCTGTCCACAAGCAGGCAGCGTGCACAGCCCCACTTCGTGGACATCAACAGCATTCCTTGACCTCTGGCGGTAACGCCCTCTTTTTCTCTCTCCCCTGTTTTTCTTCCTCTTGTTCTGTCTTCTCTAGCCCTCTTTAGTAGAGTCACTCCTTTTTTATTTTGTTTTTTTCATTACCAATAAATGGTTCTCAGCTAGAACGTTTGCCTCATTTGGTTTAATTTCGTTCCCAACCATCCATTATTAAAAGAACTCCTCACAGTTCCCCACAGTGGAACATGACAGTGCCACATGATGACACTGAAGACAAAATTTTGTACCTGAATTCTTTCCAGTCAGTTGACAGAAGTAAAATGAGCAGAAACAAAGACTGCCAAAGAGAAAGCCTGAGGTGTACAGCGAGCAGGATGGATTTATCATGACTAATCAGACCATGTTGATAAACAAGATATAGCCATTCCCCTGAAAAGGATGTCTGCTGGGGAAGTTGCCACAATTTGCTTAAGAAAGCATTTTGTGGCTAGAAAGTGGACAAAGACTCGAGAGACACCTTATGGGAAAAAGGATCAAACAAACTGCCTCAAGAGCTCAACATTCTAAGAGGAAAAACAGAATAAAATACAAAGCTAAAGTAAAATGCATAACAGAACCTGAGTAGCCAGCAGTGGCAAAAAAAGAGAGGAATAAAAAACTAATGTACATTGTATTTTAATGATTCTTTTCTTAATGCTGTCTGACTCACTCTTAAACTTGTGTCAATATATATGATTCCATTGCCTTGAGCTATGAGACCTAAAATGCTTTCTAGCATGATTTACCTTATTGCACAAAAGAGAGGATAGTTGTATTTCTGTATTTCTTCCGATATTTAATGTGAAATATACACGTTCTGCTTAAAAAAGCATACCATCCCACTTGGTATATGTGACTTTTATCTGGAGATGGCAAATGTTTTCAAAATAGTAGCTATTATTTCCTATTAAATGGGATATACAGAAACCTTACAAACTTCTAGGTGCCTCCAGGGAAACTACCAAAACTATACTTCTGAAAAGCAGGTTTTTTTCATCATAGGTATGTGTAGCTTTTAACATGACTGCAAGATTCTTCCATAATGTTAACAAATCCCCCACATGAAAAAAAACCAAAACCAATTATAATTTGTCTCTATGGTTTTGACTTAGAAAAGCAAATACTACTAAGGATATTCCTCCTAAAGTGTCTGTTCTGTGTGTGTTTGTACCACTGACAATTGAGAGGAAGTTTCATGTTAATTACAATGTAGCAAATGGTCAAAAAAGATACCCCACAGGTTTTTAAAATAATTTAAATAAATATTTGGACAAATGCTTTACTTGCTAGACAAAATGTAGCTACTGTCTTCTCACTGTATATAACTAATTGAAAAGCTATCAGAGAAGCAAAGTAAATTCCAGAAAACAGAAGTCTTAGCTTTCAGTGAAATGAAAGTAATTCCTCCCTAAAAACCCTACATAAGACAAGGGTATTATTTGCTCAGTGGGTAAATGGCATGCCCGACAACAATTTCAAATGTAACTAGATGCCATAATGGTCTGATACAAGATAAAGAAAGATGTAAAGATTTTCTTGATACCTGTCATTCTAGACAAAGAAGCCGGACCACAAGAAAATAAGACCAATGCTTTAAAATTACTCTAAAGCAATTGAAGACAAGTTCTTAAGCTGCTTGTTTGGAACAGTGTGCACCTTAAAGGCACAGACCTTGGAATTAAGCATAAACCATTATGTTTAAAATAGGATGAGGGCAGTAAAACACTGGTATTGGTTGCTAATGGCTATTACAGCTAATGGCTACTGGGATAAAATCCAAACCAGCTGAGCTGAACTGATACAACCTTTAGACTTCACTGATGGAGATACTATTTTCCTGATTTTTACCTGAAAGCTCAGCTCTAAATACAAGCTCAAAACTGTGTATATTTCAATGTCTACCTTTAACAAATGATTTTCTGACTAAATGACAAAGAAGAGAGAAAACTTACTTTTGCACTCTAGAAACCTACAAAATGTGGAAAGAGGATTCCATTTTTACATACTGTAGACAACCATGCTATTCAAAATATTTTTAATAACAGTTAAAGTTTTTCTGTATTTACTGCATCCGTTATGTCATCCAAGTGTCCTAACTTCAAATCAGAACAGCAGATTTCCTGGTTTCATGCTTCAGTCAGATAAAATGGAACTTGTCACAAATTTCTAATGTTTTATTACCCACTTTATCCTTCACTACACAGGTATCATCTCCTATAGGAAACCTCTGGCTTCAGCCCAGGAAAAGCCAGGGAGGAAGTAGAAATGTGCTAATTCTACTGCTTACACTGGGGGAGATAGAGAAATTATTCAACCTACATGCTCCTTCCATTCCCTCTTGCCTTTCAATATTCTTGAAATGCTCCTTTTCTCCCTTACGCTAAGGGGAATTTCTCACACTATGAAAAGACTGAGGATTTGGATGTTTTGCTTTCTTTGTCAAGCATTTAGATGAAAAGCAGTTAGAACAAAGGTCATCATTCCCTGACATTTTTAAACATTCAAAAGTTCAATAGTTTTCTTCTGAAAATACACTAAACTTCAATTTGTACCCTACAACTATGCTATTCATAAATATAAAATAACATTTAGATTTAAAACCCAAATTAAAATCAAATCAGCAGATTTTGCTACAGCAAAAAGAAACAACAAAGTTGAAGTCCTTCATTAAAGACATTAGAACTGTTCACTAAGTAATATTGATAAGGAAAATATCATCAAAATCAATATACTCTGTGAAAGAAATAGTTTTAAGAAAATTGGATTTTCCAGTGAAAAGCTGTAAGACTGAAACTTTCTGGCTAGTCATTAAAATTAATTGCTCTTAGTGAACCATTTATGTGCTCCATGAGTAAAAGGATATTTACACTTTACTTTTAAAACAGCAGCATCATTAAATATGTAAAACTGAAGCGGAAAATCAAATAAAGAAATAAGGTCTAAAATCTAAACAATTATGATCCAGCCACTTTATTTCAATTGCTTGGGAAAATGAAGTAGCAATTATTTGACCAAAGCCAAAGACAACTCTTAACAATTGATATTCATCTCTGTCCTTGGTGATCTAGTGTTCAAAGTTTCTTATTTCATATAGCTGATTCTTGATATACTTTGGACATATGGGTATCCAGAAACCAAAAAGAATCAAGGTATTTGAGTAGGTATTCAAATTTGCACCTAAGAACTAGGGTGTTTATTTGAAATACTTCTTCAACTGAAGTTCATTATTTATCGGTCATGTTTTTGCTTCTTAAAAGACAGGTTTATAGAATTTTTCTTCTACCTCATCTGTGGGGAAGTTAAGAGTATATCAAAAGTTGGAAATGTTTTGATTTCATTGAATGCCAGTTTTCTGTATAAAAGATGAGAGTTTTAATATTATAATTTTTGTACTTCAGTGCGTAAAAACTAGGTGCAACATAATACGCATGCAGTGTATTGTCAGACAGCTCAGGAAGAAAATTTACTCCATCTCTAAATCTGGCTTCATAGTACTAACAATAAACTAGTGGGAATAACCAAGCATATTTAAGTAGTATGCATGCACCAATTTTTTAAGACCATATAAAAGATGTATATGCATATGTATTTGCAAACAATCATAATACAGTGAGAACCGAAGTTTTTGTGGATTGGTGCCACAGAATGACACACACTTGAAAGTTTCTTTTTGCCAGCAACCATTTCAAAATGGTCACCATTTTTGCAACAACTCTTAGCAGTATAAAATCAGAGCAAGGGTTTCAAGTCAAGCAGAAATAAAAGTCTAATATGTTTTTCAGAACTGTAGGGGCAGAATGGAAAAGGCCTTTAAAAGAAAAAACCCACTGTAGCCTACTTTGAAGACAGCGCTAGAAACACTTGAGGGGCTTGAAAGGAACCACAGGATACAGAGCCACCTCAAAACCAGGAACATAAAAACAAGCTGTATTGGGTCAGAAAACCATTTCAGTGTGCTGTCTCCAAAGGGACTGATAGCAAATGCTTAGGGAGAGTATGTAAGTATTCTGTCTCAGCTTCCAGGACTCCACAGCTGAGCCATTTCTAGGTGGCAAAAGTGGCTTTTCTTTAGTCAAGCTTCTCATAGGTCCAGATCTAGGAAATGACAAAATTTCTCTAAGTCCTTTATGCCCTCAACCATTCAGAAAATGTCCCCTGACATCAAAACTAGAGCAAGCAATTAATCAAGCAGACAGAAAAAGATGGAGGGTCTGCCAGGGATGAAGCCTTTCTCCAAAGAGATGCATGAATCAGGAAAAGAACCTGAGCATTCCACATAGCCAGTAAAAACTTTACCACTGAGTGTGATCAAACACCCTCTTCTGTGCTGGATTATTTCTTGCAAAGAGGAATAATAACTGCTGTCAGTAATAAGAATACAGAGCACTATACACTGCAGACATATTTACTGAGAGGAGCAAGGAGCAGGTGCTGACACAACTCTCAGCCTCTAATAAGCAGCAACATGGCTTTTAATGAAAATAAAGGTGTCCAAGGCTTCTATTTAGGACAGCACTGAGGTGAAAGCATTAGTTTTTATTGCTAAACATGCACCTAAAGGAAAAAAACCAACTTAATAGCTGTTTCTACCACAGCTACTTGCCCCAACATTTCTTATGTAGACATATTCCTTTGCATAAGATTGCCTGCACTTCTTTTCTTAAATGCACCTTGGTAAGTCCCGCATGTTTGACTCAAATCACTATTGATCACTTCTGCCACCACCATGCCTGAAAAAGATATTCTAAATCAGAACAAAACTACGGTTCCTGCTCAGTAATAGGAGGTGTACTTCACCAAGGTATTAATTATAATCAGAAAAAGATGACATTCAACATAGCACTACTTATTTTGGTATCATCAGCTCATATGGAGCAAACTATGTAAGCATATGTTTAATTAACATTAGGTGTTTCAGCCCATTCATCACTGGACTTAATATTCTTAAATGGAAACCATGATTATGATGGCTAGTGCAAGTGACATTTTTGCCCCTAATTATTCCTTATTCTTTGCAGTTTCTTTTGCTCTTGAAAACATTCATTCTCTGTAGAAATGTTGCCTTTGCTGTCTAAAGACCAATTTTGCAAGTGTCACAGTGATCTCGGGCCTTAACAACAAAAATAAGAAATATGAAATATGACCTCTCAGCAAAGGTCAGTAGGACTAACATGACATTTCTGAGAATACCCTTTCCTTGTGTGATTTGGTTTAGCCTGATCAGGCTTAATTCTGTATTCACTGATGGAGGTTTTCCACTACTGGGACTTGATTGCATTGCACACTTGGAAGAAGGGAAAACAAGTGACTTTGTGTAAGTTACTTAATTTCTCTGTCATTTTCACCCATAGAAAAACCTGCAAGCCTCTCATTGCATTTTGCAGCTAGTGAACAGTTGAAATTGGTATCTGCAAAGTGCATGCCTATGAAAGAATCAGCAATAGGCAGCCTTTGGAAATTGATGCTGGCAAGAGACAAAAGTCATCTAGTCATGTCATCTCATCTGATGTCTTCAATTGAAAATGAGGGTATATTTTTTACAAGTATCATATCCCCAAAAGATTATCTATGCAAGTTCAACCTGCTAAGATTTCTATCAGTTACATCAAGCTGTTGTGCAGAGGAGAGGGAAAAAAAAAAAAAAGGCAGAAAATGTAACAGCAACAAAGATGGGCCTTGTTCTGTAAAATGTTTCCAAGAGTTAAACATACAAAGCTATTGTCCATGTCCATGCTAGAATGGTTTATTCTTCTGGCACAATAACATGAAGTTAAATAAAGTTCTAAATAAAGCCATAAATATGGGTTGGGGTTTTTTTGGGTTTTTGTTGTGGTTCTTTTTGAGGGTTTTTTTTTTAATTGTTGGAATCACAGTAAAGGAAGAGGAAAGTGTGCTAAAATGAGCAGGACATACACTAGTACTTCAGCATATATGCAAAATAGTTGAAACCAAATGACCACAAAAATTATTTTAGTCAAGTTTTTTTGAGAGTTTTGGCAGAAAAAAATTTACAAGTATTTTTGAGAAATAGATTGAGATGCTTGTTATAGCTTACTTCAGCACATTCCTTCACATTGTGACCCTATGTTAATGTAACACTTGAATTACCTTTTGAGTTTTTTGAGGTTAAGAGAAAAAAATTTTGGACTGATAGTAACTTTTAAAAGCCAGAAGTCTGTACAACTACCTCTAACAGTCTAAAATAACTTAAAAAGAGTAGTAACTAGTGCTTGTCAGAAAGCTGGCAGAGATGCAAACACATATTGTGATCTGAAAGTTCTCTATATTATAAAAGTGCCTGAGACCATTTGCTAAGGTTGTCTGGCACAGAAAGAACTGTATCCATATTATTAAAGTCTGCAAAAATCAGAGTGGAATTATCAGTAATTCTGCACTAATGCAATTCCAGGAACTGCTCTATATTGCAAGTATCAAGGTCTAAGCACCATTCAGTGCCAGGAAACATTTGCTGGCTCCAGTTTTTATGAACAGTGTGATATAATCATGAAGAGCAAGAGACCAGAACAAAAAGACTAGTTCTTGCACTACAAGTGGGAGAATAATGTAGGTATAGGCACAAAGACTGTTGTAGATAGAGTTTGGGGGTTGTGTTGCTCAGCTACAGGTTTTGCACTATTAAACAATTTTCACAGCTACTGTCTTGCAAATTAAATGCTATTTTTCTTTAAAAAGCTGGTTTAAGTAACTTTTTAACCAGTTTTTCACAGGAAGCCAACCAAGCGTTTGGATGTGTCATATTGACAGATTTAGTATGAGAGAAACAGAAACTCATACTGATAATGCAAGACTGATCAGAACCTGGGGTTCCCATTCCCACAAAAGAACACGAAGTCAGGCTCACAAGAGAACACACAGGCTATAAAATTAAGAAGCCTGGGAAGCCAATGGAAAACAGCACCATCATGAAATCCTGATTAAACTCACCTCAATCCATATGGTTGAGAGAAAAGAGGAAAAATACATCACTACAGCTCAGAGCTACTCCCAAAAGGTAGCAGGGACAGTCTTTATGTTCTGGCTTCCAACATGAACTCATGCTGGAACTTCATTGCACCTTGGCTTAGCAACAGCAGCAGCATTGAGCCAGTCACAGACCTCAGAGTGGACACACATTACTTCCTCTTTGTCACAGTGATCAGTATGGCAGCAGCCTGTGAGCTCTTGCTATAAATTCCATATGTATCCTATGATTATTGTTCATAATGTATGGAAACAGATTAAAAGGAAGAAGCAGCAACAGCAATTATCTCTTTATCATCCTGGAGTATCAATAGGGAGTGCCTGAATCTGTCACTGATAGTAACCCTTGAAACTTTGTGATGGAAATCACTGGCAGGCATGTCATAAAGCACATGTGTCCACAGTCCTTTCATTTTTAAGTTCAGGCTACTTGCACTGTATCCCAAAAGGAAGGGAAAGCTCTGAGTGAATTAAGGAACAGCTGAAGGAAAACTTGACTTGTACCTTCCCAAGGTATATTAATGGAAAAATAATCAGGGCAGTTTCACTGAACATAAAGGTCTCAAGACTATCAATGCTGCAATAGCTCATCTTTGAATCTATTACCTTTAAAATGCTGTTAGTTACAATTCGAAATGTTTGCTTTTTCTGTAACATAATTTGCAAGGCAAAAGGACAGTAGAAAGAAACAGTTCCAGAAAACTGAAACAAATATTCCTGATAAATAATTTCCTGGTTTGCAGCATTTTAAGGACAATGATTCTCGGCTGGAGAGACTCAGAGTAACCTAGCTGTTGTGTGCCCAGAAAAGATGCAAACAGCAAGCTAGGACAAGGATTAGCAGGTAATCCACAGCCCTAAGTACTTTTATAAGCTAGTATCTTCTCCAAATGAAATTCAAGAGCTGCTAGAGCTATAACCAGTGCTATTAGAAGTCCTAAGGTTATGTTTGACTGCAATAGGCGCTCAAGATTAGCTGGGGCAGAGACTGATGATCCCACAGGGGCTGGGACACCATCCTGATGCAGGATGTTGGGAGCCCCAAGGGACTGGGCAAGGTCTGCCAGGCCTAGGAACACCCTCCAGGCCCATACAGAGTTCATTCTAGGTCTGTATCTGAACATAAAAAGCAGTAGAAAGCTTGGCATTTATCTTTTTTTCCCCCTTACCATTCTTTTTGTTATGTGATGTGATTTTATTCCCATATTTCTCTGATCCTTCATAGGATTTAGAGCACAGAGTAGATAGGAGCATGCTCACATATGCCAGAGGCTATGACTAAGTACCCACAATCCTGCCCAACTTCAGAGAAAAATGCATATCCCTGCTTTTATGCTAACAAGACCATGTACATTGGTAAGTCTATTTTAATAATTTTTCATATTTATAGTTTTTGCATCTACATTTCAAATAAAAATCTAGAGACACTGAAAACTTTGATCCTTGTGGGTCCCTTCCAACTAAGGAAATTCTATGCTTCTGTGAAGAATCCAGATGTGGGAACAAGGTTTACAAAGACAAGACAGTGTGTGTAGTCCATATAAACACAAAATTATTTAAGCTTTTTTCTTTTGCTTTCTTTTTTTCAACCACATCTGTCAGTTACATATGCAAATAATTGCATAACCACTTAGCTGTATTTCTTCCAAACACTGAAACTTTAAATTGCTACTTATGATCTCTTACTTATCCTTTTGAATTGCCCTATGTTTTTATATCAAAGTAATTAAAACACTACAAAGGTAACATTTATATACAAAGCTTTCACACTTAGAAGTCTAAGGTATTCAATAAAACAGCTATAAAACCTTTCCTAAGCTATCAATAGAATGTGTATAATCTGTGATTACCTAGAATCAGTATGAAAATCCATCTCAAATCCTCTGAGTTCCTATTGCCTGAATGCTTCTATTGCCTGAATGCCAGAACCAATAAGTTCTAATGAACCCAGCAGTAATTATACCACAATATAAGCAATTTCAATTTTCCAATTAAAAGCTGATTTTTCATATTAAAAAAACCTGCTACTCTTGAAAATTAACATATCCCATAGAAAGCACACAGCTTTAGATGAATAAGTGTACAATTCTAAAATATTTAAGTAACAAAAGTGATACATAAGTAAAATTTAATTTCATAATGCTGAAACAACCTACTGGTGCTGCATAATCCTTTCTCCTTCCCAAGGTCATGATTCGTGATTTGCTATTTTCACCTGTGGTGTATATCTTGTTCCTTGCCAATTTAAAGTTTCTGGCCAAGTGCATCACTAGGTGAGATGGTGAACTTGGACCAGAGAGATAGAGACACAGTACATCCCAGAAGTACTGCAACAGCATTTGAAATCTGTATTTTCATTATTTTTCATCTGAAAACTAAATTTTTTTTTCCAAACATAGACTTTGTCCATGTTCAGAAACCCTATTTTCCATAATGAATACTTTTCATTCACAAAATGTTCTCATTTCACTTTCAAAAATAGCAGTTTAGACAGAAACATTTAGACCTGATCTACCTCAGCCATATCAGTGAACCCACTAGGGAGCATTTATGAATTTAAACAAGATCCTTACTCCAGTTACAATAAATGCCTTTTCAGCTTCTTAGTGAACACTTCTACAGATGTGCATCTGCACTCCAGGGCAGATGCTTTCCCATACCCTGAAATGGAACCAAAATATCACAGTCCTAAACAACACAGAGATGCTCTTTTGGAGAAAATTAAGTGCTCCATGTGCAAGGGCTATTTTTATTTGCTATGACTAGGAGGAAAAAGTTGTATTGGGGAAAAAGTGGGCAAAAAAATTAAAATAGGAAGGATTGATGTAGACAATCCATAAAATGTTATTGTGAGGATTGATTTGAAATGATGTCACATCGATGTAAGAAGTAATGAATGTAATGAATTTGAGCAAAGATGATGTGAAAAGCTTATTTCAGTTGTCACTTCTTAGCCTCCAAGTAGTATGACAGTTGATAATACAAAGAATTGCTAAAAGTTTAGAGAAAGTTACACTGTTTTTCTTGTGTTTTAACCAATGCAAGCAAATATGGTTTCACTTACTAAAAATATGATTATTTTAAATAGCTTATTCTTCTATTTGGATTTATGCTGTAGGTGTTCCAAATATAAGACTAGTTCTGTATTGAATTTTGGCAGAACAAAGGAATGGGGTCCATTCAGCTCCTGGAAAGCATCAGAGAATGAACTATCAGTAAATATCGTGAAGTTTTTATAAATGTACACACTATTTTATTGTAGAAAATATATTGTGCAAGTCTGCCAAATTCAAAAAATAATATAAGATACACATGCCAAAAAAAATCTCACAAGAAATAACATCTATTCCTTAACTTTTTTTATCACTATCAATGTTAATGCTTTTGTGCAAATCCAACTCTGAATGGAAAGAAAGATAACTTCTCTTTATGATAGTCACACCGTCCCAACAAAGACTTGCAATTGCTTCTAAAAATCTGTAACTAGAATTCCCGCCAGATGCTGTAAACCACTTAACTGAATTGTTCCATAGCCAACAGATGCAAGTTGCTGTAGGTAAGAGAGGAAGCATGCTACAGATAAAAGATAAATGTGGAAAGTTGAAGCTAAGTGGAGCATGGTGAAAAATATTGCAAACAACACTAACAGAGATCCCTTTTTAATGCCTGTCACTGAAACCCACCATGTACCACAAACGTAGGTAAATCTGGAATAAGGCTAAGGCTTACTTGTTAAATAGTAACTTGGGTTGTATGAATCACTCAAACAAAAAAATATTCCCCTCTAAAAAAATTTGAATGAAAACCATCTTAATTTTTTTTTTTACTATTGATACCTATGAGTTTCCTTTTACACCACAACCTTGAGTTCTTGGTTTGGTTGGTTTTTCTTAATGCTTTCACAGTTTGAGGTTTAACTTAGGCCTTTTGCTTTCATTAAATCCATAAGGAGAGTAATCTTGAACAGGCAGAGCTGCTGGTTTTACAGGTTGATGTTGACTTATAATGTTGAATGTGAGTTACATTCACTTCTCTAAAGACAGATTATATAACTTAATTTAGATGGAATTTTTAAATGCCAATATGCTCATGTATAAAGCAACACACTAAATGACATTTGACATTTTGCAAGTCCTCCATTAAACAAAATTAGTATTACATAATAATGCTGCAAAATATTTAGAACTTGTTTCTTGTAACAAAATATTGTTTAAGATTCATGAGTATATAATCTCTAAGGCATTGTGAGACTATCCAATGGAAGACTTTGTGAGAGCAATCTCTCAGCTGATAGGACACTGACTATAATTTATCCATCCATGACTCCAAAGGAAAATAGCAAGCCACAAATAATGCAAAGATTACTTTTGTCCTGGCTGTTTGAATTTGGCAGGCTTGTAGAGGTTCAAAGGGACACTAAAACTGAGGAATGATCCACCATTAAATCAAATTTCGGAAAAAAACTTATTTTTTTGTCAAGTTGAATTAATGTATTTTCAGCTTCTTCTACCATCTGTTTTAATACACATACTATATATATTTCTTAATTCACCTGCACTAGTTGAAAAGTAAATAAAAATTAAGTAGTCACATAGTTTATGCTCCCTATTTCAACAGCTAACTATCTCTCAAAAGATTCCTATGCTAGCTATGCCTACAGCATGCCTATTATGCTTTACTAAGTTAGTGATTTTGTGCACTGGATCTTCCTGTTCTTCAGATCCACTTGAGGTAAGAACAACTTTAAAAATTAAATAATATCTTCTAGAATACAACAATAAAAAAACAGTGGATCTATTAAATCTGTTATATCACACCATATACCACACAAAATCTAAAAAAACTGAAAGTGCCTTCAGTATCACCTGACACTAACAAATCACACACTCCCCTTGGACAGAATGCTGGTAATAAACAGGCCAATCTTCATGTAAAGTTGAGTCAGGAGTATTTTAACACAAGAGATTTTTTTTCCTGCCACATTATGGAGTGTATGTACCACTCAAGACTCAGTCTTCTTCATACAAAACCACAAACACAATCCTTCTAGTATCCAGTCCTTCAGCTTGCAGTTCCTCTTGCACTTTATATATTGATCAGGTTGCGCCCAAATTTTTTTTATGTCAATCATGCTTTTGTTTAGAGAAACCATGTACAAAGCCATGTCAGCAGAGTCCTCCTGAAACCACATCACATTACAAAACCTGCTTGAGATCCTGAAAACTAATTTAGAATACTCTACGTGGTATGAACCCTGTCCTTTTAACATGCATGTATTACAACAATAAACAAAATTAGATGAAAGTTAAGATCAAAAATGAATTATGCTAACAAGACATCTTCACCACAGTTCATCAGACAGCATGCTAACTGCATGATAAACAAATATTTCAATGAAGAGGGAAGCTCTATTTTTGTCCTGTGCTTTCCCAGTCTTTGTTTTGGTCGTAAAAATCACAGAATCATTAAGTTTGGAAAAGACTTCCAAGATCATCAAGTCCAACCTTTGACCAAACACCATCTTGTCAACTAGACCAGAGCAGTGAGTACCACAACCAGTTATTTCCTGAATATCTCCAAGGACAGCGACTCCACACACCCTCAGAACATTACAACACTTGAAAATCCTTTCAGTGAAGAAATTCTACATGATACAATGCATTCACTTTTCTACACTTCCAGAATCCACTGTGGTTTGCACTGGGCCTGGGCTAGAGCACTATCAATTGGCCAGACCTCTCCAGTTATACTGCTCTTCAAGTTCATTTTCCTCATGCAGTAGTGCAAACCTGGCACTGTTCTGGCACTTCTCGTGACATCTTCTACCATTCTTGTTCCTGTGATAGGGCTTCTCCCGAAAGCCCTCAACAGCTTTGAGGTATTCCTTCCAAAGTACAGGTCTAGGCACGCTTTCATTCAACAGAGTTCCCTGATGACACCACTCTTTTTTCATGCTCTGAACTGTTATTCTATTTATTTGCAACAGAGATGGATTCATATCTCTCAAAGAAATCTTAAGAACAAGGATTATTCCTGTATTTCAGATTGATTTATTGAACAGTCCACACACACCTATCAATATTTCATAATAATCACACCTGAATACACTCCAAACAGGCCCTGCCAAGACCTGAAAAATTTAGCAACCTTTGAAAGAGATCAATAGTTTCAATAGAAAATGTTGAACAATCTGCTACATTTTGAAGGAAAAGCACAAGTCTTGGGGAGCAGCTGCAGAGGCTGGGGGGCCCAGCCTGGAGAAAAGGAAGCTCAGAGAGACCTCCTTGTTTTCTACTATTCTCTGGCAGGATGGTGTAGCCAGGTAGGAGCTGATCTTCTTCCAGGCAACCAGCAACAGGACAAGATAACACAGGCCCAAGATCTGCCAGGGGAGATTCAGGAAGAATTTCTTCACAGAAAGTATTGCTGAACATTGAAATGAGCTGCCCAGGGCAGTGGTGGAATCACCATGCCTGGAGGTTTTGAAGAAACTGTCGGTGGCACTTTGTGCTGTAGTCCAGTTGACAAGTGATCAGTCAAAGGGCGAACTCTTCCAATAAGAAAAGACCTGGAGGTCTTTTACAATAAAAATGATTGTGATTTTTTGAAAACAATGAAAGTTACTCTGTTTGTCCACAGAAAGTCTATTATTTTTGTATTTTTTAAACACTCTCAAGGCATTTCCCATTGTAATACATTTCAAAATTACATCAGGCAAACTTAGACTTGGATGCTATTACTTCCTGGTACTGCCTGAAATAGCTTCTTATGTCAAAAAAATAAAATCTAGCTACCACAGGAAGAGCTGTGACAGTATATAGAGTTTTATACTAAAAGTCAATCTCTCACCTCCCACTGCTATTATGAGGCACCTGATTGTGCAACACCTCTCTGTATTTTTTTTCTCTATAAAATGGGCATAATGAAATACCTGTGTCTGTTGAATTTGACAAACCTCCCTCCTTCCTTACCCCTGCATGACAAGGTGAGATAGAAGCACCATGATTCTATCCACAAAATATATCAGCCTGCAAAGGCATGTGGCTTTTCTTCCCACCAGTAGCCAAAATAATGCCTAAATTTTGAGCACAAGGAACAAACTCAGGTGATTCTGAAAAACTTCTATCTCCTGTACTCCTTTGTGTGCTCCCTCCAGGCACTCAATGGAAAGCTGCTTATCTGCTTTAGAATGAAGAACTGCAAATGTTCAGAGCTCAATTGAATATATATTTTTCACTTTATTAAAGCTTTGATTCAACATGCCTATATAAAAATAAATTTAGCTAGTCATTTGTGATTAAAAACACACAAATATAATCCTCTTTCTCCACACCAGTGACTAGAATTTGACAAAACTAACTGAATTTCATTAGCAAAATTGCTGTTGAAAAATGAACAAGGGCCCTAAAAGCTGTTAGAAAATAAGTCTTGAGCTCAAAACCCCCCCTCATAAGCAGTAATGCAATTTCCTCACCTAAAACTTAAATATTTGATGATCAACTCCACATATGTAGAGTTTCAAATCCATGGGTAACTAGAGATAATTTTTCAAGTTACTTGACAAAATTTATCACTGAGATGAAAATATAAAAATTATCTGGTGGTGGTTTGTTGGGTCTTTTGTTCTTAAAATTATTTTGATAATGATTAAATGTGGTATATAGAGATAACTTTTTTAAAATCCCCTGAAAATGAAAGCTCTCTTCAGTTTTAGTCTATTGTCCAAACCAAAACTGATACAGCAACAATCAGTATTATAGATCTGTTTACTACTCTAGAACAGTATTAGTCAAACTCTGTAAAGGTTATGCAGCATGTAGCCTGAAAATATTCTATGCAAAAAGTGTACAGAGATCTATACTATGAAAATTATATCCCACTAGTAGGGATAAATTCTCTTTTAAGCAACAAAATACAGAAGATCAATACAATGTAAGTATAAAGTCCAACTGAGCAATGCTGAAAAACAAGAGAAGCAAGAGAGTTGCTTAGAAGAACATGATTACTTCTTTATATGTTTTCTGTGCATATGCAAATCAAAAGAAATCAAAGAAATGAAAGCTCAAAATAATGATATTAAAGGGAAAGAGTGACAAAAAACTTGGGACTTTCATACTAATGAAAAGAAATTATATTTCTACTCAAGAATGATCTCACACCACTCTGTACAGTTTGCTATGTAGCAAGGAAAATAGCTTTTAATCTCTAAAATTAATAATGACTTAGCTTGATATCTGAAAAAAAAAACAGCATTCTAGCAGACTATGATTCTGAGATAGATTCTTGTTTTCCAAGCTACCTAACAAGTATAACAGGTTCTTAATGACTTAAGAGTTACTGATCAAGTCTTCAAAACTTAAAAATTCCAAATAACCCAAAATTCAATGCAAACAAAAACCAAAACAAAGAAACAAATAACCCAAATGCTATAAGACAGAACTAAGAATATTTAGAAGGCAGATCTCACAAAAGAACAGAACTCATATACATAGAAGCAAATCGTAACATTAAATTACGACCAACTAAATTTGTAAACTGAAATAACAATCTGATTACAATCATTATTTTGAAGTTGCTTGCATTAGAAGACAATGAGTAGAAAACAATTCCCCTCAAAGTAAAGGCACCTTCATCAAGTCATACTCCTGAATTTCGAATCTGTGTTTCACAGTAACTTTCACTGCCAAACAACTGTCAATCATGAAAATCTTTGACATTTAGAAAGACAAATCATACACCTTGACAAATGTGTTACAAATTTACAGCAAAGAGGAATCTTTCAAACTGACCGTTAAGGTCCTATTCCTTTAATTGGAATTTTAATTAGGGAGTTTTAATCAAGGACATTTCGTGAAAACGGTTCTGATTTTTCACAACATGAAGTAACACAATTTTTAAAGTAGCTGTGATTTTTCTTCTTAAATTGTACTTTTTTTTTGTTTCTTTTCTTGGATTTGTGATACAGACATATACATTTGTGACAAAGAGTTACATTCAGCAGTTTTTGCAAATATTATGCATACCACAAGTTAACTTTTAGTTGTAACCATGCAGAAATTGCTCCAAGCTCAAGAAAAAATGAAGCAGTAGCAAAAATGGTTCTTCTGTTAAGTCAAGATAACCAAGACTTGGTCACTAATAGACAAATAGTTACTGGGCAGATTCTTATTTTTGTAGAATTACATTCAGGTGGTTTGAACTAAGTTGATCAGTGGATAAGAGATTCCAGACATAACTGCTTTTAAAGCATTTTCAGAACCAGCCTACAAGCTAAATGTTTTGCCCTGATTAATCTCACCTATAGCAGATTCCTGCAGAAAAAATCTGCTGCCATGATATCAAATTGGGTCCCTAGATAATGTCACCGTATAACTGTAACATAAAAATTACACAAAAACATTAAACAGCCAAAATTCTTATGTCAGACATTTTAAAATCATGAAATTCAGAATCTGCCTGATTAACAGACTTGTCTTGAGCATAAGCAGGGAGAAGACATTGATTTAGCTAAAGGGGTATGGGAAAATATCCTCAGTATTATTTAAGCAACATAAAATCATTCCAATTCCTCAAGCAAAACTTTTCATAAATAACGTATTAAAATGGTATTTCTTGGAATTTGATTTTTCATTTCTACTGTACATACAGTGGTTTCTTAAACCGTACAGAATTGTGAGACTGGAATATATGAATTACTACATTTTTTCTAAACAGTTTTGCAAAGAGAATTTGGAAGGTTATTACTACTCCATCTGCTCATACATTTACTTGCTCTAAGAAAAATAAGTCAACATGAAAGGCAGAAGCTTAAGGAATTTGTATCTATAGACGCTATAAAGGAGAATCAATGCTCAAGCACAGAAGCATGGAATGTGAAATTGTATCATTTTGGTAAAAAGTGGCTTGGCTTACATTTTACTATAGGAGCAAAGTTTCTTTTAAATGTAAAAATGCTTTCAGAAAGTCAAAAAAGGCATAATTGGACCTGTTTCCTACAATTTATCCCTTTAGCAGTATCATATAAAGTGACACTGAGGGGGGGAAAAAAAAGAAACAGGTTTGGTTTATGAGAAGTAACTTCAGTCAAAGTGATGTGAAGCTTTCATCATCCCAATGAAGAGAAAAGCAGCTGGCATGACCAAGAAATGAATTTAAAGGATGAGCCTTCTATATGCTCAAACAGATAAATAAGAGCTCCTGGTAATCAAGGAAAAGGAGATGGATTTACAGCAACTTGGCATCACATACAAGAGCTGACACCAGCAACACCCATAACCATTGCAGCTCAGAAGGCAAATGAATGCAGTGGGAGATCAGCACAAGTTAAAACTCAGCTCTCCACTGACCTGTCACAGAAAAACAGGAAATCGGACCTAGGTCAGATTTCTACAGCTGGATCAAAAGAACACCAACACTAAGTATGTATACAATCAGCTAAGGCCAAAGTACTGCTTAATAATTATGAAGTTAGTACCTTTTTGGCAAATAAAGAAGATTATGCTGGTTATAGATAATGCCAATGTTGGCTCTCACAATTAATGGATGAATACTGTGTATATGTTAAGAGAAGTTTTATTGATGTATAGTTATTGTGATTTGTTGTCTAGATATCCTCTTTCCCCATAGTCCCCTTTCCCCTTCAGTATTGCTGCCATCAGACACCCTTGGCTGCAAAAGACCTTGTAGAGGGAGAGTGTGCACATGTGCCCCTTGCATGGGATGGGAAAAGTTTGTTGATAGAGGGGTGCAGCATGACAACACCTGACCTCTAATCAAGTTGCAAATATGCTGGAAAGGACTTGGAGGTCTGGGAAGACAGCAAATGGAAGAAAAGTCTCCAGTGTGCTCAGACAGCAAAGACCAACAGTATCCTGGGATGCATTAACTTAGCCCACATTCTTCTTGATCTGTGTCTTATTAATAACACAGCAGTGGAAGTTGTTGTCACTCAAATTCCTTGCAAGCATCACCTCCAGTTTTGGCTTCACTACCACCATCCCTGCTTATATAAGTAGCATTTCTGAACTCATGGTTTGAGGCCTGCTCCTGCTTTTGCCTCCTGTATATTTAATTTTCATATTGGCGTTCCCTCTTTAGCCAAGCAGATATTCTGTAACAACTGTCCATTCTCCCTAAGCAACAAGATGGACTGTTCATGCAGTTGGAGAAGGTTGTCTTTTAAGACCTCACAGTTTTCTGGAGCTCCTTGGCCCTTTCAAGCTGTCTTATAAATGATCCCACCAGTTGAGTAATCCACAGCCTGCTCTCCTGAAGCACAGGGTCAGTGCTGATCATCTCTCCTCCTTCACTCCCCCTTGTAATTTTCAACTCCAGTATTACATGATCACCTATTACATGAACACTCAGCTTCCATTGACCACCACAATTCCAGGCACTTCTGCCTGTTATTGACTGAGGCACAGCTCTTATCCCTTGCAGTACCTGGACCAATTACTCCTGGCACTCCCTAGAAACATTCTTCACTTCTTGGGTCCTATTAGGTTGCCTCTCTAATAGGAAAGTTAATACTCCTTGTAAAAATCAGGGAGTGTGATATAGATTTCCTCTAAGGAAAATACCAGTTTCTATACACTTCCTTCACAATCTAGACAAAGCTTGCCAGATTTTTCACTCTAAATCAGATAAAGTACAACTTCAGCTGAGATATTCCTACAGCCCTGGAAAGTAAAAGAGGGCCTATAATCTTTCAGTCAAAAATGCCATAATCTAGCTTTCAGTTCCATATTGTTTATAGGTCAGGATATAACACAATACCACCTTTAATGTTTATCCTTTTAACAGATCTGTATTGAAGATGAAATATCCTTCTTTAGACGCTGCAATTCACAGAATTCTGCTGAGAGTAGCCAATGCTACCTTACAAACAGCAGTCTCTCATTGAGGTCTTGGGATTCTGTAGAAATAAGATTCCACTCTTCCTAAATTTTTTCATTGAAACCACTAAGAATGCCTTGTAGCAGATGCATCGCTCAAGAGTGGGCCGCCTCTTCACCAGTCCTCCCCACAATAATTCCAGCCACTGTGCTCCCAGGTAGCATCTGCCCAGCCTGTGGGTTCTTCAGCTACTCCTGGTGCAAATAATGGAGTGGCCAGCTCATTCTTCTCTAAGAGAAGAGTAAGGAGGCTGGGCAGAGTGAACCATCCCGGGCTATTTCTCAGCACTGTTGCAGGAGAACTTGGCTGATTCACTTGCAGTATTCAAGGTGGGCATCCTGGTCACTGTGCCGGCCATGGCTCAGCCTGGCAGAGAGAATTGCAACAGAGACACCAGCAAACAGCTCAGTCAATTGCACTTTTTGGAACATCCTCCTTGAAGCTCTTCTTTCAGGGGAAGTGAATGAAAGAGTTTGTGTGAATAAAATATTAATGGAGAATATACATATATGCATATATATCATAAAATATTGTCATTTTAAGGATAACAAACAGAGGGGAGGTGATGAAAAAAGCCTGAATTATTTGGAAGATTTTATTACCTTACAGTATAGAGGAAAAATATATACACAGAGAAAAGTTGTAAGCTGTCACAGTTTGACACTGGCCAAAATGCAGTGCATCCACAAAAAAATCACCATGCCCAGGGAGGTGGTGGAGTCATTGGACACAGCACTTAGTGCTCTGGTTTGGTGCACAAGCTGATGACTGGCCATAGGCTGGACTCAACGATCTTTGAGATCTTTTCCAACCTAAATGCTTCAGTGAAGCATGAGCTGCACTTTCATAAAGTGGACAGGCAGCACAAGCATCAACATGATTCTATTCCAGATCTATTGTGCTCTCATCCTTTTAAAGGAACGGAAAGAAAAAAAATAAGCATGAGGCATCCCAGAGCAAGTACAAATACTCACTCCGTATCAGTTTAAGTCGCTTCCATCCTTTTGCTAAGAAAATTGTACGTAACTATTAATATGAATTATACTTTGCTTCCTGGCATTACAGGAATTTGTTGTCCTTACTCGGCAGAAATTGTTAAAAACAAAAAAGATAATTACAGTGAAAAGATTGTGTCATTTAATTCTAATTAAGCTTTTAATAAATCCAACTTTTCATCATTAACCATGATGCATTCCCTTTATAGTCTAAATTTATTGCCATTCCCAACAAAGAAAAATGTTTAGACAGAAAATTGAGGCCATGACTCCATATAAATTAGGTGTGTCAGATGCAAGAGAAAATGCTTTAAAAGATGGGCATTCTAGATGTGTACTTTCCCTGAACCTCTTTAAAAGTGTGTAAAACACATTTTCCTACTTCTATTTTTGCAGTACAGATGCCTGGCATCTGTAGACAACTCTGCTTTGTCCTGGTTTTGGAAGATATTAAGATGTAGAAAAGCGCTGCCCCATGTGTATCACCAAAAGTAACTATAAACTATTGGCTATTAGTTTTCTTTAATATTTAGTATGATGAATTTTTACACAAATTATTGTACCATTACCAAGAACTAAAGCTAATTTTTAAAGCATGGAATGATACAGCTATGATTAAGACACTCAAAATTATATGCAAACATTTAACTTAATTAATTACATCTAAGTCCAGAGGAAACAGCTCTCAACCCCAACATTAGACATGCTACCTGAGTGTTCATATCCTTGTTAACATAGTTGTAGCTCTGAGTCTGAACACTACAGTTTCTGATTCACTTAGTTCAGCAAGTCTCACTAAGCAAGGTTTTTGAATACTACAACCAGTCAGAAACACGAGCAATCAAGTTGGAGACTTGGGAGCAAGATTTTTTTCCAATCTTTCCCTTTAAGCTAGAAACCTGGTTTCCCTACAACCTTTCCATGGTAGTAGAAGGTAAGTGGAGTAAATTATGCTTAGTAATAGATTAAGCAAGCCATTAACTGAGTCTTGAAAAATACAGGTACTCAAAGGAAAAAGAACATGCTTGCCTCTCCAAGCATTAGGAGAGCAAAAAGAAATCTGTGTCTACTTGAAACTCATCAAAAGAGCTTGCAGATATCTTTGCAAATATTTACAAACTTTTCCCATATTCATGTGATTCAGAACATTTGCTTGGTTTTAAGGACAGCACCCAAATGCAAGATTTATACTATAATGCTTCAGCAAGACTAGTTCTTCTGGTTTCATGTATCCCATCCTAGCAGTGCTAAGACAGTTTGTTCTTAACTAAAACTCTTTACTTCTACAGTGCCTGTGTTCATTTTTGGATCTCAAACCCCTCCCAAAACATTTATTGTGCCCCAGCTTCACCTATTGAGAAAACAGTTCTAGAAAGGCAAAGCAACAAGCTCAAGGCCTGGAAGCAGACTGCAGCCAAGATGAAAACAGATGTTAGAGTCTCTTAATTTTAGTACCTTGTCTAACTCAGAAATATTTACTTGCCAATACTGTTTAATGATATTCAAATGACTGCACAGTGTAAGTTAAATGGTGACTAGTCCACTGATATCTTAGAAGTTGTCATGTAAGAGGAAGTACACTGCAAAATGCAAAGGGGATCCTTCTTATTCTGTCACCTTTAATTTGATTGGAAATTTAAAACTGCAAATAAAAGGTAAGCACTAATTTACAGACTCTATTAGCTTTGTTGGAAAATTAAATCATCTGAGAGTCTACATCTGCAAAACAAAATTTATTATCTGTAATTAACTAACCTTTTAAAAAGTCTTGCTTTAATTTCCTCCTATCAGTGTACAGGGAAGACAAAAACATAACAAGTGTTAGCAGAGAAACCAGAATAAGAGCTCCTGCAAACATGCAATGGATAATGCAGTTAAACCCTCAATTAACCAAAATTCAGTCATTACATGATCTGTATTAAGATGCAGAGAGTTAAATCGTCGTTACAAAGTTGCAGAGAATAAATAGTCCAACTTATTATTTTGGTTAGACTCTACTGCACAAATGCAGAATCCACTGTACATATTTTATGCCTTTTTATGAAGAAAAAATAAAACAAATATTGCAACCTTAACAAAATAGGTCTCAATTTTGTATTCAAGTCTTCTGCTAGAAGCAACTAGGGATTTGTAGAGAACTCAGATGACTAAAACTTTTATCCTGAACTTGCCTATTTATAAAGAAGCAAATCACAATCAGCTCTGCTAAAGGAGTTAAATCACTACAAAAATTTACAGAATATGCAACTCCTGGTCTATCAGTTAGGTAGAACATAGGTGAAATCAATATTCTTCTTTGCTCTTGTAAAAAGAATTGTTTTGCTGTAACATTAGCAATTAATGCTGGGCATCTCAGCAGTTATATCACAGTTTCTTCTTCAAAGAACCCCTAAGCATAATACGACTTGTTTAGCTGTAGTTGTTCAAGTGGGGATTTATGTTGCAGTTCACTTAGCTGTTTTTTTAAAAGTTTTTTAGTTAATTTCAGACAAATAGTTTTTATTTAGAAAACCTAAACATACTATGAAAAAGCACAAGCATCTGCTGTCCCCAAATATGCTTTAAATAGAGAACTATCCAGACCATCTCCTGTCTTGGAATAAATTCTGCCAAATGAGGGAGCGCTCAAGGATCATCTGATCATTGTCAAGACAGGCTATGCCTCTTTGTCAGTTTTTGAGAGAAATCTATGAGAGGACACTCTGCAATGAGTAGTCTCCTCTAAAGGGTTTCAACAATATACCAGAAAATGAATACTAGTAGAGGAAAGTGAAAAAAAAATTAAATTAAATTGAAAAACACAAAAAACCCTAATAAACTGTTTATTAACAACAGAATGCCCACAAGTCAAGGAAGAAGAGCTAAACACTGAACCATATCAGAACTCGATACCCTCACACACAGAGGAACAAAGACCCAAAAATGGCTGGAGAATGGGGCAAATGTTGGAGAAATGATCCTTCCCTTCCTGACATGTGGTGTGAGATGGGGCCAGCTTCCACACTGAGGAAAGTGGAGCTTCCACAAAAGAATTCCAGCAGAAGGAAAAAACCCGGTGGCTCTCTGGCATTGACCTCTTCTCCACAGCACTCACAAGCAGCTGAGCTGGAGCCTTTTTGTGTGCTTTCTCTCCCTGCCTCTGCTCCCCAGGCCTTGGGGCTGGAATGGGGTGGTCTCACCCCATCAGTCCCACTCCTCCAGCTGTGGTCCAGCAGCTGTCCAGTTCACCTTGAGGCAGGTGAAAGATTGCTGCTGCAGCCTCTCCAAGGGCAGGAAAGGGAAAAGCTTCTTGCCTGGGCCGAATAAACGAAGCTAGCCAAGCAAAACCAGACTGCACAGCACCACAGAATGCCTGACCAGTGAGGTTTCAAAAATCCTCCGAAGTGAGCCTTCAAAAGTCCTCCAAAGAGCCCAAAGCTCCTCCACTCCAGCCCCACACACACCCATTCCTGGGCCGTAAAGACACAAGCAACCATTTCTGGGCATAAAGCAGAGGATCATGGAATAGATCATCATCATAAATCACTCCAAGACACTCTCCTTCAAAAGAAACCTGGGGAAATATTCTGATAAATCCATTGATGTGAATATGCACAGAACATGAAATTTATACAGCGGACCACTGTGTCTCCTCCCCTGTTACTGTATGTTCTCTGAAACAAATAAGATGCTGGGTTTAATTTAACTAAGTCAGGATGAACCAAGATGATGTCTAATAAAGACACTAACTTGAATTACTGGAGAGCCTATGTTAGCACAAATAATGGGCTGGAATTTAGGTTAGCTACCAAATGAGATAACTGAGGCTTAGGTAAAAGCCCCATTTCTGTAGACAGCCTGTATTTTAATGAGGCCTATGGAATGACAGTCAAGGGTGCCAAGTACTAAGAAATTTCCTTGTACCATCCACAATGAAAGGAGAAAAGCACGCCTTCAGAGTCAAGAACAAAAGTTTAGAGTGTATAACCTACGACAGTGAACAGCCAGCACTGAGAGGAGGGGCTTAGCTACAGAGAGTGGATGTCAGCCAATCCCCGATGAGAACTAAGCAGGTAGCTATTGGCCAGTGAGCTGGGTGGTAACCTAATCACAGCCAATCAGGTTTGAAGGCAGAGTCTTTTGAACAGCCTATATAAGAGCTGTGCACGCCATTACATCTCTCCCTGCTGCAGGAACCTTGATGGCCTGTCATCTCTCCATCTCCCCTGACTGCGACAATGACCTACATATTCTATCTTCTCTCTCCCTTTTTTTGAGGAACCACTGTAACAAACAAATATGTGCATTTATTTTTAAGGCAACAACTTTTTAACTCTAAAAAAGAAAACTCTAAGGTTGGAATTTCTGTGCTAATACAGGGTTGCAATATCATGCAACAACAGAAAATGGCAAAAATATAGTACAAAAGTATGCCTCTGGATTATATTGGAATATGCTTGCAAATATTTACTCAAATTGAAAGACTTTATTTCTATTTTTTATATTCTTGAACCCCTTCTGGAATTCCATAGCAACTCAGCTGTTCTACTTCTTAAATAAATAATTAATTCCTTTTTATTCTGACAGCAAATACCCATTCTGCTGCTTTTTTACTCTAAAGAGGTTTCACAGTTAAAATTCTTTTTTTTCTACTCATGTGTTCCACTGATGGTTCATGTGTGCAATCATCCTCTCTGCCTACTTAAGCTCTGGCCAAAGTGATGACATTGTTCAAGTAGTAATACATTCCAGATGTTCCAATACCAACATTCCAAGAGGACTGACTGTTAACAAAGCAGCACAACTTCTTTATGAAATCAATGTTAGTAAAAACTTTTTGAACGTAATAATTTCTCCTGTATTAATTACAAGGTTTTATACGAGGTTCATGCACACATGCAAACTTTGCAAATGCAGACAATTTAAAAATATTGGTAGCAGGAATTAGGCAGGAATGAGGGTTATGGTTTTGTGTTCTTTGACTGTTCTCACAGTGCAGTAAAGGCATGTGATGTACTTGAAATGCGTAAATCTAAGAAATGTGTAAATCTAAGAAATGCTTTATGTAAGTCATGGCAAAATCAGTGATAGATAACATAAGTATCATTAAATTGCTTTTTGAAGAATTAGGACTAATCAAAAAACAAATAAAGGTTTTATTTAATATTGATAATTCTCCTCTTAGAATGGACCACACAAGATACCTGCAATAAAGTTAAGCATGTGTCAATAAACGTCATCGTTTTTCTAACACCTCTCTACCACAAACCTGGAAAAGCACATCTTCCCATTAAGGCAATATTTTCATACTGATCATATAAATAGACTCCATAAGCGCTCATTCTTTGAATTTTGAAGCAGAATTATTCTAAGAGTCAAAAACATGGTCTCTTTTTTTAGGATCTTGATAAAGACATCCAAGCAGTGATTAATTTTAGTCCAAATTTGTTCCCTCTTTGAAGGATAGAACCAGGTTTTTTTCTCCATGGACTTAATCAGCTTTTGACACAAGTTTTACTGTGCAGTCAGAACTTATTGCAGAGCAAGTCTCAAAAAATGCACAAGTAAGAGAGTAGTACACTCACCAATCAAAGTCCATACTAGAAGTTAATATCCACTGTTAAATAGCTATACACTTTCGTTGCATAAATAGTCCAACAGTTCAGTCTCTCAAGATTGCCTGATATTGCCATTTCATTACTGTATATGACTTTCACTGTCACACTGTGTTATGCATATAAAAATACTTTCATTAGGAGTAAATTTTCATGAAAGAGCTCAAACTGTGTATTTATTGTACAATTTATTGGGTTCATTTAGAATCTTGCTTTTAGTGATCCAGTCATCACCTCATATACATGTAGTGCATAATTTCTTTTGATTGCTTAAGGAAAAATCCACTAGACATTTTGAGAAGCGCAGCTATAAAACAAAAGTTATTGTTATGTTTTTATTAACTTTCATAGTTAAAAATGATCAAATTTTTTATTATACAGAGAAAGAACTCTAAATTTTATTTCTCCTTCAGGCAGGAGGAATAGGTGTATACCTGTATATACCTAACTGCCAAAAACCACTAATGTAATAGTAAAAGCTCCTTTTATAGGCAATTTTAAATAAAGAGCAACTCTTCCATTTCTTCTTTTTAAACATATATTAATAGAGTTTTAAGGTTGAAACAGACAAGTCACGGTTGCCTGAAAATGACAGTTTATTCCTCTATCTACAGTTTGTCTGTGAACTGAAACAAATATCTTGTGATTGCCAAGATTACCAGGAAATATCCAAAACTAATATTGCTATCTGAAGAGCATCCTGTCTTGACTGGAGACATCAAGATACAAAGCATTTCTTTCAGTATGTTCACCAGTGCTCACACTTGCAATAAATAAGAGCTAAGTAAAAAGATGCCACACCTATATTCCAACTCAGTTACGTGGTTTCAACTGCCAAGTTTCAGTTAAGGATTTTTTTTTTTTACTTCCACCTCTATATTTGAAAGTAATTATAGTTCTCTAAAATAATTTTTGCATTTCAGAAACAGTAAGCTTAGTGATTTAGCAGTGCTGTGTATAGATAATAAAATATCTAATAATTAAGTTTATACAATCAGGATAAATGTGTTCATTTTTTTAAGAAAACTATGGAATTAAAAAATTACTACTTTTTCAAGTGAACTTTGCTAGCATTTCATTAGGAAATAATCTCTTTACCCCTTACATTGAAGATATATGGATAATGAAACAGTTTTGGGTTTTAGACAAAGTGTTACAAAAGAAAATACAATTTGTGATCAAGTAGCTGGAATTTGCTTATTAACAGCTGAATTACATGTGACATTTTTAGTGTCTTTTACAAGAACTGAAACGGTCATGAGAACCACTGCATACTACTGTACAGTAAGTTTTCTGTACTGGATTAATCTACAAATTTCATTTAAAAAAACCAATAAACTCTCCCTGTACTTCATTCACACACTAGATGTAGAAAGTCTGGAAGGTTCTCTGTAAGAGTATTTCAGAAAAGAAATATAGTTGCCACCAAAACTTAAGAGTACACTCGAAGGATTTAATCATAGAGACACACACAGGGAGTTCCGTGATAAAAAACACTAGCCCTCACAAAGGCACACTCCTCATAAACCTCAAAGATGCTCCCTTTGTAAACCAAATCAACCTCCAGAAGACACTCTCCTCAAAAATCCCATGAACATCATCAAGGTCACCTCAGAAACCTCTTAAACTCATCAAGGCACTTCCCCCATAAAGGTGATCTCCTCAAAACAGCACAAACTTCTTTAAGGTGCTCTCCCCTTAAAGACTCCCTCATCAAAAACCAAATAAGCCTCATAGAAATGTTTGTCCCATAAACATAAGTTTCATAAACGCGCTCTCCTCCTAAACAGCATAAATCTCATATAGGTGGTCTCCTAAAAAAACCCATATACTTCATAAAGGCACTGTCCTCATAAACCCCTAAAACCTCAAAAAGGCACTGTCCTTATAAAGGCATTCTCTACATAAACCTCCAAAATCTCACATACATGCTCTCCTCATAAACATCCTCATTCTCCTCAAACTCTGTGAACGTCATAAACGAGCACTCCTCGCGAACCCCATCTTCGTAGAGATCTCCTCATAAACATTAACCTCAAAAAGGGATTCAGTAAAACCTGACACCTCATTATGACACTGTCCTCAGAAATCCCATAATCCTCATCAATGCACTCTCTTCATAAAGGTGCTCACCTCAAAAAACTCATAAAGCTAACACAGGCACTTTCCTCGTAAAACCCATAAACCTCATAAAAGTGCTCTCCTCGCAATCCCTATAAACCTCATAAAAGCATACTCCTCAAAAAGCCACTCTCTAAAAACCCCATAAAATTCTAAACCACATCAGCCTCATAAATGTGTGTTTCAATGAAAATGTATCCCCACAAACCCCATAAAGCTCATACAGGCACTCTCTTCATAAACCCTATAAAAAAATCATAAAGGTGTTTTTCCTCATGACGGCCATAAACCTCTTAAAGCTGCTCACCTCAAACCCCAAAAAGTTCATACAAGTTCTCTCCACATAAAGGCACTCATTGTAAACCCATTTCACATCATAAAGGCAGTCCGTATGTCAACCTCATGTCGTAAAGTCCATAAGCCCAAAAAAGGCCATAAAGCCCATAAAAGGTTCTCTCCTTATAAACCCCATACACCTCTTAAAGGCACTCTTTTCATAAACCCTATAACTTCATAACAGAGGATCTCCAGATAAACACCAGCAACCTCAAAAGGGCACTCACTTTAGGGATTAAAAAATCCCTAAACCTCATCCTAAACCCCAGGCTCCACATAAAGGCGCTCACCTCAAACTCCATAAACCTCATAAAAGTATTCTCCTAGTAAAGGCATTCTCCCCATAAACCTCATAAAGGCACCATCCTAGTAAACCTGATAATCCTCATGAAGTTGCAATCCTCATAAATCCCGTAAAACTCAAAGGCTCTCTCCTCATAAATCCTATAAACCTTATAAAGGCTCTCTTCCTTACAAATGCACTCATGCATAGACCACATACATTTTATAAATGCATTCTCCACATCAAGAGCGTTAACCTCAGAAATGTTCTTTCCTCCTAATCCCCATAAACTTCATAAAACCCCTAAACCTCATCAAGGCACTCTCCTAATATACCCCATAAACTTCATACAGGCACTGTCCTCAGAAGGCTCCTAATCTTCTTAAAGGGGATCACCTCAAAAACCCCATACACCTCATGAAGTTGCTCCGGCATATACACCATAAACATCATAAAGATCTTTATTAAGAGAGGAACTTGATGAGGTGTATGGGATTCTTGAGGAGAGCAGCTTTATGAGGTTTTTAGGATTATGAGGAGAGCACATTTATACGTTTCTGTAATTTATGAGGTGAGCACCTTTAAGAGAATCATGAAGAAAGTACCTTTCTAATGTTTAGTCTTGGTGAGGAGAGCCCCTTTATGAAATTTATGTAGTTTATGCAGGAAGTGCCTTTATGAGAGTAGTGCCTTTATGACATGAGTGCCGTTATGAAATTTATAGGATTGCACCTTCATGAGCTTTATGGCCTTTATGGGGTTGATGAGAAGAGCACCTTTATGTGGTTATGGGGTTTTGGATTAGAGTGCCTTTATGTGGAGAGTCTTTATGAGGTTTTTGTGGTTTATGCAGAGATCAGCTTTAAGAGGTGTATGGCCTCCAAGAGGAGATCCTGTTCATGGGGAAAGTGGCTTTATAATATCTGTGAGGCTTTTGAGGAAACCACCTTTATGTAATTTATTGGTGTTGGAGGTTACAGTTTTTCCTTTTGTTTTCTTTCCCTGGAGGAATTTTCTCCCATTATGTTGCAGAGACAATAACTGGGTACTTAAGGGAGACAAAAGAACTTGGCCCTGGAAAGGGTGCAGCTAGCTACTCTTATCTGAAGGTTTCTCTTGGAGGGCCAAAGCTATTGTGACAATTGGGCTGGGAAAAGAAGGGGCTGGGGCAGCTCTTAGCTGGCATTCAGAGGGAAGGAGCTTGCAGTTGCTGTGGGAAGAATTTGCCACCACTGCAGGGTTTTTTTTTCTGTTTTCTGCTGCCTTCTACGGTGAGTGGAGCTCTGCTTGTAAGAGCGACCAATGCACTGGGACCTTATTAACATCCTTGCCTCACCAAACAAAAGACCCTTCACCATGCTGCCACAGTCACGCAGGATACTCTGAGTTTTGGCGAAGAGGTGTTTGCGTGTAGAGATAACTGTTAGCTGCAGAAAGGAGAGTTTTCAGTTGAAACAAATGTTCTCCAGCAATCAGGTAATGGAAAACTGTGGATTGCTCTCTAAGTGAATTCATCGTAAGCTTATAAAGCTCATATCTGAGAAAAACTGGCAAAAGTCTCAGGTAGCAGCAGCGAGAATTAGAACTTTGGCAAAGAAGAACATGATCCATTTAAAATGGCCACCCAGGGAGTCATATGGGAATCTGAGATGGTGGTCCCAAAAGAGAAGCACACTTCTGCTAAAGCCCAGAGCCACAGTCCCAGCCCCGGCCAAGCTGTCGATCAATCACACGCCAGGGGTGGTGCTGACCCAGCCCCTGGTTGACCAAATGACCAGAAGTCCCACCTGGGAGGGGGATGCATGAAGGGCCAAGGGCTTAAAAGCCCCCAAGAGGGGAACAACACATGTCTGGACTGTGCCAGTTTCCTTGGAGATCATGCTGGAATCCTAAGAGTTGGTAGCTATATGTGTGTTTTTCACTATCCCTTCTGTCTCTTTCTTCTCCTAGTCCTCTTTATATGGAATTTTTTGGATAACTTAACATATTATAGATTTAAGCATTTCTAGGTTGAATGGGCTATATTTATGCTAAGCAAATGCTAAGTTTTTGCTAAATTAATACTAAATAAATACTAAGTAATACTATAATAAGTGTTTTATATTGGATTTGGAGTTGTATTTACTCCTTTGCGAAAGTTTACTAAATTTTCAATATTTTTGCCAGTAAATTTTTGTGTCTCTTGACATCTGAAAATATCTGGTGCGGATTTCCCCTTTACATCAGCTAGAGTAAAGGAACCTTGAGTTTAACCCCTGGATTTAAGTATCTGGGATGTAACAGGTACTTTCCTCATAAGCCCTGTAAAAACCATAAAGGCGCTTTTTCTCATGAAGGCCATAAAAACCTCTTAAAGCTGCTTGCTTCCTAGACCCTGAAAACGTCATACAGGTGTATTCCACATAAAGGCACTCTTCACAAACCCATTTCACATCATAAAGGTGTTCCCCTCATCAACCCTATTAAATTCATTAGGGACCATAAACTTCAAAAAGCTCATATAGGTGCTCTGCTGATAAACCTTATTAACCTCTTATTGGTGCTTTACCCATAAACCCCATAAACAAAATCTCCTCATAAAAATCAGAAACCTTAAAAAGGCACTTTCTTAATAAACTCCTAAAACCTCATAAGGGCACTCACCTCATAAACACCAATATCGTCATAAAGGCACTCACCTAATAAACCCCATAAACCTTAAGATGTACTCTCCTAATTAAGACACTTTCCACAAAAACCCAATTAACATCATAAAGGGGCAATCCCCATAAAGTTCATAAAGACTCTCTCCTCAAAAGCCCCATGAACTTCATAAAGGCACTACCTGCCTAAAGCACAAATTTCATAAATGCACTCTCCTCACCAAGATCATAAACCTTAGTAAAATGCTTTCCTCATAATCCTCACCACCTTCATAAAAGAGACCTCGTAAACCCCATAAACATAAGGGCAAATAAAGGTGCTCACCTCAAAGATGTTCTCATAAACCCCAAATTCTTCATCCTCTTCTAATACACCCCATAGTACTCATAATGGTGCCTTTATGAGCATTATGGGGATTATGAGGAAGGAATATTTCTGAGGTTCATGGTCTTGATGAGATGTACTTTTATGAGGTTTATGGGGTATATTAGGAGTGCCTTCATGAGATTTATGGGGTTTATGTGGAGGCTGCTTTTTTGATGAGGGTGCTTTTATCAGGTTTGTAGGGTTTATGAGAAAGGCATCATTACAAGGATTATGGGGGTTATGAGGACAGAGCCATTTTCAGGTGATTGTATTTATTGACTTTTATGGCCTTTATGACATTTATAGGCTTTACAAGGACAGGGTCTCTATGAATTTTATGGTATTGAGGAGGAGAGCACCAATATGAGGTTTATGGAGTTTAGGACAAGAGTGTCTTTACGAGCTTTATGGCCTTCATGGTGTTGAAGACCTTTTTGAATTTTATGGAACTGATGAGAACATATTTTCCTTTTTGTCTATATATGACAATTAGAGAATTTCTGAGGACAGCATCTTTAAGAGGTTTATGGCCTTCATGAAGAGATAGTCTCTGCAAGGAAAGTACTTTTATGATATTTGTGGGGCTTATGAGGAGA
This sequence comes from Phainopepla nitens, assembly GCA_013400175.1. Classification (NCBI taxonomy): domain Eukaryota; kingdom Metazoa; phylum Chordata; class Aves; order Passeriformes; family Bombycillidae; genus Phainopepla; species Phainopepla nitens. The sequence continues at coordinate 593,337 of VXBQ01016353.1, forward strand.
CCACCTCTGAGGAGAGTGCCTTTATGAGATTTATTTGGATTATGAGGTTTGTGAGGAGACAGCCTCTTCACATAAGCCCCATAAACCTCATACACTCTCCTCATAGAGGCCCTCTCCTCAGATACCTCATAAACCTCATAAGGGTGCTGTTCTCAGAAACCCCATAATCCTCACAAAGGTACTCTCCTCCTAAAGGCATCCACCTCAAACACCATAAATCTCAAAGATGCTGTCCTAATGCAGGTGCTCTCCTCTTAAGCCCCATAAACTTCATAAAGGAGATCTCCTCATAAACATCAGGAACCTCATAAAGGCACTCTCTTAATAAACCCCAATACCTCATAAAAGGGCTCAACTTATAAACTCCATAAACCTCACAGAGGTGCTCAATTCATGAACCCCATAAATATCAAAATGGCCATAAAACTCACAAACGCAAACTCCTCATAAAGATGCTCTCATCATAAACAATGATCTCCTTATAAAATCCAGAAATCTGAAAGTTGTCTCTTCATGAAGGTGTCTCCTCCTAAACCTTATAGAATTCATAAAGGCACTCTCTTCATAGAGGTGCCCTCTTCAAAAACCACAGAAACTCCATAAAAGTACTCCATCAAGGGAAAAACCTCTGAAATGGGCTTTGCTCATAATTCCCATAAGCCTTCAAGGATGCTCTCTTCATACACTTCATAAGTTTCATATAGGAAATCTCCTCATGAACACTGTAAACATGCTAATAGTGCTTTCCTTATGAAAGCCTTCTCATCATGAAGGCCTTAAACTTTCTAAGGACACTCTCCTCATAAACACCAAAAACCACATACAGGCATTTCAGTCCTGGAGGAACTCTTTATAAACCCCTTAAAAAGTTCATAAAGGCCATAAAGCTCATAGAGACACTCTCCTTTTAAACCTTATAAATCTCTTAAAGGTGCTCTCCTGATGAATCCCGTTACATCAAAAAGGCAGCTTCTCAAGAACCCCATACCTCATAAAGGAGCTTTCTCCTCATAAATGCCAAGGAACAAAACTCTCCTCCAAAAAGCACTTCCTTTTGAGTTTCCTTACCATTCCGACATGTGCATTCCTATATTTTCTGGATTGCTATAGAAATATTCCTTGATGCACTGCCTCTGCCTCAAGCACTGGAGCCTACAATTCCCTTGCAACACCTTTAACTAAGCCCAATATGCATGTGAGCTTATGCAGGAAAATGACCCACTAAACTGGAATTATAGCAAATACAGGACAGGAAAGAGTCATCTCATGTTAACTGATCAGTACCAGCTGCCACTGTGATCATAATTACCTCTGCTCTCTCCAGTGTGACAGAGGGGACCACAAATGTACAGCAGCAATTGCAACTAAAAGCCTGAAGTACAGAAGCCTTAACAGAAAATAAAGGAAAGATTTCCCCTTTGAATAGCACACTTGTTTCTGTATCCCAAGCACATTAGTCATGTAAGCTGGATTGGAGAAAACTACAATCACATCCAAAAGAAAGAGGGCTCACACATTAATATACAGAATATATACCTGAAGCTATCTGGGAGAAATAACTTTCACAGTACAAAACTCCTTACACAGCCTAATATGTAATACTTATAACTATTCCTAAAATGCAGAGGCTGGTTTGCTGTCATAACCCTGAATGTACAAATTACTTTCCACTTTTATTCCAATGACTGTGTTTACAAGATTTTTCTTGTTATGAAAGAAAAATCCCTACCCAGGAAACGCAAGTATGGAGAAGGAAAACAGGGAACAATAAATTAAACCACTAGATATATTTACTAATAAAATGGCAGTGCTGAGATTTACAAGATACAAAATACCTGCTATTACTCTTATTTTAAAAGTATTACTTATCTCATGCAGAGATAGATGTACAACTCCATTTTTCCAACTGGAGTTTCTGAAGACCAGATTTTTACCAATTAACTAGTATCTGTGTTATACTTCAGGCTTTCCCTTCTTTGCATTACACTGATTCAACAGTAAGGAAAAATGCTTATTCTCTGACCAACTCAAGCCTTGTGGCATCAGGGACAATATCAAGTTTGTGTGCTATTTTGTCAACATACTTCTGCTCAGTGCACCAAAATCTATGTTACTAAAGAATAAAACAATTAACAATCTGAGTTGACCACCTACGTAACTACTCCTAGAGTACCCGCACGCCAACACGCTTGTGGCCACGCTCATTTTGCAAAAACATCTGCCTGCTAGCAAGTTCCCTGAGACTGTGGGTTGGTCACAGGGCAGCCACCATCTGCTACTTCTGTTCATAAGAAGTTGCTCTCTGCATTCACAACCCTGATTTCCTGCCTTGAGATGTTGTTCAGCCAATTGACAGCGGCAAGAAAATGGACATAGATACCAATAGAAAGAATGGTCTTAGTTTACTATTAATATTGAGGCAAAACAGAAGTAAAAGGATATATTTGAAAAAACAATAAGCTTATTAGTCGCTTACCTTTAGCAATAAGCAAACATAAACAAGGTAATGCATCTAATCATTATTATAAAAGAGAGAGGGAATAACGATTGAGAAAGATACATCACAAATTGCCTAAATACTTTACCATCAATCAGAGTCTGCATTCTCTGGGGAGCCTCATTTCACAGGAAAGACCTGGAGAATCCTTCCTGGCAATTGGGAAAATCTTTCCCAGTGTGATCACTCAGATAAGGTCTCCAATCCACCCAAAAAAGGGGTTCAGCTTTTTTAGGCCCAAATCAACAGAAAACATCTGGTTCTGATGGAACATTTCCCAACCAGCCTGGCCAAGGCTTGGCTAGAGCCCAGGCCACAGTGAGAGGATTTTTGCCTAAAATATTCTAACAAGCCTCTAGGGATATCAGCTGGGAGGGTTTCTCCTATTAACAAGCCTTTGGGGATATTGGTTGGAAGAATCTCTTACTATATCTTAAACAAGGTTATACAAACATCTCTACAACAGCCCATTTGGCATTAAGAACAACTAATATGTATGTTTTGATCATCTATTTTTAAGTAAAGAACCTAGATGGTATTAATAGCATTATGCTCAAGATTCATTTTGTAAGTCAACTCAGGCTTCCGCCTGCTGTTCAGGCCTTAGCATACTCATTTGGAAATATTCCAGATTCCTCAGACCTTTTACCTTCCTTTTATTTCCTATCAATTCAACATCAGTGAAGTTATGACAATCATTCCATAATGCAGCCTAAATACAGATTATGACAAAGACTGGCATGTACCTATAAATAGCATAATATGATGTCAGTGTTAAAATTACTAATAAATGATGCCTGAACGTGAATAATGGCAGTGAATGTGCAAATGGAAGCCTATTCAGTCCCCATCATCTGTTCCCTTGCAGCAGCTGCTACCAGGAGCATCTGCAGAGACAAGTGCACAGGCAACAGGAGAGGTTGGTCAGTGGCTTCTGTGAGCCCCTCCAATTCTCCAGGCAGCCATAACATGCAGGCAGTAAACAGGAAGGAATCAGATTCAGTTCCCTACAATATTCTGGCAGAACACTCTTGTTCCTCCTTTTTTGCTGCTGTTGGAACTGGTGGTTTTCAGCCCAGTTCCTTGTGCCAGCTTCTAAAAATGCAAGATAAAACACAAGCCCTTGAAAGCAAGCTCAAAGAGGCTGGTTCACAGAATCTCATACCTTAGATCTCATTATAAAAACAAATAATTAATAACATGTTGTGATTTAGTGAGTTAAATCCTACCCTAGTTACCTTCTCCTGAGATTCTTGTGTTACTTAATGACAACAAAAGGCTATGAGACAAAAGCAGAAAATTACTTTTCCTCCATTTTCTGGTGCAGGATTAGCTCATAGTAGCAACAGATTTCCCTGTGACTAGATTTTCCTTTTCACTGGATATTTAAAGGGAAAGATGAATAAATGCCAGTGCTTAAAATAAAAGCATTAAATTCTCATAGCAGAAAATCCATAAATCTAGGCCTAATCCATGTAAAAGCATTTCGATATTAGTTTTACCATGGACCTAAACAAAGTATAAAGTATCCTCTTACCACCCATATCCTTAATGCAGAAAACAGCTTCTAGAAACACATCACTACTGGCCTTGCTATGGAATTAGATTTGCTATCTCACTGCACCAGCCTGCAAATCTATGCAAGCTTTAGACACAGGATAAATGAGATACTGGCACTGAATAAATGAAATACAGATTTTTTAAATACAGAGTAAGCTTGGAAAATAATTTGTCATCTCAGACCCAAGATCTCTTTCCTTGGTTGAACTGACGCTGCCCCAACATGCAGCAGTAGCTAAACTGCAAGGCTTGAAGAGTTGTTGTAGAGTCCTTTTTCATTTATATTTTTCTAATTTCTGTTTATATTGAGCAAGGTCTTCAGACTGTAGCTTCAGCTAGCTTTTAAAACATTTAGATCTAGTAAATATGTTGCAGTATAGTAAGGTGATAATAGAAGCTTAGGTGAAGAAGTGAACTATTTGTCCTATCCCAGTTTCCTTCAGTGGTTATCTAAAGAGCATTTGCCCTGAGTAAGTGCAACTCAGTCATGAGTAATCCTCTCTCCAGACTTTAACTCCTCTTAGCATAAAACAAGGGACATTAGGAGCCCAAGCAAATATTTTAAAAGCTACAAAGATGATTTCAAGAAAAACCAAGGCCTGACAAAAACCCTCCAGTATTTCAGAAAGGCTCTAGACTTGATCACAAATAAGTTGGAGTTTTCTTGTTGTTTGTTTTTATTTTTTTTAATCGTATTAAGTAGCTTAAGTTGCATGGAGTACCAATGCGGAGTAAAACTTTTCTTTGTCTAGATCCACCATAAATGCCAAACTTACTTGAAATAGTGCTCATTTAGTTTCTAAATAAATATTACAAAAGCTAAGTAAGGGACAAAAACATAATTACACAATAGACTAGAATGTGAAAAAAGAAGATGAAATCTTATTTAAATATAATTCCCAGGCATTAGTAACAGTTCTATAATTAATAAAAACACAGTTGACTGCACTAAGTCCTTTAGCAGAAATTAAATTTCCATTTATGTATAAGAATAATTTGGTTTCATAAAAAGACTGGTGGATTTCTTTATAGTTGTCTTTACCCTATACTGAATATTATGCAGTTTCTGCAGATTCCTATTCAGAAATATACATTCATTTGTGTGGAATAATTCACTGAGTAACATCACCTTACCCAAGACTGCAAATATAGTATAAAATGGATGCAGCTTGTGTTCTGCCATCATAGCAGTCAGAACACTTGAGCCACTTCACATTTAAGTGAGCACTGAGGCAAATAAAACTTCAGTTTTCAAAATAAAGTTTGGTATAAACTGAGCAAATAATTAAAGTTTGCATTTCTGGCATGCAGCATTTTTTCTCCTGGCAATAAAACCTATTCTATGTGGAGTCTTCATGGTATGTGATGAAAGCAGAAATGCTATCTTAAAAGGGCTACTCTGTTTTACTCAGAAGAGACTTTTAGATCTGCAGCAGATCAGCAGAAGCAAAAAGAGTACTTAAAAATCCTATTCCAGTCTCTGAGCCACACACTAACAGTAATTTTTTTTCTTTTAGGTTGTCAGAATAACCATCTTTTAAGAGTTTTAAGAGTTGCAGCCTTCTATAGCTCTACTGGGCTACACAGAATCTCTATTTTCATTCCTTCATAACATACACAGGCTGATACATCAGAAAGACCTTTCACAAGAAATTATAACATGTTTTCCATGCATTGCTATCTACAGATATATTCATGTCTCACATGGGGACCATTGCAGTAGTGCTTGATTAATAGATTAGCTACAAAAGTGTACCTACTGATAGACGCAACAAATCCACATGCTGAAGTCCAGTTCACAGGGCCCACAGCCAGTCAAGAGTGCAGCTGTAGCTGAGTTGAAAGTAAACTCCTCTCACACTTAGGCCAGGAGAAGTAAGCGCTAGCCTCAAGGCTGAGCTTAAATATCTATAGGTGTGGGTGGGGACTCCAGGTGAGGCTGGTCAGAGCCATTAAGGCTAATTCACCCACTCTGAGAATCTGAAAGGGTTTTTTTTTCCCAAGACAGGTGTTAGAAGTATGAAAAGATTTAGACAACAAAAACCTGCCCCTTTATTACCTTACATCTCCCTGGTGCTTTCAGCTGGCTGCACACCTCTAAAGGAAGCAGGTGTCAGTCTCTATCTAATTTTTACCACCCCTGAAAATCAGTGACAATTGAAAAGGCCATATGCTGAGGATTTTAAAATTTCTTTGCTTGCCCAGTCACCTGCATGCATGACAGGCCTGCTTACACATTTCTCAAGAGAACACTTGCTGTAGTCTCTTGGTAGCAGAATCAGAATTTTTTTCATTGAACAAGAACATGAACATTTTCTTCAAGCACCAATGAAGTCCCTGTAATCCAAAAGTTTGTCAAACTACTTTTAACTCCTCAAGCATGTTCATCATACTTGTCTATATAAATATTAACACATGTATTTTCCATTTAATTTTCAAACTTCTTCCTCTCTCCCCTCTTTTTTGTGTACATCCAAACTTATGAGCTTGAGTCAGCTTCCACCTTTCCTTGCTTTCCCATAGCAACGTGTTTTGGTGAGGATCCACTTCATCCATAGCATCAAGGTTAAATGCTTTACAATTATAATTTTTGCTTGACAACAAGAATGGCAGTCTATCAAAGACAGTACTAGTCTATCAAATGACAATGCTTTTTTTTTTTTTCAAATTCAGTTAGTATTGGGGTTAAATCTTACAACACTTTCTTTCTTTTGTTACTTTCTTTAAATAAACTAAGTATAATTACACTATTGGTGTTTGACCTGAACTTCTGTTCTTTCAGAAAGCAAGTAAAAGATGTAAGTGCATTTGCTGGGTCCTCTTAGTTTTTAGGATTCGTATTTGCAGTGTCATTCAAAAAGATCAGGAAAAGCTAGTTATTACCCATTAGAAGAAAAGTATAGGAAAAATTATCCTTAATGGGAAAACTATACTTACTGAGAAGTCACCTGATATTTTAAAGAAACCCTGACCAGCTATGAAAGTTTGAAGCCCTTGACACTTGAGGCTTTTCCCTTTCATCTGTGATATCTCATTTCAGCCCTCCTAATGAGTATTTTGAAATACTTCTTGCTTCACAAGACAAAACTTTCTCATATCTTTGTGATAGCTTTTCCTTGGTCTAGAAGACACTTTGTATAAAAATGCAAAGATGAGCTGTCAGTTGCATGCTGTTATTATATTTGGAAAATATGGTAGCATTTTAAACATCATTATTGAGAAATTAGAATCTTCACTTTATTTTGGATAAGAAAGCATATGGATAGGATGAGAGAGAGCAGAAAAGCAAGCAGTCATTGATAACTGTTGCAGACCAGACTTATTTTCCATTGAACTCAAATATGATAGCATTTACTTTCCATTCATTTTGTGGAAGGCTGCGTATGGAAGATATTTATGTACTGCTCATTCCTCCAGTATTTTATAGCTTCTCAGCCATAACTGTAAGCCAGATTAAAATTAACCATCTTCCAATTTGTCCTATCATGTAAATGCTTGATAGTTTTATTGACTGTGTTATACATAGTTTATATTGCCTTGGGAAACAGTTTACAGGGACTATAAAATAAGCCCTAGAGTAGGCCATGAAAATACATTTTGCAAGTCAAGCTTCACTGCCTACTAGGAAATACACTTGTAATGTACATTACATAAATGCAGAAGATAGGAGCACAGTTTTCTATAAACTTTGATAGATTTCAACATAGGATTAAGAATTTTTTTAATTCAAAAGCAAGACAATGACCAGTTCATATTCATGCCTTTATTCGACATTACTGTGGCTCCATTACTATGGCTACTGTCTTTGGGCTCCATTATTCAAAAACTTTATTTCCTGCTGTTAGTTCTTTTTTTTCATATTTAAATTTGCTACTTCTACTTTTGCTTTAAAAATGAGTAGAGGTAGGAGTCAGCCTTTCCAGATCCAGATGATCCTTTTCCCCATTCTTGGGGAAAAAACATGAAGATACTATTTTTTTCAGGACTGAGGGTTATTTACGTTCTAGTTAAGAATCAAAAGATAATTCCGTTAGCATCTTCTCCCAATATAAATTTCTCTCTATTTACATAAAGATGAATAAGATTAATTATTTGTGAATCTCCTCTAATCTGAGTTGAAGAGTTTACAAATACAGCTTACATGCCTTTTTCCAGTTATTTGATGTTTCAAACTTACCACCTTCCGACATTTGTCAAATGCAGTTTGCACTTGGATCAGCCTGATTTTTTTCAAGCTATCATGGCCTGAATAAGAGCCACCAGTTCTAACACTTTGGCTGTTTACTGGCATTCCTCAGAAGTAAGAGTTAACATTTGGTGGTTCAGACTCTCTTTGGGTTCCCCAATGCAGATCCATAATCTAAGTAATCTAAAGAGGAAAACATTGTCTTGGCTCCATTAAATGCTAGATAGGATAAAAAAATGGTAGAATAAGATAAAACAGTATGAAGATGAGTCATCTTCATCTCATTATTGGTAATGAGAACATATGTATGGTTAACACAAGCATTTTACATTCCTGCTGTTACCTCATTTTCTATATAAGATGGGTGAAATCCATTTCTGTTTACTCTTACAGGGATCAGCACATCACAAAAAGCTATTACTATCTAGGCTGGCTTTAAAAACATTAAGTAGATGCTCCTGTCGGCAAAGAACAGGCACTGATTTTCAGGGTATCTCAGTTTTGAGACAAATTTAAGACATGACACACTGCAATGAGTTGTTTCCTCCAATGGCTTTCAAAAATCCTCCTCCAACAATAGAAAATTAATAGTAACAGAGGAAACTGAAAAAAAAATCAACAAAAACCAAAATGAAACAACAGTTTATTAACAAAAGAATGCCCACAAGTCAAGGGAAAAAGTAAATAGCTGCTAAACACAGAACCATCAGAACTCGACACCCCCTGCCGCACGCACACACAGAGGAACAAAGACCCAAAAATGGCTGGAGAATGGGGCAAATGTTGGAGAAATACCCCTTCCCTTCCTAGCACGTGGTGTGAGATGGGGCCAGCTTCCACACTGAGGAAAGTGGAGCTTCCACAAAAGAATTCCCGCAGGAGGCAAAAACCTGGTGGCTTTCTGGCATTGACCTCCTCTCCACAGCACTCACAAGCAGCTGGGCTGGAGCCTTTTTGTGTGCTTTCTCTCCCTGCCTCAGTTCCCCAGGCCTTGGGGCTGGAACAGGGTGGCCCTGCTCCTCCAGCTGTGGACCAGCAGCTGTGCAGTTCACCTTGAGACAGGTGAAAGGTTGCTGCTGCAGCCTCTCCAAGGCCAGGGAAGGGAAAAGCTTCTTGCCTGGGTCGAATAAACCAAGCTAACCAAGCAAAACCAGACCACACAGCACCACAGAATGCCTGACCAGTGAGGCTTCAAAAATGTCCTCCAAAGATCCCAAAGATCCCCCACTCCAGCTCCATACACACCCATTCCTGGGCCTTTAAGATACAAGCAACCATTTTTGGGCATAAATGAGAGGATCATGGAATAGACCACCATCATAAATCACTCCAAGACACAGGGCCAGGAGTAAGGCAGTTAAAGGAGGAGCTGCAAAGGAGGTGACAAAGGAAAATGGCTTGAGGAGGGAAACTGTTAGAATGGAATTAAAGTTGAGTGCAATAATTGTTCTGTTCAGTGGTTGTCCTCTGCCTTTTTCTCCAAAAACCTACTTCTTATTCTTCAGATGCTCTTGCTTCCTGTTCTTATAACTGTCTTTCAAGGGGTGTTCTTCCCTGTCATTAATTCTGGACAATGGTAACTAGTTTTCTTGTTTCTATCTAAAATCAATTTCCCTGGCCATCACTGCACTGCTGTACTGCTAGAAAGGCACCTTTCTTCATACCATTGCACTCCCCAACTGTAAAGAGCAAAACACTTCAAACTGCACAGCTATGCTAACATTTTTTATATTAGCCTGCATATTTAAGACCATTTGTTTACCTTTGCTGTTGGCCAGATAATGTTCTATCAAAGTGCTGTGATATTGAAATGTCAGTGTACATTTATGAAACACATTGAGATTCCTTAAATAAATGCAAGCGGTGCAAAGTGATTTGTAGGCAAATCATACGTGGCCTAATCATATTCACAAATTCAAAGCACATTTAATCAATTAGTTATATTTGATTCACCAACAGTTACAAAGTTTCCTTAATGATATCAAAAGCAAAAACAACGGATCACAGATTTCATTTTTTCTAAATTAAACTGAAGCAAACATAGTACTTCATATGTGAAAAAATGAATGAAAAATTCATATCAAGGAAAGAGCATCTAAAACTCTGTCCTGGCTCTTTCATTCTGTAATTTATTTGCCAAACCAGCAGTTACATAAGATAAATGTTTTTCTTCTATACAGATAACATTTTAGTAGGAATTAATAGACTTCTTTCCAGATTAAATAGAGAAAGGTACTCCTTATTCAAGTCCTTTCAATATTAACAGATCTATCCTGTAAATATACTTTAGCATTCAATGAAAGTACACAATCATTTTCATAAAAAGAAAAATAATCAGATATCAGAATTACTGCAGATTGTTCCTATAAGTCTGGGTTTGGACTTTTTGCTGTCCAGTTCTCAGAAGTACACAACAAAGCTGTCTTAGTGGACTTCTTAAAATAAAAAGTCACCACTCAACCCTTTTGCATTCCTTATGCTACCATTCAAGATGGGAAGGTGGAACATGTGCAGAAAAAACTCTTGACTTAGATAAATTTATTTAAACAGCCTGAATTAGAAATCAAACACTTGACCACAGGTCTTATCTAGTCCATATCCCCAAGGAAGGATCAAATTTATCCCACTGTGTTTTTTTTTTTCGTGCCAGACGTTAATCACTACCAATCCTTAGCACAGACTAGCTGTTCTTCTCCAGCTTTAGAACTAGAAACATAATATCAATCCCCAGTTATGCTGGTTGCGGTTTAAACCCATCATTATAGACCTAAAGAGAATATTCTTTTTTGTTTGCATTGAGTTTATATATTGGATGTGTGCTGTAAAAGAAACAGCCCTGAGTTGTCTCTTCTGAAGAATAGCCCTAGTTTGTTCAAAGTTCTTAAAAGTTATGTTCAGGAGGCCTCTTTTCACTCCTGCTCTTTCATAGCTGGAACACACCCACATAATAGCCGGACCGAGTATTCCATCTGAGATCCAGCAAAGGAGAATGATTATTTCCATCTTATTATTTACACTGTTCTTATCTAATTCTTCAGATGTCTTCCCTTCTTAAGGCAGCTTATGGAAGTGATGACTGCCACCCCAATTATGGTTCTCTGTAATCCGTAACGCTTGGGGTTTTTGAACAAACAACTTTTCCATATAGTAACTCCTCAGTCTTATAAGCTCAGTCTTTCCTAATAGGTGTTTGTTTGAAAAACACCTTATTTTTTCAGATATCCTTTTATAAAAGGTATTTACATTCTCTTCTGTCGTCAGGATGTGTAATAAATGTCAACCTTCTCATTTGTGAACAACAGTGAGTAGTATCTGACCCAGGACTCATAAGTCAGTATTTCTCTCTATTTCATGGTAAGTCATTGTTTCTTGCCTTCTGTATATGATTTTCCTCCTGCTTTTAATATAATATTTTCAAAAATGTTCTGCTTTCTTAAGTTTTGTTTAACCACATCAAAGCTCAAGATGTGTCACCTCTATAATTTTTCCTTCACTCCCATGTTATCATATAGAAGACTGTTTTAGAGAATTTGCTCTTGAAAGTTTGGGTTAAATCTTACATGCCTTCATCATTGCCTTAGTTACTTTCATACAGAAATAAAGATTTTTCCTTTAGCTAAGTCTAAGAGTTTCCCGTTCCTTTTATTTTTCTTTTTCAAAGATAAGCTACATATTTATCCTTTTCTGTGATTTTTCTATTTCACCAGATTTACACAAGTCTTGAAAGGTCACAAATAATGACTCTGCAATTCAATCAAACAGGTCTTTCAATTTCATTGCATGTCATTCATTTAATCCTGAGGACTTCAAAACATGCAGTGACAGGGCAAGAGGAAAGGCTTTAAACTGAAATAAGGCAAGTTTAGATGAGATATGAGGAAGAAATTCTTCCCTGTGAGGGTGGTGAGGCTCTTGCATTGGTTGCTCAGAGGAGGTGTGGCTGTCCCATCCCTGGAAGTGTTCAAGGCCAGGTTGGATAGGGTTCTGAGCAACCTGGTCTTGTGGAAGGTGTCCCTGCCCATGGCAGTGTATTGGAATGGGATGTTCTTCAAGATCCTTTCCAACCGTAGGCATTCTATGATTCTGTAAAACTACAAACTTGACAGCAACTTGTAATCTAACACAAAAGTCTAGATAGGAATTATTTTACAATTTTTTAAACATATCACTGCACTTCCCATCATAAAGGAAAAAAAATGCTATTTTTATGTCTAAAATGTAATGACTGAAGAAAACTCTTCATCTAAGAAATTATTTCTTCTTTAACCTATGGACACATGAACTGGAAAGATATGAGTAATACATACTCAGAGGTATTTCAGAAACGTATCAACTCAAAATAGAACACTTCAAATACTTAGAAGTTCTTAAAGTGACCTGACACCTCCACATTGTCTACAAGACAAATGATATTATTCAGGACATGGATTAGGAATGAAGTTGTGCAGTCAGGAGAACTGACTCAAAAAAGATTGACTGCAAGACTCTACTTGGAACAAAAGGTACAAAACATAATGACTGCAAAAAAAGCTATCTTAAAATGGGCAACTAAAGTCCTCCTGCCTCGCTAAAAGAAACTTCAGAGCCTGCTGTCTCCTACATGTGTGAGGCATCACTTCAAAACAAGCTCTGCTCTTCCCTACAGGAAGGTGTGTTTAAGCAAATCCCAGTGACCACCTGTGAAGTAGCCATAAGGGCACACCCCAGCTGAGAGTCATGGTAGTGTCAGCTCGCTTTCAGATCTGTCTAATCCAAGTCGATATGTTCCAGTCTGCCTTATCCTGCGGACATAAGAGGTAAAAGTCCTACTTACAGCAGTAGAGATGAGATTTTATCACACACATTAACAACGAAAAGCAGCAGACACTCTGGGACTCTAAGCTATTGAACAATATTGTCATGCATTCCAGCATCTTAAAAGTGCAGTTATCAAAATTCATTGTGGAATTACTCAATTTTTTCTTATTGTTAATAAAACTACTACCTACCCTGGAACATTGTGAATTGACTTTCACTCAAAATATTTCTTGTCTTTCAAACAAGATAAGATATTTTAATAGAGTGTAGTAAGATCAATGAGTAGAGGTACAGGTTAAGATTGAACTGAATAATTTTAGCATTATTTTCATTCTGTGCAGCCCAAAAATTTATGCAGACTAGGCCATACATAAAATTCTAAATGTTTTAAGTTATTTTTATTGGAAAGCAGGATGTGAATTTGGAAGTTGAGTTACCCTTTAACGTTTTCAAATTATATAGGGATGGTAGAAACTCTCTTTTCTTCATGGAGATCCATGACTCCATCCACACTTCCAAGGTAGTCATTTGCTCAGCATACATATGCAAATTCACTGAGGTCATAATTTATCCCCAAAATTAGACCATACCAGTTGGGTAAGTACTTTAGCATCTTTGTCTTCTGCTGTGCATTGAGTCTTTTCACTGTAGCCACACTATGTAGTACAGATAAATGCAGATTATCCTCCTAACTGGTACCAAAAATGTTTCAGAGAAAAAGCAGACACTTTAGCAATAAGTAAGGCATGTTTCTAACATTTCCTGTGGTGTACCTCTACAGCATCACGTTGTGTTTTACTAACATTCAAGTTTGTACAAAGATAATTCAGGGGCTCTGACCTTGTGCTAAGAAGTGCCACTTAAATATATATTTCCCCAGCATATAGTAACCACTGAATTTTTGCATTTCTACCTTATGAATATAAATTCATGAGGTCCAAAGTCTTTTAATAAATGTCATACATTTAATAAAAATTTATATGTAATTTTTATTCAGTCACATTTCTTCATTTGACCAGCTATTGGTTTTGTAATTTTAGCCATGCTTTATTGTTCTTCCCAATCATTCCTCTAGGTTTTGCTTTTTTTTCTTTCCAAAGACATCATATTTTATTCCATGTAATAGTATCAAGAGTTTTCACAGTATGATTTACATTTGGATTTGGCACAAAACAGACAATTCCTAAGGCAACCTATAATTCCAATCCATTAGGCTAATGTATTGCAGCTGCTGTGAACAGTGGGCATGTCATCTTTAGTATAATGACATCTGGTACAGCACGGAAGATCAAACAAAATAAACTGATAAATTGCTCTGCATCTAAACATCACAGTTATTTTCACTCTCTTCCCTCATCCCCATTCTCAACATAGTCTGTTGTATGTGTGGGTAACATTTTGTTGGGTTTTTAAGTGTTTCTTTGCACACTTGATAGAATCTTCTATTAAAGAGTTCTGGCCAAGTGCATAGAGCCTATCTGTAATGTATATAAATGTAATCACTATTCAATGGTTGTCAATTAGAGGGTTTTTTGAGACAATACTAGAAATTGACATTTATTAAAACCACTTATTGGGATTGTTCAGTCTGGAAAAGAGAAGGCTCCAGGATGACCTAGCTGTGGCCTGAAGGGAGACAACAAGATGGAAGGAGACTATTTACTGAGAGCATGGAGTGACAGGACAAGGGGAAATGGCTTCAAACTGAAACAGAGCAGAGTTAGATAAGGTATTAGAAAGAATTTCCTGTGAGGATGGTGAGGCCCTGGCATAGGTTGTCCAGTGAAAGCTGTGGCTGCCCCACCCCTGGAAGTGTTCAAGGCCAGGTTGGACAGGGCTCTGAGCAACCTGGTCTAGTGGAAGGTGTCCCTGCCCATGGCAGGGGGTGGAATTGGATGATCTTTAAGGTACCTTCCAATGAAAACAGTTCTACAATTCTTAATTCCTACTTAAAGAACTTCTATCACAAAATCAGTGACATTTTCTTTTGGCAAGAGATGGACCATTCACGAATTCATTTGGATTAATTTTCACTTCTTTCTGCCAAAAGAGTCAATATCAACGTATTCTACCTTGTTAAAAAGTGCCTTTGCCAGACTATCAGACCTTATATCTCCAAACTGTCTTGCTGATATTTATTTTAAATGGTGTATTATATATTCTGAGAGATAGATTGAGGAAAAAAAAGGGTGCTTTCCTAATCTGTTAGGTAAGGTATCTTCTCACTACAGAGCCTAGTCCCTACATTATTTCAGCAAGGAAAGGCCCTAAGTCACACACAGACAGAGTGAATACTAACATTGAAGTCAGGAGAATTCCTAATGAAGTAGGCAGTAAAAAATCCAAATTCTGAGTATCAGCTGCTGTAACTCTGTGAACAGCCATTCATTTCTGTGCCACTATCATAATTTATGCCAGCATCTGTGAATGCAATGTCAAATATGGATGCATTCTGTAAAGCATTTCAAAGAACCACTACAGAGCTCCCTAACAAAGCCCTTCTGCTTGGTTGTCTTATCTTGCTTCAAGATCTGGTACTCTGTAATGTGTACAATGATAATAGCCTGACAGCAGAGCATTCTTCTTCTTCTTCAGTAAATCTTTCACTGAGAAATTATTTTCAAACCCGTACATTGAGGGGAGAAGGGATTGTGAGAGAAGACTCCCTTCAGCTTTACTAAAAGACATTTAAGAAGGAGTCTGGCTATAAAATAGGAGAAAGGTTATAAAATATTTAGAAAACAATGGCAACAATAAAAATATTCATTTGAGAATATTAATTAAAGCCCTAGGACTTTGGCATTTACAATTTGAGCCACAAGAGAGGTTCCTGGGGAAGCCAGAAGCACTGATAGGCTACAGTGTGTGATGGTTCATACAGATTAGCTCTAATCACTTTTTCTAAAATTTTCCAAAAAACCTGCAGATTTTCCACTGTAAAATTGTTTTATTGAATTCTATTGTAATATCACCAGTTTTGACTTTAATGTAAGTTTTTCTATCTTTCTCAAAAATTGTTGAAGATATTGCAAGAGAAACTTAACTTCTTGCATATTTATTTTAAAGAAACTAATTCAGATTACCTCAGAATGAAATATGGGAGAAGCAGTTAATTTCTGTGTGATTATATTACAAATCTTTAATAAATTAGATTTTTAGAAAAGAGTCTTCTGAGACATATTTAATCAGATTGTAATGTATTGTAATGTATTACATTCCTAATTACATTGTATCATTTAGTTAATTTGGATTCTACTTCAATTATTAAAATTCATGGTTTATACTTATGAAATTAAAATGCTGAAACACACTTGATAAAGCCAGTTTTAGAAATAGATTAAGTAATTTTCTACTATCTGTCAGTATGAAGCCATTCCTCCTTGTCCTGTCACTCCAAGCCCTTGTAAGCAGTCCCCCTTCATCTTCCTTCTGGGCTCCCTTCAGGTACTGAAAAGCCACAGTATGTTCACCCCAAAGCCTTCTCTTTTCCAGGCTGAACAATTCCAATTCTCTTAGCCTTTCCTCACAGGAGAGGAGCTCTAATCATTTTTCAATAACATCTTCACAAAGGCAGGAAAATCTTGGGCTATAAGTCACATAAACTGCTAGCAAAGGTGCTAATGGGACAAGTTAGTGTGGACTCTAAATACTCCCATAAGGACACAGGATTCCCCAGAGCAGGGACACACATACTAAGAGTCCCTTCTTCACTTCAGACAAGAGAATTGTTCTGTGAAATGAAGGGGAAAAGCATGTAGAATCATAGGAAAAATTAGCTATGGAGTCCTATTGGTGTCATCTAATAAATCCTCCTCATTAAAATGGAGATAACTTCTGTTAGATCAGATTGCCAAGAGCTTTGTCCAAAGAGGCTGTTCCTAGGAACCCGCCAGGGCAACCATTTCAAGTGATGCACTATTAACATCATGATATATTCATTCTTTAGGTCTGATTCAGATTTTCCCTTCTGCAACCCATGACTGTTGGCTCTCATCCTTTCAGTGTGCACCTCTGAGAAAAGTCAGGCTCCATCTGCTCCACCAATAGTTGCAGATTGCTGTCAGATTCCCCTGTAGCACCCTCTTCTCCTCAGCATTTTCTCATATGATGTACACATAAGGCACTTCACTTCCATAGTGTCCCTCCTCTGTGGTCTAACACATTCACATTCAGTGCCTTTCTTGTACTTCAAGGATGCAAAACTCAGAGGATTTTACCTGCTTCCAAACAGCAGATTGTTTGGCAGAGATTTAATAGCACTTGTTTAACTTATGATCACTTTCCACAATTACGTTCAGAACGCTGGGGATGACTCACCAATAGATATACAAACCTAAACTGTGCTTGCATTCTCTGATGTGTTTGTGTAATAATATTCTGTAGTAATTGTTCATGTTATACATAAAATATTCACTTTGCTCCTATGAAAGCAATACAACTCTTCCTAGGAGCAAGAAAGCACAGACCTATGACAGAAAAACCCTGGTTCTGCTATCTCAATTTAGGGATCAAACAGAAGCACCCAAAATAAAAGCATATCTGTTCTCAGTTCTGAGTACAAAGTAGAAAAGAATAGTCATCTCTGAAGGGATCCATTCATCAACATCCAGCTCATATCCTAGAGATTCTTGTCTTTGTCACAGAAGGGAAATACAATGTGTGTGTGTGAAGTTAGACACCAATTCAGAAGACCTGGATTTTCTGAGAAAAGCACAGACCTAAAAAGCCTTAATTTTATAGTAAAATAATTAAGTTAGCAAATACACCTTTAGATCCATGCAAAACAAACAGCGCAGGTTACTACCCAGAAGAAAAATCATCTGTTGCCTGTATTCCACATCAATAGAACATCACAAATATATGGGCATGTTTGGAAATAAAACTCTCTCTAAGCAGGTAAAATGCTGCAAAATATCTTCTTGAGACACAGAGATTGGGTGCACACAAATGGGTCAGAAAAATTCCTGGTCAGACTCTATACTGAAGGGGAAGGAGGACACAAAGAGGTGCATCCAAGTGTGGAACTGCAGCACAGGAAACTGCTACCATATTAAAAAACCCTTTTCTCAAGCAGGTTCCCTTATCACCTGCATCTTAAGCATGACTGAGTCACAAACTAACCATGATGGATTTGAAAAGAAAGGGGATAGAATGGGAATACACTGGTATGAAGTGTCCCCTAAAAATAAGGTTGAACTGTACTGAGTATGTTAATCAGTGCAAATAATACAGAAAGATATGTGTTGCATTAAGACATGCATTAATAAATGTCAGCCTGTGCCAATGCAAAAGTGACAACATGACTATAGTCCATGATATGATTCTTTTATGATACTGAATCTCACTACCTTTTGGTCAGAAACCAGAATGTCAGTAGAGCATGTAATATCATACAGGCCTGTGCTTTGTTTGATTGTGATTGCTGCCAGATCACTGACTTGAACCTGAAGAACCTGGCTACCCAAGCACTAAAATATTCTTCTATCCATACCCACTTCAGCCTGACTTTTCACTTACAGCCCCTCAAAATAAATCTAGTGAATATGCATCCTTACAGTTACTGCAGAGCTTGAGGAATATCTTGACCTGAGGAATTATTTAACAAAGGCAAGGCAATTCCAGAAAATACATGGTTTTTCCTAAAGCACATTTTTCTTCCTTGTACTAACAGTGATAGTTTACAACATATTTTCAGGGATTTAGAGGTCACTGATGGGTGCCGTTGCATATACAAACTAGCAACTTTTGCCCTTTTAAGTTGATAGAGCAGTAAGACTAAAAAATGTTCTCTTTTCTAAAAGTATGCAGTGGAATATATGTCTCACACATCATCATATAGGTACAATTCTATATAACGGAAAGCAAAAACAAAAAAAAAATTCTAGCTCTCTTTCCCTTTATTCCATAGATAGTGGATTTATTCTGACCATGGTAGCAGGTGATTTATTATTTTGTTGCTGCAGAAAGACAGCTGAAAAGGAGTTTTGAAATGGAAATTGTGACATTTACTGAGTGATAATCTCATACCACCATTTACAGAAAGCAGGTGGTAGCTGTTTACCATTGGAGGCAGATGGAAGTCCTGCAGTGGAGGGTGTTGGGGGTTTTTTTCTGTTAGATAAATTAGCTTAAATAATTCAAGCATTTTTCCCCTTGCTTGATTAGTGCTTCACGCAAATTTAAGTATTTAAAGACTGGTTTACTATTGAGCAAAATGTTTCACAGCTCACTTTGCTTTTCCTCTTTGAGCCTCCATGAATCACATTTAGCTTTTATAAAGGGTATAATAACTATTTAATATCCCCAAAGGAGATGCTGCATGAGGGCAAGTAGCACCATGAAAAATTCCACTCACGTTAAAGTGGAAAAAAGATTTTCTTCCAGCCGAGCACACCTCCATGGAACTCCGCCCCGAGTGCCACAGCCTGTGCATGGCAGCTGGGAGGATGGACCAGTGATACAACCACACACGCTGTGCTGTCTCAACTCCATGCTTAGCTTTTCCATGGATGAAGAAATATTCATGGATGAAGAATTTTAACCTCTCTGAAATAAACAATTTTCAAAATACAAATGTAGTATCTCCAAAGCTGCCACACAGCTTCCAGCAGACTGGCTTCGTAAGACCACCTCTAATGTCTCCAGTGTTTATAAATATGTCTTATGCTAAAAAAAATTTTGTAAATCAGAAAAGAATTTGTTTGGGGGTTTATTGTTGTCGTTGTTTTGTTTGATTTTTTTTTCTTGGTTACTAGTGGGATTCTTTTCCTTGCGGAAGGATATGAATGGAAGAGGGATAGAATGAGAAAGTAGAAGTCACCTTCTCATGGAGTTCTACCTTGGAAAAGAAAAAATGAAAATAAAGAAGGAAGACAGAGAAAGAGGAGAAGGAAAAGAAAATGAAAAAAATAAAAAAAAAGAAAAAAAGGAAAAGAAAAAAGAAAAAGAAAAAAGGGGGGGAAAGAAAAACAAAAAGGAAAACATGAAAAAGGAAAAAGCTTTAAAAGCTTTTGGTTTTAAATTTAGTTATTTTAGTTGATCTATAATAGTTCAAAAGGGGCATTGACTACAAACTTCATCATATATTAGTAGGCCAGATGTCAACAAAATTCTAGAACAGTACTATTTATTCTATTGAACTTGAAAACATGAAACTTATTGAAGTATTATGTGGTTTTCCAGGAATACTATACTATTTTGAGGTACTTAATGGCAATTACAAATATAGTGAATGCTCAGTAGGTTCTATAAATGTCGCCAGGTAATTGACAGTTATGAACATCATCCAGTTCTTGTCAGGCATTCAGTGGACATTATTAATATGGGCAATTGCTTGAAAACTATAATTGCCATAAGTATCCATCTTGTCAGCACTCTTGTCATGAATTAAATCACTGCCAAGGAACATGTTGGTGAATTCCATCAATAACTCTATCACATGGGGAACAGCTGTGGATCCCATTGAAGCTAAAATTCCTCCTATTTTCCTTTTGAGGACTCCTATGGGAGCAGGATTTTATCCCATGATCTTAAAAAGATCAGGTTAAAAGCTCTACTAATTTTAATGAATCTCTACTTTGTTTTTATGAATCTTGTAAAAGCTACAAGCCACAGATTAATCTAACACAGTAAATTTAATTGCTTTAAAATATGAAATACCATCATTAAACAAAAGAATAGGTACTTTAAACACCATAAAGACAAATTTAAATCCTATTTTGCAAAGGTGTTTGACCTTTCAATGGGTGCTGATAACTATTTCATTTAAGCCATTTGAAAAATTTCAATCTGGAGAATTAAACTAGGAGTATAATTCAAATACTCAAGCAGGTCCTTCACAGCTATCTATAGATTCTATTTCCCTTGACTTGCCTATCTGAGGTTTAAATTGTTTGTAGAATTACCATTCCTGAAGGGCAGAAAAAAACCCAAATCATATGCACTTTTATCTAAAGAAATACAATCACTAAATATTTATTCACCTCTCGTTATGCTAGCACTGAAGAGCTCTGCTGCATAACCAGTCATCTAATCTTAAAAGTCAACACATCATCAATTAGGACCTAATACCAAATTTCCCTAGGAATTAGGATTTGTCTGCAAAGTTGTCTAGATCTGATTGACTGTTTCACCTCTTCACATGAACTTCTTAAAACTTCTGGTCTACATCATCCAAAATTTTCAGCCTCCTCATGGAAATCTAAGTAATTGATGCAGATGGCATTTTCATTTTAACAGAGAAAATGGCATATTTCAGCTCTCTTTTTCCTTCCCTCTTTTGTGATTTTTTCTCAAGTTTTATTGTTGGATTAGACAGGTTTCTATGGGTCGTCAATGAGAAGGGTTTTGAAACACTTTTAAAGAAAGAATTTACATTTTTTGCTTTACTGTGACAGATCAAAAGATACGGGCTATCTTCCAGATGCAGTTTGTCAAGAAAGGTATTTATGCCTAGAAATAATTCTTCCCCTTTGGTACAGTGTCTACAATAGTTTTTTACTAATCCCAGGCATCCCAGATCCTTCTGATACCCAAACTGGATTCATTTATTCCCCAAACTTGCAAAATTGAATTATTGCTACGTGCATCAAATACTTAAGTTTTTTCTGTGCTTTTTTTTTTTTGAAGATCAGAAAAATTATTTTACTCTTATAACTTAGTACTCCATATTTGTGATCATTCTAATAATGAGTGACATTTAATCTGCTTCAATATGAGGTAAAATCTGTTACTATAAATCAAGATGTATGGGAACATAAGACAGAACACTTAGAAAAATAGATAATAGAATATAAATGTAAGGAACTATGCATAAAACATCAGGAAAAGAGAAACTAATTCCTATCTTTAAAAAAATGTAAGTGTTCTTTCCTATGTATGTTTCAGAAAAAGGGATATTTCATGTTCTTAGAACATCATGGTGTATTTGTGTTTTATCTCTCATAGATATTGACACAATATTATTAATTTATTATTAATAAATAATTATTAAATTATTTTAATTATTCTGAGCCTTATATATGAACCCTTACCTCTTCAGTCCATATACTCTGCAATTACATGACAAAAAAAATGATACCATTTAGAGGTACTCACTAAATAATTAAAAATCTAAATAGTTAAATTTTATTTTGAGATGTTGGAAAGATAATTAGGTAATACTGCTGTTTTACATGGCTTGTTAGCTTGGATTCTTGTCCAATTTTCACCAACATAAATTTATAATGAAGCTACCTATTTCATACTGAATGTGCACTAAATGAGTAGAAACAGAAAATATAGGTTTATATTTTCTATTTTTCTAGTTGCAGTAATAAATTTTGGGTTTCATCACAAATTAGTAATAATTTTTTTGTTTATTTGTTAACAATATTTGTGTCATTCACACAAATGATTCATTTCATCCAGTATCCAGAAGACAGAAAAAGATCATTCAAAAGGAGAAAGTGACTAAATATTTTATATTCTCAGAAGTATTTTGACACTTGTTTAGATATTTCTGTCTTTCCTAGAAACTTCAAGGGCCAAATTTAATTGAGTACATTTTGCTTCCTATTCAGCATAAAGAAGCTTTCTGAAAATTACTACCTTCTATATTGTGGCAATTATGCTACATTAGTGTTATTTTTAAAACCTTACTATACCATCGACTACCACAAACTGAACATTCCCTGTTGCAACATCACACAGCACTTGTCTCTTGGAAACCATCTGTGGTGATTCTTAAATCTGGCCAAAGTAGCCAATAATGATGTCAGGCAGAATCCTGTAAATAAATGTTCCTATCAGACCATTTAAATTTCTCCACCGAAACAACTAGTTTTATATTTCCTTTCCACTTAATATTCTAAGCCTCAACTAAAAGTAAGTGACTACAGCTTTGGTATTTTTAAATCTTCATTGAATTAAAAATAGCCAAATAACAGACATTTTACTGAAGTCTGTATGGGCAGCAGCCTTAAAGATTTAAAATCATGTTTCCAGCTCAAATAAACCCAAAGTAGTTGTCAATGTTCTCCAAAACAAGTAGTCCTATGATTATCATTGCAAGTGTTTTCTATTACATTCAGCAGAAATTTAAAACTAATCCCATTGTTTAATCTGATGATAAAATACGAGTTTTCAACATGTAGGTGGCAAAGCTTTACATCTTAAGTTTAAACTATCCTTCAGGCCACAGGGAGAAGCACCAAAATTCAAGGGCTACATTTTTGCTTCAAGCCATTTTCTGAATAAAAGCAGGACATGCCAGATTCTTCTATCGATAGACAGATTAGAAACACCACTTCAGGGACCCTCTTCACCATCTGAAAAAAAGATATAAAAAATCTCGGAATACTGTACAACAGAGGGGTAAATCACTTTCTCAACTAGCTTCTTGCACTTGCAGAAGTGGTCTGAGATTGTTTCCTCTCCTTCATGTGGATGGCCCTTTTTTTTTTTTTTTTGGCAAATGTACTCCATCTGTGGACCTTAAGATTCTACTTTGTATTGCAGGATTTGGTCCCAGGCAGTGTCACACTAGTTTTTTAACACCATTAAGGTACATAAGCACTCTTCACCTATCTACAAAAAGGTGATGGATCATGTACAATGACTCAGTTCTCAGGATCTAGAAAGAAATGGTTTTTTTCCTGAGCAAGGTATGAAAACCTGAGACAGTGTTTTCACTGCTAGACTGTGGGCAATGACAGCAGAAATGGTTCCAACGGACTTAGAAATGCGCCTTCAGATCTTCTGCCTTATTCCTTTCCCTTTCTTAAAACAGAAATTTTATATGAAGATCTGGCTCCTATGAAAGTCTCATGAATTAGCAATGTAGGACATGGGCAGTAACTGTCAGAAATGTACAGCCACAGTGCTTATAAATCAATACAGTATTTTCTACATAGCATATGCATAAATAATTACACAGAAATCAAGATTCCACATTATGTCCAGATTTCTGAAGTGATATAAAATAGCTTCTGTTATAGCTCCAAAACAGTGTACTATACTTCACAGCACCGCAGTGTCATTCTGTGAGAGTTCTAGCTCCTTGCCTAAGCAAAAATTATCTAAGTACAATAAAACCTATCTACTTGTACAAGCCTGTAATTTTTAGTGAACAATATAATCATAATTCTGTCACCCTGACCAGAACTAATATACAATTAGATTTATTTCTTTTTAAAATGCACAATGTCGTCTACAGAATCCAGCATGCCACTTCTCCCTGCATCCTAGAAAACCTCCAAACTCAATTAAAGCACCTGGCAGTCTAGAATCTCTTTCATCTCTTCCATTTTTTTAATCTGGCATGTTCATACAGTATTACACAGACATATCTTTTCCTTTTTCTATTTCATTACTGAATGCTCCCCTGCATTTTATACCCAGCACAAAGTATAAATGAGCCAGGGTAAATGTGCATAAAGACTGGGTTCATCCAAGCTTTTCTCTCTCTCTCTCTCCCCTAAGCACTCAGCAGCTTATTCCTTGATGAAGCATAGCAGAACATCTGTGGTGGCCTTCACTTGGATTTGCTTTGCCAAATTTTCATTAAAACAGTGACTCAATAAAAATATTGCTTATTCTAACAAAGCTCTTTGGAGCTTTGCAAATTTGCAGCTAATACTCTTTAATGTCATTACAGCATTAGTAATCTGTGCTTAAAGAGCAACTTTGGATTTTTCTGGTTTAGAAAAGAATCTTCATAAACCCATGATTTTCTTTTGACTCAGCTTTAATGCACCCTTAACAGAGACACGAGCAGGGAAGCTGTATGACACCATGGATTTGTATAAATTTATGATGAATCCTCTTTAAAGTATCTTGTTTCAGAGATTACTTATAAAACTAATAAAAAATGAGTTCTGAATAATAATCATAACAAGAAATAAATGGGACTGATCTTCAGAAAATTAGTTACATGCTGACAACATGAAGGTTTTCTGCTCCCTTTGGCAGAACAAAATTTTTCACCTTAGGGAAAAAGAAGACATTACAATCCTTGTAAGCAAACCAGATAAATCCTTAGCTGAATTCTCCACTGATATATGTACTGCATTTTCTCCAAACACTGTCTTAGAAAACATTTGTCATTTTAAGCTACATATGGGTTTTGAGAATATTGCCTGTAAAAGACTTTCCCAGGAACACCTCTCTGAAATAAACTAATACTTATTAGAATCTCAGCAATGCCAGTTCAAAGTCAGGGTATGGGGAGGCAACCATAAACCCAAGATCTATTTAGTCTTTCAGGGTAATCAAGCCAGAAAAATCCACGTTCAACCTTTGCTTGTGACCCAATAGTCTAAGCAACAGTCAGCTGACTGGAATATCTAGACAAGGAACTTGAAAAAGTAAGACCAATACTTTAAAATTATGAAAAAGCAGGAAATTCAATAGAAGCACATTTCCTAACAGAAACCATAAGTGAGTTTATTACAACTTCAGAGAATCATTCTCACATGAATTTATGTAAATGTATGAACTTACTGGTGAATTGCTGGAGTCTTATTAATTTTAGCAACTCTTTATTTCCCAAAGCTGTTAAGAAAATTATTTTTCACTATTCTAGAAATAATTCTGAAGATACATAGCATAGGAGCTATCTTGTCTGACTCTCCAGGAACAAACTACAGACCTTTTTATTTTGGTTCATCCATCACAAAAGGAAAATAAAAATCACTGTGCTGTCACTGTGGTACACATACACACTGCAGCCCTAATCCTTTGGTGAAGTAAAAGAGACAAGAATAAAACTCAAAAAGCATCTATGAAAGCATTTTCCATTTAGTGCTTACTGATGTTATAGACACTCACCTGTTCTGCTAGAGCACATGCAAAACTTCACAGCTGCCTCAGTGTAACTAGTGTTACCCAAATCAGTGCTTCTAAAAATGCTGTTGCTGACCACTCGCATTGAAACTTCTTATAGAAGGCCCTGAGAACATACTGAGCACCTTCCTTCTATAAAGAACATGTCCTCAAAAAAAAAAATCCCCATAATTCACAATTTGCTTCAAAAAGAAATAGCATTCTCAATAGCACTGAACTAACACTTCACTATGCATGCTTTTTCAGCATTCAAATGAAAGCAACAGGCCTAAGTATAATTAATTTCTAATATAAATCTATGATCAGCATCAGCATATTTAAAATCAAGGTTGTCTCTCTGTGATAATTTATTTGCATGGTCCAATTTACGTGTTATCCACAAGATGTCTTTAGCTTTTTAATGAGTCTGATTTCATCTCGATGATAAGTTCTACTCAGTTTATGATTTTTCTGTAGTTTGTACATGGTTATACAAGTGAGTCTGTTAAATGTAACAAACTTAAAATATGTCAAAATGAGTGGAGAAAGTTTATGCAATTTTCACAAAGGAAATGAGTGGATGGTGACAATGATCCAAAAAGAATCTTTCCTCCCGGCATTCCATACTTCCAGCCTAAGTCAAATCAAGGTTTTATGGAGGTAGGTGAAGGTGACCACCATTTTAGAACTGCAGTACCAGGTTTTCAGAATAAGGGGAGGCCTTATGGAAATTAATTCTGTGCTATTGATTACACAAACATTTTTAATATTCATATTAAAAGGTCAAGAGACAGTATGTTAAGAAAAACGTGCCACAGTCCAGGCAAGAGACTTTGTTCTGTTAGACTAGAATAAGCTTTTTTTGTTCTGTTAGACTAAAATAAGAAGCTCAGCTAATTTACAGCCTGGATTTACATTTGGTGGATGGAAACACTTGTCCTCCCAGATGGCATAATTTGGCACACATTTTTGAACATGGAAGTACACGGTATTTGAAAATCATCAATTCCCATAATACAAAATGCATCTCACTTTCTGACCTGAACACTCATGTCTTACAGTTAATACTTATCAGACTGTCACTTTATTTTACAGCCTGGTCACACCTGAAATATCAAGGGCAGCATGGATTGAGAAAAAATGTCAGCAAGAAAACCTTCATATCACTGGTAATATAGCCATGAATTCTGCTCCTTTAGGATCAGAACCTAAAAAAAATTATTTTGAAACACAAGCATCTTGTAGACATGCACATAACTTCAGTAAATGCCTGTTTCTCTTGAGATAATCCACAGCTACCTCGCATTTCTGCATAACATGGATTTTGGGTCAAAGACAAAACAGGCACCAGGTTTGACTTCATCATTCTACTCTTTTTTAAATCACTATTGAAATCGTTGGGAAGTGTTTTTCTCTTAAAAACTAACATTTTAGAGGATACTAAAACGTTACAGTCAGTCTCCACAGTAAATGCAATTGAATCAGAGACCCGGTTACATTAGGCTTGCTCCACCTCCTGAAAATATTGTTCTGTGCTGAACTCAGCAGGATCTTACTTCAGTGTTGTAGCATGAAGGACCAAAATTTGCTACTGAGGAAGCATTCAAGGCTTTGACATTCACATTTTATGGTGAAAGACTACACCAAAAGCGTTTGCAAAGAAAAAAAATTTTTGATGGGTTTTCAGTATTTTGGCTGAAAAATGAGTCTCAGAACATTGAGCTTGCACATAAGAGACCACCAACATTGAGCTGGCAGACACTGCTCTGGAGAAGGCAAAGCACTGGCAAAGACAGAGTTAATTCCAGCCAGAAATACAAAAAACTAACAAAACAGAGACTTTAAATTATTGTAATTTATAAGCTACTCTTGCTGAAAAAAAAAAAATCGAATGCTTAGGAGTGCTTGGTAAATTCATTACCACAGTGAAAGTTAATTTATCTATTTATTAATCATTAAGTCAGTCACATCAAGGATCAAATTAGTAAAAAAATTACTAACTCTATAAGTTTTATAGTTTACCAGAAGGACCTATTTCATAAAAAAATATGTACAAGTGGCCTACATTTTACAAAACAAGGAAAACAAATGTAGTGAAATATCAGCAGAATATACAGATCTGTGACAGGAGAGGCAATGAAGACTTAGATCCTGAGGTTTTGCCTTATGTTTGGTAATTCCATGCAAAACACACAGTTCCCCTCACTAGAACTTTTCTCTTGATTGAGAGGCATTCACTGGCATGTTCTAGTACCTCATATTGCACCCATCTCATACTTTGTAGGGCACTGTTTTACACCTCTCTCCTTTACTCAATACATTATTGTCAGAATAACCTGATTGCTTTTAAACTTTCACCATTACGTTTCTCTGGAATTAAGAAATTAGTTTAAAAATTATTTGTAGTAAAAGAAAACAACAGTGTCAACATAAAATGCTCTAGGAAACCTGGATAAAAAGGCATAGGGTTATTAAAACTTCTAATAAGTCTTCAGTCAAGAAACAGAAAAAAAGTACCAATGTGATGAATTTCTGATTATTGTTAATTCGTACTGTAGGAAAGGCAGCACTCTGGTACCTCAACCTCCATCTGCATTTCCATTATTAAATACATCTTTCCAGTTCACAAGCAAAACAAACAAAACTCAAATTCTATCTTAAGAATATTCTTCTCAAAATCCAGATATGACACTCTGGGAAGGTGAGAGAAGGACTGCCAGAGGTACAATGGACACCTTAAGCCATTCATCAGAGTGAGGAAGGACAGACAAACAGGTGTTAGAGTTTAAGAACATGCAGAGATTCCAAAATATATTTACCATAGGTACATGCCTTGTTTTCTAATTATGATGAGACCTCCCTGCTCCACAGTAAGAGAGAATGTCTAGGGTTGGGGTTTTGTGGGTTTTTGGTTGTTTGGTTTGGTTTTTTTTTAACACTACTGTAATATTATCTCTCTCCAGTTTATTTTAAATTTTGCAGCATTAGAGTTTGCTGTGCATCATGCTCCTGACCATCAAAAAAAAAAAAAAAATCAGACAAATCCCACAGCAGACTTTTAGTTCAGCTGTTTTGGATGAATGAAAGAAAGGCAGGTAGGTTGTCAAGTAAAGAAAAAAAAATCTCAATAAGCTTACTTTCCTGATGTAAATTTAAACTCTTCCGAAACTACATTTATATACCCTAAATAGGGTCATTCTATGAAGTCCCATAGCCATAATCATATGGGATTTATTGCACTTAGACCCATGAGCTGGGAAGAGCCACAGCCATAAATACAATTATATTTATGGGGCTGCAAGACATGGGCCCTTCGTCAGAAATTACTGTAAGAGCGGCCATCTCTGTTCTTTTGGAAACAAAAGAAATCCTGTATAAAACACTCTCCAATCTGTTGAAAGTAGGATCTCAGCACTATGCATTGGCAAATGAACACATTTTAATGATTAAATGTAGCTTAACAGATCATGTACTTTTAATAGCAGCAATAAACAAATGTATAATTCTAAAACATATATAATACAAGAGAACCTATTTTTTCTGGACATGAAGCCCTTGATCATAAAGACATCTTCTTATGAACCATAATAGTAAAAGTAGAAATATTAAAACTGTTTTTACCGAGAAGGAGATAGTTCCCTGGTAGTGTTTGTAGCTTTTTTTGGAAGAGATTTTATAGCAACAGTAAAAGATAAGTACATTTCACATTTAAGTGAAGCAATGAAAGCAGCTAGAGATAGAGTGGCAGTCTTCATTTAAATAATGCATAGGCTTTGTTGGTCAAATTGGTAGCTCATCTAAATTTAATACCCAGGTACCTGTTCACAAAAACCCAGATAATTGGATACACATTTGGATTTTTAGAATAAGCAGCCTTTGGTTTTGCCACTTTAGTCTCACTAAAGAAAAGCACAATATTGTAAGATATTTTTCAGCAAGATTCTTTAGAGGGCTCATTATCTTCTCTTGGATTCCACAGCCCTCTTTTCACTCCAAACAGCAATTGTGTGTCAGACCTTGCTGAGCAACAATGCTCATTAGTGTTCAGTCTTCAGCACAAATGCATTCAATAGTCATTTTTGGCTAATATAATTAAAGATGCAAAAGAGTCTAAAGTAAAATTTCCTGCAAATAGGCAAACTTGTCTCCCTCATTTTCATACATTGCCCAAAATCGCTAAGTTTTTTACTCTTGCAAGTTTTTTCTTACCAGTCTTGCAGACATCCAGTTGTAAACAAAAGTCTACTTTCTCAAGCAGTTGCTAGCATCTCAGTAACCTCTTCACCAAAAAAAGCACATAAGTCTGCCAGGACAGAAGAGTGAGCCAAAACCAGACAACATTCTTACTGCTGTCTTAAGCTGAAGAAACTCAATAGAATTTAATACCACAATACAGTTGCAAAATCTTTGAAACATAGAAGCGAATTAGACCCAGTAATTTTCATTTAAAAGTAAAACAGAAGTAGGACTGCACATTTAATATTCTCTAAGGATGAAAAGCTTTGCCTTGCGGTAACATCACAGAAACCGGGTTTTAGGTTTGCCTTTATCATGTTATACAAGAGCATTTTCTGAGCTCTGCAGCAATGGCGATAATTTAATTCTGCACACTTTCTGGATGGGGTATTTTCTGAAGGAAAGACTTACTACTAACTAAGCCTAGCATGCAGAGAATGAGCTCTATGCCTCAAGAAACCACTGCTACTGATGAGGGATAGGTTTAAAATATTTATGAGATAATTTAAGGCAGAGATGTTTCTCTCACATATTGTTAGTTTAAGCTGAAAACCCTTTCAATATTTATTGCAGAAACAGACAGCAGTCCCCCATTTTTTATTCCTCAAACACACTATCTTTAAATGCAGAAGTGGAAGTTGATGAGCTCCGGAGGTCATTTTATCCACTGGATAATTGGGGTTTTCAGAACACCACTCTGAACAACTGACCTTCTCCTGAAAGCAGACAGTCCACAAACAGCACACTACCAAAATATACGTTCATTTATATTTTTTCACATACCATAAAAATTACAGACTTGGACAGAATTAGCATTACTCCACCCAGTCCAAAGACCATTATATTTATACTGTAGTCTAACACATACATCAATTAGTTCTCACCATTACAGACTCTTTTCATTTAATCTCTCTATTTTTAATGCATTAGCAGCATCCCATCTAGGTACCTTTACCTTAGAGCTGCTAATCAAAAGGGATAATGCAGAATTCCATTACCTGTTTCTGCTCATACATTGCCTATGAAAAAAATCCTGGTTTATTTGGACTGTCATGTCATAAGCCTTTTTTTTTTTTCTGAAATAAATTTTACAGAATTGCCTCTTTCATTCCATAAACCTCAATCCTGCAGTTTAATATTAGCAAGAGACTCATGAGCCAACACACCTGTTCAAAGTCAGGAGAACTCTGTGGTTTTCTCAGCCACACAAGTGCCCTGATTGCAGGATCAGGTCTGATGGCTGCAAGGTATTGATCACAGATATCACACCATTTCTGTATTTCACTCCCTTTGAGCATTTTAACTGCTGAACCAATTGTTTTGGCTTCCAAGAGTGAGCTAAATATCAGTGCAAACGGTTTCTGCATCAGCGCTCACACAAACCTACAAGGAAGCTTGAGAGATTTTTACATCCACTTCAGGGACTAAACTCATCTGAATGAATGAATGAATGTATATTCATTTGTGGAAGTGAATATAATATAATGGTGACTATCACTGAACACAATTCAGCACTTATCTGATTGAATATTTGTGAATATCTTAAAAAGGCTTTTTTTTACTACTTTTTTTAACTACTCCTTCTGCATGAAAATGCAGTACTCTCAGAGAGACTTTCTTTCATAATAGTGAATTAAATTCTCTGGAGTTCATGAGAAAGAAATACAGATGATACATACCTAATATTTTATCTGGTCCATCTCCAACATGCTCTTTTTTTAGTTTAATGAAACAGCACATAATAAAGAAAAATATGTTTAACACCTAAATTGTCAAAAATTATATTTCAGATCTAATATCTGCTTAATTAAAGGTAGATTTCATACCTTTTGGAGCTACAGTTTCAGCCTGTGTGCACAAGTGCTGACAGCAGCTCACTGTGAAGCAAGCTTTCATCTACAGAAAAGTTATTGCTCCTTTCCTGTTCTATCCTTGTCTCCTTTCTTCACACAGCCTTGTGCTCAACAAAACTTGAAAGGTGGCAGTGTCTGTCTAACACATGCTCCCTTCACAGTAATGTGGGCAACAATGCATGAGTCTGAAGTAATGGTGGTGATCTCCTTTCAGGGAAAAAAAAATGTATTAGAATAAAGCAGAGTCTGGCAGTGACTAGTAAAATCTCTTATACAGTTTTAATCCACCCAGTATTAAAAATCTTAGAAAACGTTTTGGAAAGCACATCAACTTAGCTCATCATCTGTCTCTGGGGAAAGCCATCAGTGAATATAAAGATGCATAGCAGAGTAGGTGTGGAGTTTCCAAAGAAAAGTATTACCTGGTAGTAAAAGCACACAGGTAAGAGTCAACACACTGACCCTGATATTGCTCCAGTCAACACAATAGCAATAAAACAGGCATTTTCTTCCACACAACACAAACTCAATGGGAGGACTCCATCTGCGGCATACCGGAATGCTGCAATTTGATTGACAAACTGGGGACATTTCTTTTAAAATACAGCTCTATTGAAGTCATAATGCTATTCTAAAGTTCATAGTACTTGAAATACAGTATATTGTCTTTTGATGTCAACACTGATACAGCTGCTACTAATGCAATGGAGGGAAGTTCATTTCACAGAATCACAGCCTGGTTGAGATGGGAAGAGACCACAGTGGATCATCTGGTCCAAATTTCCTCTCAAGCAAGCATCATCCCAGAGTACAAGGCACAGGACTGTGTACAGACAGTTGTGGAATATCTCCAGAGAGGGACACTCCACATCCTTTCTGGGCAATTTTTCCCCTCACAGTAAAGAACATGTTCCTCATGTTCAAGTGGAATTTCCTATGTATCAGTTTCTGCCCTTGGCCCCTTGTCCTCCCGCTTCAAATAGTCAACTGGAATATTTTTAAATGAATTGATTTTTTTAGTTTCCTCTCCCTAGAGGAATTTCCTGAATTATTATTCTGTGATGATGGCATATTTTACAGAATAATTAGGCATTTAAATGTCTGCCTAACACACTTGTAAGTACAAAGACTACTATCTCAAGAATCTCAGAGCATCACAGCTTCTGAATTCAGATTAAATCAAGGATAACTGCCATTCTACTGCTTCCCCTGGTGATAGATGTAATGCTGCTAAGAACACATGATGCTACTAATCAATAGTTTTATTCACAAAAATCAAAAGTACATGGGCTTTTATTCTACTTCCAATCAGAGTTCTTGGCTGAGAGACCTCCCTCCACAACTGCAATAGGAATTTTGGTAAATCTTTTGGAGATACCCTGTACCAGAAGGCTACACATCATACATAAATCCATATAATCTCATTTCCAAGAGAAAAATCACAGTTCTTCAGAAACTACCTGAAATTTGTGAAACACACATGCAAAATTTTTCCTTGTATCTCAGTACTAATTTAATTTCTTCTTTCCTAAAGGCATACTTCTGTTGATTTTCCAAAGTTAAGCATTCAGATGTGTGGATTTTATGTGAACATTTCTACCAGAAACACAAGAAAATTAACAAAAAATTTCATTAGATATTGTACACATATTTTATCATAAGTATAGGTGATACCATTTCAGTGATCCTTTATTCTGAAAAGCTACTCTTGTTTAGTAAAACTTATTTTTAATCTCATGCTATCCTACAGATTATATAGAGAATCATATATATGTCACATGATGATTATTCTATATGTAGTCTAGATAGTTCTGAGCCAAGCAAAATTGAAAAAGATGTTTATTTGAGTATGTTGCAGAGCATGGAAGCAGGATTTGTACATTATCTTTAGAAGCAGCCATTCTTGTCCGGAAAACAAAATTAAACCAGATAAAAATGAAAATTCATACCTAGGGACTTCTAGTTCCTCTAGTTTCATTCACTTACTCTGTAAAGGCCTAATTACATCCATATTGATCAAAAAGAAGGGACTTCCTTCTCTTGAAGGAGCTGCAATGGAAAACCAGATATGGTAAAATATCCCTCGATAAACCTTCAAGGAGTTACAGAGCCTGAGCAGAACCCTGCATTGAGAAGTATCTACTTACAAGGCATTTTCCTGGAACACAAAAAAATTCCAGATATTAAATTCCTCAAGAAATACCTGTACTTATTTTCCTTGTTTTCCCATTATTATTGATTTGGATGCAAGCCACCCATATTGAGGGTGCATCATTTTAGTTCTGTGTGATGCCTGGCACTGAAAAAAGGGCAGTGAAGGCAGTATTTCCAGTGGGAAATACTACAGCAAGTCAGTCAGCTGATTAGAGAAAAATCATTGGATTTAATTCTTCAACCCTATATACCAGGAACTATGTCAAATAAGTGGCAGAAATATTCAGAAATTCTGAATGCATGTGAATTTTTTTCCTGCAATCTCAAATAAAATGTCATTATAAATTACTGTTAATGCAATATTTTTGTATCCCAGTGAAAACATGACTGTAAAAAACAGTGATCATTGCCCTGTTAATTTCCATGCTCAGATGATTGTTACCTAAATATTTGACTTTTATATCAAAATTACTAATAAGAATGAGTATCTTATATAGAAACATTTTATTGGCCAGATCTATTCTATTTCAGTTGGAAGCTTTTCATACAAACTGTTACCAAGGGAATAGAATAAACTCTGAGTGTCTAAGTTGTCATGGTCCAAAGTTGTCCTTAAAGAAAGGATTTACCTGATTCCAAATGACATGTGTGTAACATAAACTGCTGATGATACTGGGTGTCTGTGATAATTCCATGCAATCTGTCTCAGCAATTCAGGAAATTATATCAACATATTATAGATGCACTCTTCATTTCCTCTGTGTTAAAAACCCTCAAGCTTCCAACAAAAGAGGGAAGATTGCCTTCTGCTGAACATATCCAAAAGATTGGGATATTTGACTTATTGGGTAATGACATTGCTAAGATATAAACATAGAACATGGTAACTGCATCAGTTCCAAATTCTGTGGAGACTAAAAGAACTTCTGCCTGCATACAACCCTCAAGTGTTTTAACAGCTGAATAACATGCAGCAGAGTTCTGCTTTTGCTTAGGCAATTTCTAAAAACCTACATTACAAGCAAATGACTTATGGGGGCCTTGCCTTAGGGACAAAAAAAATTTGTATGAACATTTTCAAATTTTTTTTATTTTTTTATAAGGAGAAAAAGCATACACAAATTCAAAATTCCATCACTTCTGTGGTCATAGTCCAGCATTCTCCTTTAATCTTCCTTCCAACTTCCCTCCTGGAAGTGGCCAAGAAAACCCATAAAATAAAACAAAACAAAACAAAACAAAAACAAACAAACAAAAAAAAAAAGAAAAATAAATCCAAAACCACACAGCCTTTTTCTTTTGAAATGAAATATGAAATTATTATATGCATATTCCCTGTGTAAATAGCCTTTCTAAAGACTAGGTGATGTAAAAACTGTATGTAGGTACGTATTTTTACACTTTTATTCTTACTTCTCACTTCAGCTATTTTTTTTCATTCTCACATCTATCTCCCACCAAACAGGAGAGAATTTTCTATCAAATAAATTGTAGCAGAAAACAAATGCTCATTTCTCTCTTTCCTTTTTTTAATCTTGTAATGTAAAAAGTAACTGAAAGCTGTTATTTCCAGAGAGCAAACTTAAACATACATTTGCCTCCTTCTGTACTTCTCAGATACTGTTTCTTCTCAGATGCCTCTGCAATATGTTACAAACAAGCTGATTTAAGTGGGAGCTCAGTGTAGTCTTATGCATTACACATTTTGCTATTTTTTTATTCTGAGGCTTTTTTCACAGATGGTAACTAGAAAAATAAGCTATGTCTCTTTGCTTTTCTGTATCTCTCCCAAAGACTACCTGAATAGAAGTATACAGGCTAGAATATCTTGTCAGCATTCACAATGCAAACTTTTGGGGCACTCACAGCCTAGCTTAAGAAAGATTGCAACTTCAAGGCTTGATGCCTCTTTGGTCTGGCTTCTTTTCCAGCTGCCCCATTCACATCCCATTGCACTCTCATATCATAGAATTACACAATCACAGAATCATTAAGGTTGGAGAAGACCCTCAAGATCATCAAGTCCAAGCTGTGGCTGATCACCAATTGTCAATGAGATCAGGGCCCTGAGCGCCAAGTCGAGTCATTCCTGGAACACTTTCAAGGATGGAGGCTATACCACCACCCTGGGTGGTCCACTCCAATGCTTGAGAACCCCTTTCCATGAAGAAATTCCTGATGTCTAACCTGGATGAATTTCTTCACAATTCTCTTCCCTTACATGGAATGACTCAGTCCTTTCCTTCTCCCCTGGCACACTTGGGGCTGTAGCAGCTGGTGTCCTGGAGCCCAGCGCCTGTCAGGCCTGCCCTCTGCTGCACATGGTGTCTCCCTGCAAAGGCCATCTCTCGTGTAGACCCATCCTAAATATACGTTGAGGGTTTGGGTTCTTCGGGGAATTTTTTTTTTCCAACTGAAAGGAAGACCCCATGAGGAAAGGGGGTTATCCAGAAAAGAGTTAGAGGAAATTAAGAAACAAAAGACACTAAGCACTCTGACACCACACTCATGACTGGGGGAGGAGGACAAGCAGGGTGGGTTTTGGCAGTTTTCTGAGCTGGAGGTGGATCAGTCTTTGCCTGAGGGTGGACAGCTCAGTGGTTTTTTTGGTGCTGGACTTCTCTGGCCCAGGAGGACTCGCTGCGACAGCTGAGCCTTCCTTGATGTTTCTCCTTGCCGTCTGTGCATGACTGCTCGCAGCACCGGCCACTGGACTTTTTGACAGCTGGGAGAAACACCCTCACCACCTGCCTGGGCACCTCAAGGGAAAACCGGGCCCCCACCTCCTCCCTCTCTATGGAGAGGGCACCTCCCAGCTGCTTCCTGGAGCCTCGGCTACTGCCGTCGCCACTCCCTGGCTGCTGCCGCTCATGATCGTGACTGCGCCAAAGGGGAAAGCGCTTGGTGGGCAGAAAAAAGCTCTTAGTGCGTTCTTCCCTCTTGTTTGTGTTGTTGCTGCTGTTGTTGTTTGTCTATATATAGATATATATATATTCTAGTAAAGAACTGTTATTCCTTTTCCGATATCTTTGCCTGAAAGCCCCATAATTTCAAAGATATAATAATTTGGAGGGAGCAGGTCATCTTTTCTGTTCCAGGAATGTTCCCACTTTCCTTGGCCAACACCTGTCTGTTACACCAGCACAGTACAATAACAAAACAAAAATGTTTTATTTGTTTGTTCAGAATTGTTCACACTGTCTGAGTCCGAGCAATTCCACATAGGAACAATGTTGCTTAGGAACTGCTTCGGTGGACTGACTAATTCTCTCTTGACCACATTTCATCCAATCTCTTGGGGTCATTCTCTTGGACGAATGAAGCAGATTTTGTGAATTATGTTACCCAAAAATCAGTTTATTTATGCATTGCCACACAAAGGGAAGGCTGCCAGGGGAGGGGCAGGAAAAGGCAGCCTTTTCCAGTCTGGTCTTCATTAGACATCATTTTGTCACTAAGTAAAAATAATTTCTTTTTCTCTCTTCATGTTCACATGTCTTAGCTGTGGTCAGCACTAGAGATAGCTTGAAAAGGTGTGATTTGTGTTGGCAAGAGGGTAGCCAAGCTGGCAGAAACTAGAGTTAATATACAGAGCATCTGCTGAAGGACAAAATGGCATCTGCTGTGTACATTAGGTCTGCAGCACTTTACCTCTGCTCTTGGTGATGGCCTCCTGGGCTCTAAACAGATGGTAGCTATACAGATTCAGGGCATCTATCAACCCTGGTCTTAGATCACAGCCAGGAAACTCAGAGCAGGAATCTTAGGCGGGCAACCAGATTTTCTGTACAAGGTATTAAGCCAGAGGCTTGCAGATGCTGTAGCAGATTTGTTCTTTTCACTGAAGGAGCAAAACAGGTACTCACTTCAGTTTTCATCTTCTTCCAGGGAGTGTTTGAGACAGAGTTATTTCTGCATGGGAGAGGCCACCCCCTCTAGCAGGAACCTATTTCTAGTGTGGTACCACTAAACAAGTGAGCTTTCCCACAGAGTTCTTTCAGGAGTTGTGCTGTGTATGCAGTCCTTAGAATGTGTTGAGAAAGTAGTTGCATATCCTTGGAAAACGCCTGTTGCCAGATAGAGCATGTGCTGCAGGATGTCATAAGGGTTGGTGCCCTTGAAATATAGCTAACTTGTGCAATCTTCCTTGGAGTATCAAAGAACAAACCACTTCAGCATATATGTACTCAAGGAATTTGGCTCACAGGACTCAGATAGGAACACTCCTACAGGACAGGTACACAGACAGTGGAATTACAATGTCATCTGTAACAAGGGAGAAGTAATTTAAACTTTGAGAAAAAAATACTGCTTTTACCAGCAGCAATTTAGTTCAAAAGCATAAGAAACTGAATTGATAAGTCTCTCTCTTGAAGAACTTCAACACCTCACTTCTACCCTGAGGAAAACTCATTAGGCTCCCCAGTGAATCCTCCAGGAAAAGATAACCATAGTGAAGTTCATATTATTACTGCTTTTAAGATTAAAAAGAAAATTAAGATATCAAGATCATTCCTGTGAAGGAAAAGGGGAAGACATTTCCTATTTTTCAGCAAGATGCAAGAGAGCTGTATTAACCTGACTTTTCTCCGGTTCTGGGGTTGCTGGTTAATCTCAGTTGGATAAAGACAGAATGTTCAAGGGGAAGACTCCAGTGTTTTCTTTGGAGGAAAATCTGTTTTACTGCAAGGGAAAGGAAAGATAGCCAGAAATGGCTGGACAAGTCTTTGTCCCTTAAGCACATGCACTTTTTCAGCACTGCTAGGCTGTAAGACCCTTCACAATAGCTTCTCTCCTTCACCCTCAAACCAGATGAAATCATGCTGCTGAGGCAATAAAGTAGCAAAACTACAGAGAACAGCTCTTTGAACAGTAGATCCTCTGTTTAACAGAGATATACTACTCCAAACCTTTGCCAGAAAAACTGAAGGCAAAATGAAAATGCATCATGAAAAATGTGCCCATCCTGCTAAAAGACAAGCCTACGTAGCTCAAACAAAAGTAAAGGAAGTATTTTAACACAGTATCCTCCTGATTTGGACCCCCATGAACTTTTCAAGAGAGTACAAACAAAATGACTAAGGATTTACTCTAGCAACAGTCAATTTGCCTTGTAATTTAAAATATGTAGTACACACATATATCTTCCTTTGCCAATACAACCTCCTTTATCTCTCACTGGAGTGAGTAAGTCTCATTCTCCTATCAAGTCAGAAAAAACCTCAGTTCTTCCAAAGAAGCACAGACCCCTATAAATGGGGGAAAGAGGTCTCAGGCAACATCATTGCAGCTTTGCAAACTGATTTTATCATTGAGAAACTATTTCACTCATTTAGAGACAGTAATCTACATTTTTGGAGTAAGATATAAAAACTGCAAATTAAGGGAGTTTTAAATGCCCTGGATTATTGAACTTTTCAGTTTAACTCAGGAATTTCCATCCATGGTCATACAGCCAATGTGAAAATACATATGTGCTATTTTTATCACATCATGCCCACTACATTCCATGCACAGGCCAATTTAAAATATTTGTCCTTTAATTAACAGCTGTTTTCATCTGTCAGCTTCTAGAGGAATGTACCATATTTTTCTGAGAAAAAGTACTAGAGAAATGTAATGGCAGCTGAGATACTAACTCTAGAAGAAAATGAGATTTTAGTACCAGTCATTTACACAGACCAAAAGAATTTTTACAGCTTCTTTTCCCCACATTAGTTTAATGCCATTCAGACTGGTTGGAGGATTTGGCCAACAAGAACTTAATGAGATTAAATTAGGACAAATGGAAGTGTGTCCATCTGCACAGGAAGAGCTCCTGGCAATGACACAGGCTGGGAGCTGATTGAATGGGAAGCAGCTCTGAGGAAAAGAGCCTGGAAAGCTGGGCTGGCAGCACATGGGGCATGAGCCAGCCCCGACAGCAAAGCCAGCCAGCTGCCATCAACCTGGTGAGGGGCTGGAGCTCTTGCCCTGCAAGGAGAGCCTGGGGGACTGGGGCTTACTCAGCCTACATAAAAAGTGCTTATGGGGAGCCTTAATAGCCATTTATCTGAGCTTACAGGCAGGGTATTTGAGGCGGGGAGCTGAGAGCTTCACAGCAGTGTATGTCAGGGAACAAGAGGCAAAGCACCTAAGGCAAGAAATAGTCAGACTGGGTAGAAACAACAACAACAACAACAACAACAACAACAAAACAAAACAAAAAAAAAAATCTGAGGAATAGGCTGCCCAGAAAGGTTGGGTAATCTTTTGAGGTTTTCAAGCCCCAAGTGAAGATGGTCCTGAGAAGTCTGACCCGATCCTGCTTTGGCAGCAGGCTGGATAAGTGACCTCTCCACAACCCTTCCCACCTGAGTCAGCAGCTCTGCAGGTCACAGAGAACATTCCCTTTGCAATATTTTACAGTATCATAATTTAATTTTAAAAAGTCATAACAACTGCTTTGAACAAATTTGCATGCCCTAAAAAGTATTTGAAATTATGATGGATTGCTATATTTTTTGAAGGGAAGTAAATATGGTTCCTAAAAACAAAATCTTCCAAGAGCTTTATTAAGTTCCTAGGGACATATCTACAAGGCAAATAAAGTAGAAGCAATGCCTATTGCGCAGGGAAGTAACCTGAAGATTCCTTAATTTTCCTATAGCAATAGGAAAATGAGTTGGTACATTGTTTTGTGGAATCACAGTTCCTTGGATGTTGGGATGTTTTGAAATCAGGTCATGTACTTGCTTTTATATGACAGTTATTTCAGCATAATCAGAATAAAAAGGACATATTGAGGAATACAGATTTAATAAGCCTCAGAGATCTTATTCTCAGGAGGAGAGAAAACTCTCAAGAGCCTTTTTGGTGGCAGGAGAAGAGATTAATATAACTTTAGCTTTAAGATACAGGTTTCACTGACTATTTTGCTTCTTGCTTATGTATAGGCTGTATGTTCATGCAGAAAAAGTTTTCTATTTGAATGTATCTCCTTAAAAGAATATTTGGTATAAAAATATAATAAATCAACCTGTATACACACACAGAGAAATATCCAAATATATACATACGCAAAGAAACATCATGAGAGATTTCACTGTAAGAACTGAGACAAACTTCCATAAAAAGGAGTCAAATTATTAAGGCATAATTTAGTTCAGGTTCTGTCATTAGGATCTGATGCCACAAATTACAGGGCCCAGCTGAATTTTAATGAAATATCAGAGGTCTCAAAAAACATCTTAGAGTCAGTGTAAAATTATACATGCTTGCTCTAGAAATCTCCCTGTTATAATTACTTCATGGAAATACAAATGTTCCTATTTGTATTTACTCTGCAGCCTTCTACAGCTGGACAGAAAACAAAAACTTAATTTTTTTAAATTTTTCTGTATTTCAAAGCTTGCAAAACTATATAAAATTGAAATAATCTGTAAAGTCTCTACGTAAAACACAGACCTGTAAACTGTCTAATAGCAAAAACGGAAACCAAGGCACCCACAGTTGCCTGGAAGCTTTGAGTTTGGGAGTACTTCCAAATTGCATGCAGTTTGTGATAAAAATCAAAAGCAAAACCAAAACTATGGACTGACAAGGCTATGCTTGCTATTTCCCCCTGTGCTGTTATAGTTTGATAGAGGGGGAACTGAAGCATTCTATGTCAAGCAGGATATGAGAATAAATCAACAATTTAGTAACAGCCTACACCAGCGCTGGACAAGACTTAATACAAATAAGGTTTGTTGTTCAAGGTCATGATCTGACTGTGCAGACTCAGTCCTCACCATGATTTAAAGCTGTCCTTTACACAGTGCCTCTACTTTCCCAATTCATCTCTTTCTCTTTTTCCACCTGCATATGTAACATTACTTCAAGTTCCTTCTCCAAGTCACTCCCTATCTGTCTTGAAACCCATTAAAATTAGCGGCATCTTCAATTAGGGAAAAACATAAAACAAAATACATAAATCAAAGTGAATTTTTTTCTTTTTATACTTCAAGTTAAATCTCATCTCACTATACCGAGTAATACAAAAAAGTGTATATCATGTTTCAGAGCACACACATTATTTGTACATTAAAAAAGAAATAATTATATTGTTGTTCCTTGATATTTACAACTGAACCCTCAGCTTTTTCAGAAAAGTAGTTTTATATTCGGTTTTAGTAACATTAATTCTGTAAACTACTTAGCATTCTGGAGAACTTTTGGAAATTCAGCAGATCAATCTCTCCTACTAAGTATCAAAAAGCTTCCTCTTCATCTACTATTTCTAAAGGTCTTTGTTACTCAAGGAAAATAAAAATAGCACATAACATACTCTAAAAAAACTGAGAGAAGGAACTTAGTAAAAATCCTTCATATTTCATTATCCAATGCTCTCACTAACTACTAAGCCTTCCCATTTATATACACATTTTTAACAGTGACTGCTTACAGTAAGCAGATCTGAATCCTCATGAAAGCCATTGACAAGCACATAGTTGATTGTATAATTCAGTGTACAGGCAGGATTGGGGATTTCATCCTGAGAGATAGAAATTCTGTCGCAGTAATATTTTTCATTCAGAAATGTCAGTAACTTGTCTATTTATTTGTCTCCTTGTTTTTAAGATTTTTTTTTCAATTTCTCATTTCTAAACCAAATCCATGTTTCTTTCTGGCTGATGGCTTGGATTCCCCACATATTATTTTATTATTCTACTCCTCCTCCTCTATTTTGTAAATTCTTTCTGCCTACTTGTTCATTTATTTTTACCTCATAGAGTAGTATCAGATAACTTTATATATATGTGAAAGTTATGCTCCCTGTGTTCAAACAACTAATTTCTCTTTCATCTCTTTCCTCAAATGCATTTCTTTTTATTCAAAACTAAGGATAAAATGCCATCTTCATTTTTGTTTCTTCCACATTCACACATTTCAACTGATCTGCAAAAGATGTCAGAATATGTTGAACAGCTGAATATAGCACTTCAATTGGTGCCAAAGTAATTTTTTACAATGTTTTCTAAACAAAAACAACAAAAATAAGAACAACAACTCAAAGGTTGGAAGAATTCATGACCTTATTTTTAATTTCTTTTTTAACTGCTTTGGGCTGAATAATTCCTGTTTTGATGATTGATCTGCATCACTGCATCATAAAAGTGCCAGATTTTACTATATTTTCAGAAGTCTTTGGAAGGCAGTATTGTATCTCAAAGTATCTGTTTTAAGGGAGTTTTTGTTTCTGTTTTCCCATTAAATGTAACTTTTCTAAAAAATATAAATGTGATTATCCCAGAAGGCAGAATGGAAGATATGCTAAAACTGCTTTTTCTATCACTCCTGTAATCATGTAAAATCCACAAGGAAAACAAAATGAAAACATAAACCCACATACATAATATGATCTACATAGTCTTGAAATTGTTGTTAAACAAATGTTTATGTTTTGCACTGTGTTAAGGTGAAAAACAACTCTTAAATTATGCAACACATAAAAAACTGTAAGCTCATTGGTAAAGCATCTAGAAAGAGTTCTTACTCCTGCAGAATGTATATAGGAATTTCATCAGTATTACA
Organism: Phainopepla nitens; assembly: GCA_013400175.1. Taxonomy (NCBI): domain Eukaryota; kingdom Metazoa; phylum Chordata; class Aves; order Passeriformes; family Bombycillidae; genus Phainopepla; species Phainopepla nitens. The sequence goes on from VXBQ01016353.1 coordinate 636,976, forward strand.
AAATGTTCAGAAGATTAGCACAGATTTAAGAAGTTAAATGTATCTGTGGCAGGATTTTATGTTCCTGTGAGTTGTGTGAGGAGGTTCAACCACCTTGAGAAGGACTGCAATGGGTATAACAGCAGGTAGGCTGCTGTAAGCAAGCACAAGGCTCTTTTAAATTATTCTAAAAGATTCTAGCAACTATCAAAGCAGTCTGTAATTAGGAGACCCTCTAAACATCAATGAAAATGCTAAAGTTACAAAATAGATTTCATAAAACAAAAACCTCCCACTACCACAACGTCCATGAGCTAGCGTGACAAGACAGCTATACCAGCTGCTCAGGCTGAGCAACCAGACAAATAAAAGTTTTCAATTGCACAGGTGCCAGATGTACCTTTTACTGATCATCCTCAGAATGTGAATACAAAGCTTTGCTGAGTTCAAGATGACAGCTGACAGATCTGTCTCCTGATGCCCTTTCCAAGACACCTTGAGGCTGAAACTAAACCACTCTTCACTACTGAGTTACAAACTTTGATCAGTTCTTCTTTTCTGTTTCAGACTTAACTAAACAGTAATCAAGTGAAAGAAGGTGATTTACAAAAGAGATTCACCACCTGGCTTTAAACCCTTGGCTCAGAGCTGTTAGGTAATAAAATAGCCCTGTACCAGATCACACAGCTGGAGTCCCTGCTACTGTACAGGGTAGAAGAAGAGCAAGATCTATATTTCTGCCACCGTCCCTTCCAGACTATGAAAGAGACCGTCCCTGTCCAACTATGGACAGACTCTCCACAGTTGTTACAGTCACAATTTAGCAACCACAGAGTTTGTCAACTGTAGATTTAAAGTGCCTTCCCCAGAAGGAGGATTTATGTGCACACATACGAAATTATGAGCTGCTCTATGCTAAATTAGGAACTGCTACATAAAACTTCACAATAGAGGTTGTGTTAAACCCTTGGCAAACTTACATTTGGGTACCCTGCAATTCTCTGCTAATATCATGTATTGACAAAACTTATGCCTCACAAATGTATGAGTTTACTCTTCAAACTTGGGTGATTTTGGAATAAAAGAAGAGCTACTCTAAATTATTGCGATGCACATACATGCACACACACACATATATATAGTGTGTATGCCTAAATACATACATATATGTGTATATATACAGCTTTTCCATATTTGAAATGTGGAAGCTTCTCAGTTGAAAAAAACAGGAGACCTTAGCAGATGTCGTATTACAAAATCCTATCCATACCCGCAGCTTTTAAAGATGAACACAATTTGCATAGTATTCACACAAAATTCAAGACAGAATATTTGTAATTCAGATTTGGCTTACAATGTATTCATTTACATTTTATAATGACTTCAGAAGTCAAAAAAAAAAAAAAAAGACAAGAATGAAACGGGTTTTTTTCCCTAGATACCAGAAAGTAAAATGATCCTATTCAGTGCACCAGTTGTACGACCACAACTTCAATTTTGAATATCACCATCAAGAAAATAAATCACAGCAGCCAGATTAAGCATTTACTTTGCCCTGGGCATTATATGAAACAGAGATCCACTGAACCCCCTCTTAAAAACTGGCATCTGAAATTCTAATGAAATCTAAGCTGAATAAGGAACTTGTCCTCTTTTTTCCAAACATAGTAACTCTATATTAATTCCTTCAAGCATCCACCTAAAGCCCTATTAAAGTTAATGGGAGTTACATGGGCACCTAAGCAGGAATGACCCCATAAATATTCTTAAAGGGCACATAGAGTGAAAAAGCAAAGTCTTTACAAGTAGATTTTTTTTCTTAATGATGTAAAATTGTTACAGTTTGGAATAAGTTTCAAACAGGAGGAAAGAGCAATGGGACAAATTTTCAACCTGGCTTTAAATTACAGTTGCAGGAAATAAAGCTGCTTCTTTCAAAATTAGAGATAATGGAAATTCCTCAGATTAGTTATATCTCTCTGCAATTGAGAATAATTTCAGCAAACTTCTTCAAAGACTGTGATGTATGCTCCAAGATTGATGAGTTTAACTAACCCTTAAAATCTCTGCTTTCAAAAGGTTTTTCTTTTTTCTTTTATCTTTTCTTTTCTTTTCACAGGAGAGCACATTTAAAATAAAACCTGAAAGTGTTCTGAGCACATTTTCTGTTTTAACTACAGTTTAGGTAAAGGCCATTCTGTCTGTTGCATCAAAAGTCAAGAAGCGAGACTGATATAGCTAGCATCCTAGATTTGCTCTTATTTGTTGAGTTCCATGAAAATAGTTAAGGAAAACATAAATCCAACATTGGGGAAGAAAAGAATGGCATTTTTCAGAGAACTGTGGAAACAACTTCATTAATAATACACTTGCAAATCGAAAAACACATCACTAAATCAGTGGCTGCATTATCTCTATTTCCATGTTGGGGAAATAGAATATAAGATCTTAAAAGTGCACAGAATTAAGAAATGGACTTATCATAGACACTCATCATGGCCCAGAATATTATTCAGCATGGCAAAACATTCTTTTACAGCACTCTTTTACATATTTTGCCTACGCAAGCACTTCAAAAATCCAAGATATCTGCTGCAAGGGTGGAGAGAAATTACACGGCAGCAGGAAGGGAAAATCTCTCACAGTTAACAAATAATAGTACCACTTTTCACAGTTCCATAAATGAGATGAGCAATTCCTATGAAAGAGGAAAAAAAAAAAAAAAGAGAGGAAAAAGGAAAAAAGAAAAAAAATTATCCATGCTTTACATTTCTGTTCAGTTACACCACAGCTCTGGAAATAAGGAAAAGTAACTCTAGGAAATTTTCTGACCGACCATGGATGATATAGAGAAAGATCTCTGCACGTGAATTCTAATGCATTTACCTACCATGTGTACACTAGGCTCTACAGAACATGGGCAAAGTAATATTTTTCCAAAGCCATATAATTTAGCCAAAGAGAAAAAAAAAAAAACATTTAAAAGTAGAAAAAGGAAAAGTTTATGACCTTTTGTCATAAAACCGACCTACATCTCAAATTTTCCATCTCTGCTTTACCCCATAAGTGCATTAGAATTTGGCAACTAAAGGGTTGTAAATGTCTTGGGTTTTTTTTTCCCTTTATCTTATTCTATTTAAATGGCTGATCCCTTTTTAGCTGAAATTATCCCAAAATAATCAGCCTAAGTGTATAGCCAGTGTGGGAAAATGTCCACATTGGCAGGAAAGGTTAGGTTACAGAAATTAAAGTGTCATAACAAAAACATTCTTGCTCCTTCAACAGCACTAGCAACCAAGAGTTCAACGTGTGATAATTATCAGGTAATCTTTCTTCACTGCACCTTCTATTTAACAACCAACTGAGCTCCTATGATCCCTCTCACTTATTTGGTTTCCATTTTTTTTACTGCCAAACTCGTTGCAGTCTTTGGATAAATCCAGGCAAAGCTAATGGGGCTCTGTGGCAGGAGAACAGTTGAAAAGTGCCACAGGGTCAGGCAGGGTGAGGTGTCACGCTCAGGTGTTTGGTGGTGGTGGTAAATGTGGAATAACTGACCTTGGTGCTTTCCCTTTACTACAAGGGGCATTACCACCAGAACAGAGCATCTGCCATTCTCAGAAAGTGTCAAGGCTGTGTTTCTGTCATAAATATTTTTTCCAAAGCCAGGGTGCAAATCCTTATATAAGCCAGACTTTCTAAGTCAGTGATCCATAATTTTGTTTCACAAACTTTGGTACAGTCCCCATCAAAAACACAGCACCTGACCGTAGATGGAACCAATATTAATATGAGAAGGATGAGGATGCAAAGCATATCTGGGAAAGGAAAAAAAAAATTTCTCAGTCCCTACTTTCCCTCTCCAGACACAAATTTCTTCCAAAGGCCTCTTGGAAGTATCTAGTTTAAATGAGCAATTGAGTCAGAGTAATGATCTGACCTTTCTCAAGTATTATCTTACATTAAACACAATCACTTTAAGACAAAGCACATGCAATTATTCAAATTGGAAAGGCATTTTTCTGCTGATGGAAAGCAAGCTGCCATTTTCCACACTGAGCAGCACAATTTCAGAGCTGTTGAGCCCTGGAGCTTTCTCTGAGTCTTCAATCTTAGAAGCTCTACTACAGCACTTCTCCAAAGCTCTGAATTCAGATAACATAGAAGTATTTTACTATTAAATAAAAATTACAATTAAGTAACACTAAGGATTTTATTAACTCCTGGAATACCAGGGGTAGTGGAGAGAGAAGAAAGAGATTAAGAGGGGCAAAATCAGAATCAAAAAGCTCCCAAAATGCAGACAAAGGAATCTGTAGTCATGTGTAACCTCTGGGGTTTTTTTTCTTTTTGTAACAAGTAGAATGAAAAGTAAAGTATAGTCATTGTTTTAACAAAAGGAACACACCTAAAAACCATAAACTTGTGCCGGTTTTTAAAACTGATTAACTCTGAAACATCAGATAGCAAACAGAAAAATAAACTACTCAAATCTTTATAGAAATTTCAGCAGCTGCTGTTTTCATTTACAGTACAATCTTGTGAAGACACTGCATGTCTTCTTCATCAGCTATTTCCTAATTTTATCTTTTCATTAACGGGAAGGATGGCAAAGAGAAATCACATGCAGTGCAAACAGGCTCAGAAATAATATTTGAAAAAAAAACATGAAGAAGTGGTTGCATTTTTAATACTTTCACAGGGAGATATTTTAGAAAAGAAAGGTGAAAGTTTATTATCTAAGGGTTGAAATGCATAAATATCCAAGATAACTCCAATCAAAACTGGTTTTAGAAGAATGCAAGCTGAGCATTTGTGAGTTCTGAAGGGAGGTTGTTGGGAGTGTTGTTTACTCTTTTTTTAACTAGCATCCATTAAACTCTATAATCATCTTTGTATGTAAAAGAAAGCTTAGTAATGGCCCCTTAATTTCAGTTTTAATAGAGACACTGGATAATTCAGAAACCTGACTAAAAAAAGAGAAAATGGTAGATCTGACTTCCCAATTCTAAGATGATAAAACTCAGAAAGGTTTCTGCTCAATATGTTCTATTGTAGCTAAGAAGAAACCCAAACAAAAATGAAAACGAAACCAAACATAAACAAGAAAAAGTCACACACACACAAAAAAAAACCCCCCACAAAACAAAATACCCACCAACATAAATAGACCTAATCTTAGGAAAATGTTGTTATGGAAATAATCAAAATTGTAAGAACCAAGTGGCTGTTGCATCAAAACAAAAGATTGCTGCTGTATATCACTTGTTGCTCCAAAAGGGTAAAAAACCCCACCTATCCAACAGCCATAGCCCTGTTTCTTTATTCAGTTGTAAAAAAATCATTTGCTTCTCTTCCCCAAGAAAGGAAAAGTGATGCAGTTTGCTGATGTGTAATTCTACACAGAATACTGAATTCCCCTAGCTCAGTTCACTTGGACATAGGCAGGACAGCACTGCTCCAGGCAGTTATTTATAAGAATGATATAGCATAAGATACAGTTTCCCAAGATTTTTTTCAGCAATCATTTCACTCAAAGTTTAAAAAAAAGCTATTTAAAATTTCTTTTCCCTGGTATTTTTTCCCCAAACCAAGTGTTTTCTTTGTTTAAAACCTGTTTTTCTTTTTTTTTTCTAAATCATCCTGTCTCCAACTGAGGAAATAAAAAACCCGTAAAAATGTGCAGAATAATCAGCAGTAGGGAACTGAAAGGGGATAGAAAGAACTAGAGAACTACCATTTCATTTAGTTCACTGATACCGAATACAGGTTTTTAATTAAAAGTCAAAAGAGGGAAGTTTAGAGATTTACCACATCCATTAAAATTTTCAATACTGCAAAAGCTATTTTTCAGTAAAAACATTTGACATTTATCAAGGTGACAAAAAGCAGAACTAACAAATGTGAATATGTGATTTTCCCTGGATTTTCAGAAGTACAGATACTATGCAGAAAGCTTGGTTGTTCTTTTTCTTAAAATGTTTTCCTATTCAACCCAGCTCAAAACCAGTATATTTTTCACTAAGCTTTCACCTAATTTCTGCTTAGAACAAACTGGGTTAAACCGTGGCATCACCAAAACTGTGATTCAGGATCCCGCTAGGATTAAGACCTTGTAAGAGTAGGTAAACATGCCAGAAGACCCAGAATGTGAGGTAGAGAGATTGAAAAAAATAGAAAAGTGGGGAGAGGGAGGGGAAGAGAAAAATGGCGGGGGGAAGAGAGAGAGAGAGAGAGAGATCAAGCAGAACATCATCATCATCATCCGTGGATCCAGAGGCTTCACATTGGTCCTTCTTCACCCAGGGCTTCTCAGTTATGGGGGTCCAGGGCCATTCTTCTAGGGGCACCACCTTTTTAAGGTCCCTGTTCTGGACACCCATGGGGTGGTGGCAGGTGCCATCACATCACTTGGGGTGACATGTGTGAGCAGTTTCTTCCTTTCCCAGTTTGCCACAGTGGGAATTTTTGTCCAGATGCACTAACCAATGTACTAAACCACAGCTTGCCTCACCAGGCCTGGAGTTAGCTCCCTCCTGTCACAGATTGCTCCTTTCTGTGCTTACATCAAGTTTATGCTTCAGGGGCTTATCTTATGGTAAGTTCCTTCTGTGGCCTTGGCAGTGTTTCAGACAGGCAGCTGTGCTCTTTTAAGTCCTTACAAGGTAGAGGACATTGGCTACCATCAATACAAAGCTGCCTCTCTCTGCTCCTTTCTTCTCCCACTTCTCCCCTGCTCCATTGTGGGGTCCCCATGGGATCTGCAGTTCCTTCAGGAATATCCATCTGCCCTAGCATTGGTTTTCTACAGGCCACAGTAAATATTTTCTCATCACCATGTGGCAGCCCGTTGTCTGCCTCTCCCCTTGGGGATCTCAGGGCTGGTTCTCTCACAGTTCCCTTCACCATTCTGCCCTCCTTTATTCCTGCTGTTCCCAAGGCACTTCCATGGGCTGTGAGGCCCAGCTGTGCCCTGCAGTGGCTAACATTTAGCAACTGGGCCTCAGGGAGTCATGGTAAATCCTACTGTTCTTTCCACTGTGAATTCATTCACACTGTGGCAGGAGTTTTGGACTCATCTAGATAGCTATATGGACTCATCAATAGCTCTCATAGCTCTTTTCCAGAGTCCTGTTTGATTATCATATAGAGAATATTTTAACAAATATCCCAAAAAATAGTATAGCCATACCTGATACTGAATGCTAGCATTAGGAAATCTAAGAGAAAAAATAGAAATGAGTTCTTGCATGAAACTAACAGATATATAAGGAGATGGTTCTTTAGTGAATAGGGACATGTTACAAATGTATCTACAGTGAGGCATGAAATTAGCCTTATTTCTGTTGTATTAAAAATTTGTTGACTTAATATCTATTAAATATATATGTGTATACAAAACCTCTTTCAGAGAGAGGTGGAGAAATTCATTTTTTGTATCCCTTCCAATTACATAGCTAAAGCACAGTTATTTGGTAATTACAAGTACAATTGTAGAGTAGTAACATTTTTTGTTATTACCAGTTACCACTAATTTCCTGATTGTATTGTTGTGTGCCTAATTATGGTGTAATTACAACAGAGTTAATTTGTAACATTAAGGCACTCAGTAAAAGCATTACAATGAGAAAAGACAATGAATAATACACTTATGTAGTGAATTACTCAGTAATGTTAATTAGTTCTAGTTAGTTATTGAAAAGGAGCTTGCAGAGCAATTCTGCTGTAACTGCACTGCAATGAAGGACCTCTGTTGTAAACCACAGGAATGTTTTGTCAAGGCTTGAATGGATTCCATTAAAAACAAATAATGCTCTTAAACTCTGAAAAAAACATTTGAAGCCATGTATACAAAATTCTTCAGGATGTCAATGCAACTCCACACAAGTAAAATAAAGGAACAAACAACAGATATAGCCACAGATAAAAGTACCAGATATTCTTGTTCGACAGGTAGGTGATCTTGACCAGGATGCCCAAATTAATTGATTAGTGAAATCAAGGCATTCTCATAGGATTGAAGCCTCACAAATGTCACCAGTGCTGACCACCCCTGGCAAACTCCTTCACCTTCCCCATCTCTGTCAGGTACCCTGTGCTAATCCATGTTGTGTCAAGTAGAAAGCATAAGGAGGTATCTGGGGCCGTAGACACATCACCTCTTCCCCCAGGCATTAAAGCAGGACATCGTGTCCCCCCCATGCTGACACTCGACCTGGCTTCAGCACTGAGCAGGTGCAAAACAGATTGAGGCTTCATCCCCTGCTCTCCCTCCCTCTCTTCCATGCCCTCCACAGGGGCACAGATAGATGCCCAGCCCAGCCCAACCCCCGTATCTCTGCCTCACGCCAGCCCCTGCCAAGCCTGGATGGAGCCTTTCCCACCCAGAGGCAGGTGTTCTCTCACTGCAAGGGCCCTTGGCTAAGCCTGCCTTGCCCTGGCACCAGAGCAGACTTCCCCAGCACCTCTCCACCCAATGGAGATGGACTGTCAGGGGAAGCAGAGGAGTGGAGGCAGGAGAGCAGAGCAGCCTTTTGGGCTGCATGTGCCACAGGGCTGCTGCTGCTGCTTTCCAGATTAGCGTATTTCCTGCTGCAAGTATTTACAAATTGGAGCTTTCCTCTTCACACCAGTCAAAACTTTGTGAAGAAAGGTCAGATCAGTACAGAAATTACCAGTAATTACCACAAGCAATGTTTTTCATTTGTGAAGACCGAGTTTGACCTGCTATCCTGGCACACATCAAAGGTAGACCATGGAGCATTGGAAAACTTACTCTGCTAAAACCCAGTGCAAAAACATCTATGAAACATGGAAATAAAAGAACTATCAAACAATATAAGCCAGACTGAAAAGATGATTTTGAACCTTGGAGCTTTGGAAAGAGGCTCTCAGCATCTCTTTTGTTGCCACAGCTTAGTTCAGCAGTGGGACTGAAACAATTAGACTGACTGAGGTGGTGGCTGAGCAAGGAGTTCAATTCTACTTCCCTTGCATTGAGTGACATGCTAACACATGTTAACAGTAATAGACATGCAACTTTGCAAAACAAGGCTGCAATCGATTTTCTTTTATTAGCACAAGCACATGGATGTGAAGATTTAGAAGGGATATGTTGTATGAATTTATCTGATCATTCAGAACCTATCCACAAAAAATACAATGACTCAAGGAAAGTTTGTCAAAAATTGGAGTTGATGGTGCAACCTGGTTTGATGGTTTGTTTGATGGGTGGATTCAACATCATGGGTGAAAAGGTTTTTGAAAATAGGTGTGTATGTTTTAGTTATTATCATAATTGTGCTAATCATGATGCCTTGTTTTTCCAAAGCATTTGATGAATGATTGATAAAACTGTTAAGGGAATCTATACAGTCGAAAGAGGAGGGGGAGAGGTTGGAATGTGTGAGACAGGAGTCTCTCTGAGTTCCTCAGAGAAAGAACAGAAAGTAAGGGTTGAATTAAATTCTTTAGAGAAATTAAGATATAGTAAGCCTCACCGATATGATACAGAAATATAAATCTAAGTATAAGTAAAGTATAAGCTCTAGTTTTAGTTTTTAAGTAAGCAAGAATATAGCTTAAGTGCCTTAGAGAGCAAAGAAACCCTGTGCTCCAGTTTAAAGTTCAGTAACTCAGTCCCAGATGTAACAAAAACACAGCAGGACATTGCTTGCATTTTTAGACAAAACAGATAGAGCTGTTTGTGTGAACAGATAAACTATATGTGTAGAAATGTGCAAGAACTGACACGAGCTTCGTGTGTTAGAAATTGAATTCTAATAAGTGTAGAAAGAATGTTTTAGAACTGTGTTTCTAGCAGATTGGAGGTATTTTGAATAAAAGACCGCTGTTTTGGGAAAGAAAAGATTTCAACATCAAGAAGAACAAGAACAACAACAACAACAACAAGAAAGAAGAATGGGAACAGCCTGCTGTCTCAGCTGCTGCTGTTGGGGACCTCTTACCTGAAGGCTTTTAACGTGGACTTTTATGCTCAGACTCTCGCTTTGAGGCTGATGCATTTTTACAATAAATGTCTCTGTAGCAATCAACAACTGCTTGTGTCTCTCTGAGACTGATTCCATGTGAAACAATTTGACAAATAACTAGATAGCACATCACATTTTCTTTTCACTTTAAATTAGTATAAATTTGAAGTAGGTTTCATTTTTTAACAAACTAGTTTCTTCTGCAGTCCAGAGCACCAATCCAAAATCTTCAGTTGAAATCTGCCCACAGTTTTGGGCTAGAGACAAGTTGCCTTTAATTTTCATTGACTGTGTAAAAGAAAAAGAAAGGTGTAAGAGAAAAAATGGAATCAGATTGCAGACCTGTGCAGTTCTCATAAAGTAAATTTTTTACCAAAAAATCTCAACAATAAAAGGCAAATTACGAATAAAAAGTATTTTAAATGCTTTCATATTAATTAAAGGAAAAAATATATCTTTTCAGACATATTTACAATAAGGACTATTTATGTTATTTTCACACAGAGGAACTGAATATTACCCTTGTGTATTTCAGAGAAAACTATGATTGAAAAACAGGATACAATAAATCATTGCAATTTTCAATAAATGTTAAGGACCAATCATCAAAGTCTCAATTATGATAAAAATAAATTTTGAGAATTGACTTTGCCTACATTTTTTTGATTTTTGTTTCTCAGTCTTCATCTTAATCTTTGTTTGTAAATAGCCTTGTGTTTAGACCATTGTTATGCAACTGCAGCCCAGGAGCCACAGGCTCTGCTCTGGTCAGCTAGAGGAGCCTGGAAAAGAACCAGGACACTGGATCTTTCTGATGAGATCAGCAGCTCTCCCTGAGCTGGTGCAGAACATCTTGCAGTTCTTTTCTTGGTATTATTTATTATTATTCTGTAGGATTGCAATACTATGCAACCATGCCCTGGGATCGAGTGCTCCATTTTCATCTTAGAAGGAGTTGAATGTGGGAATCCATGTTGTAATTTCTAACAATTTTACCACAAGGTTTTTGTCAGGAGGATGTTTTCTGAAAATTCCTGGTGCTGTGAGCAGGAAAATTAAAGAGGGAAATACAGATTTTAATAATTATTCCAAGCTTTAAGAGAGAAAGCATGTGAGTAAAGTATATCTGAAAATGCTCAAAATTAAGAGCAAGATTTTTTTTTAATATATCATTTTTATGTATGCATTTGTGTGACTTGGAGCATTTTTATTTTTTTTCCTTTTTATTCCCCTTTTCAAGATTTTGGATTAGTAATAGCAATCTAAACTTCATTGTGCTCAACTATATATGTAGATAAACTGTAATTTCTCTATTAAGTGTCTTCAGGGTTTTCTCTGCCATTTATCAAGAGTATTTAAATGCTTCGAAAACATTTAATATATTCAAAAGTAAAAAAAAACAGAAAAACTAACTAGTCTAATTCTATTAATGTTGAAACATCAATTAAAAAACACAGACCAGATTTGCTTTACTGTCAAGATTTATCCAAGAAGTTGTCTTAACATCAGTGTTAAAAGCCTTTGCCCACCATACAGAATTTTAGATCTTCTATAAATTTAAACCATCATCAAATTCATAGATTCTGAATCATTAATTTGAGCATCACCAAATAAGTACTTTGAATTTATACTACTCTAGATTAATTTATTTTTAAAAATAGCAGCAGTTGATAGGAATTTCATGAAAACCTAGGGTGAAACACTCTTTTTAAGACCCTTTCTCTAGAGAATGAAGTAGTAAAAGCAAAAAAACAAAGAAGACATAAACCACCACCAAAATAACCAAGGAGGTGACTGAGACCTGTTAAGGGTACAAAGAGTGCAAAGACAGAAAAATAAGGCTGCCATACTAATCTTGTTGCCATAGTAACAGCCCATTTCAACCAAAGAATCAGAACACCTCACATTTCTAAGAGGTTGACAACTGAAAGTTAAGCAAATACAGCTATTGAAAACTAACGTGAGCAGAACTGTAATACCCCAATTCAAGAAGGGTGAAGACCTGAAGGATCAGGAGATAAGCAAGAAAATGTTCTACAGAAGCATAGCAACATTTTAAAGTGTGCCTTCATATTAATAATGAACTCAGAGCAGCCAAAGTACAAATAGAATAACCTATTAAAATATCAGATTCTTCTTGATCCAGGATTATAAAGTTTGACTCTTCCTCTTATGGATATCAAGAAAGTAAAATTAAAGAAAACAGCACAGAAAGGCAAGTTGAATTATGCAGGCAGTGTATAGCAGCAACTCCAAGAATTTGATATTTTTTAATTAAAAGCTATTATTTTTTCATTGATTTAATGGAGCTTGTCTGATTTATCCCAGATGAAAATGTGACCTTTATTCTTTAAAGTGTTTAGTTTCATTTCTCCTACTGGAAATATTTTGGCAAATTACAGCTACAAGGTGGGAGTAAGGTCAAATAAGGAAGAACAAGAGTTTTTCAGACCTCACCCCTTAGTACACAATTAATTTTAAGGATCTTTGAGGACTGAACTATATTGCAGCTGATTAAAAAGAAAAGTTCATCCCAAGTCTTCTCACATTTAGCTAAAAAATGGAAATATTAGTACACACTGCCCACACACCACACAGGTCACTTGTTTCCCACTAGCTGATGTTGATTAAAAGGAGTTTTTTGGTTGGTTCTGGCACGATCATTAGAAGCTTGATGATTATAAATAACCCCAGGGTCTATATATAAGCTTCATGCACAGACCACCTTTAAGCTAACTAGAGATGACCCAATTTCTTCAGCAGAACAAGTGTGTCTCATATAAAGCACATATTTAAGTGCTTTTGCTAAATGGGGGACTAGTTAAGATACAGTGAAGAGAAATAAAGGCACTCCAATATATTTTATTACTTTAGACATTCCACACTGCAAGGCTACTTCTAGCACAGGTGTGCTGATTTGCAAATTTCAACTCCAAGCCGAGTTACAGACCACCAGGAAGTGATTTCAGCCACCTCAAAACAAATGTTTCTTGCTCCCACTCCTGCTTGGTCAGGGGAAAAGACAATTGTTTTCCATTCTCAATTCCCTAATTCTGTTGCTGAAGAAGAAGAAGGAAATGCTGTCTCGTCTATTCCACAAAATACAAGATGTGAAATTCCAAGAGGATGGATGAAAATAGTGCTGGCATTATTCTGCTCAAGGGTTTATTGTGGATTCCAGATGAGCTTCCTTCAATGTTTAATGCTCATGAGAAACAAAGTGGAAGCTTAGTGAGGTTTAAAGATCTACATTTTATCATTAGAATGGTTGCATTTAGAGGTAATCTGCTATGAAGTGAGTGTACAATAAACAGTATCATACAGAAGGCATGAAATTATTTCTAATAATCAGTTCTTCACTTTTAACTTGAAATTATAGTTTCAGAAGTACTCCTATTCCTCCTCTCTTAGGTAAAAAGGTGAATTCACACAGAATCTTTTTTAAAATAGTATTACTTTTTTCTTACTTTATCCACCCCAGACTCAAATAGTGTACTGATCACAATTTATATCTAGGAAATTATTGTTTCTTTTTATTTCTTAACTATGTGTATGAATCTGTTATCCTCTATTAGCAAGCATCCAGATATGAACTAAATACATTTTTAATGCAGTTTCTCAAGGTAAATACAATTTTCTCTAGGCAAGTATTATTTTATGGACTATGCTGCCGCTGAAAAGGATTTGCCATGTGCAGGACTACAATGTGATATAAAATAATTCTAATAATGCTAATAATGTAGGTCCTTAATCTCTCTTGTTCCCTTTTTTTTTCCCTCCTGAACAAATCTTTGATTCTTTTTCATTTATTTTTAAGGAGCCACAAAGATTTCAAAGTTTGCATTCCATGATTTGCTCTAATATGTAAACATTTATTCCAGAAAATATTTGCTAATTGGACACTTGAAATAGTTTCTATTAATAACACACAGTTTTATTTTGGAGAATAGCAAAAAATAAAAGAAAAAAAATTAAAATAATGAGGAAAGAAAGGTATCAACACATGAATGAGTTTCTTGAGAAAAATCCGTGTCTTATTTGTTTGCTACTCTTTTCAAAGCCTCTTACCTTTCAATGGAGGCAAAACAGATTTAAGGAGATAGACACATAACCAGATGCCATCTCATTTCTACCAACATCTGCACAAAAAAAATTTGATTTTTTTCCCCAATAAACCTAGACCCATTTTGCTATCAGGAAATAAAAACTCCTCCCCTTAGTTGTAGCATATATTTGCTACTCCAAATCCTTATATCCACTCTAAAATTTGTCCAAAAAAATAATGTGGTTCTGTCTTTTACAATCTTCTCGTAGGCAAGCTAAAAAAAGTAGTACCTGGTACTATTGGTAGGACCTTAAGGCAGGTTGTAGAAGGACCTATTCAGATCCTCTCTTCAGCATCCCTTTGCATACAAAGTACACCAAACATCACCCTGGAATTATGAACAGCAACATGGCCTGCCAATCTCATGTGATTAGATAGAATAATATAATCAATAACCAGATAAATTATGCCCTGCTTAGGATTGCAATGAGAATATGGCAACCAGTTTAGGGCAGCATGCATCACAGAACATCATGGGCCAAATGAGGTAAGTCTGGATGAAAACAGCTAACGGAGTCAGAGACCTCAAAAACATGAATAGTATTTTGAGAATTACTCAAAAAGGTTGGTTTAAAGATGAGAAGATTCAGAAGCCACAAGAATGACAGGAGAATGTCATTCTCATGCCACAAGAATGGCACCAAAAACTGCTCCCAAGGGGAAAGAACATTGTTTTCATGTCGCTGTCAAACAAACAAACTAATGAACTTAGATTACATCAAAAGATTCAGCTTGTACAACAAACTTCTTATCAACATAAATAGTGGTACACTGCGCTAAAGATCCCTGAAGATCACAGGTTTACCATCACCAGAGGATTTAAAGAAAAAGCTGGATAAACAGGAAAAACACAGTTATGGTTGATACTGGTCTCAGCAGGGAAATGGACAAGACATCTGTCCTTCCAGCCTGACACATCCTCAAGGCCAAGAGTCAGCAGGAAAAATAAGGAGATTTCCAATTAGCTCTCAGAAATCACACTGCTCTTATTTTCCAGGCCTGGAACCTCTTGTGATTGAAAGGAGGAGCCACTTGATTTGACAGGCTCTTGCATTGCTTCAGTACCTTCCGTGGCACTTTCTAGCTCATAAGCCTGACTTGCCTTTTCTGGGTTTGACAGCAGCAAGTCTCAAGTGAGGGAGACGGGAAGTGCTAGAAAAGTTTTTATCCTATTTACAAGGACTGCCAGACCAGTGCAAGACAAATCTCACTAACCATCCCTTCTCATTTATTTCTAATAAATAGATAGGATGAAATCATTAGCAGCCATGACTTATTTTTCTCTAAACTGGAGCGAAAAATACTTAATTTTTATAGTGTGAGCACTGCACAAAACATTGATAAAGACTCAAAATTGTTAAGAGTGCAGAATTAGGCCAATCATGTAGAGTCTATTTCACAGTTCAGCAGGCATCCTGGCTTCAAAATATTTCTTGGCAAACAGTCTGCAGTTTTAAATCTTTACATTAGAAAAATTATTATGATTTTAGTAGATTGAAAAGATACTTAAAGCTACAGAAATACCAACAGATTACATTGAAACAGTAGAGAGCTTCCAGCACTGAGGATGTACAACAGAAATGTTCATGGAAATGAAGAGAATTTGTATATTTCAATGGAAGAGGTGAGTTATTTAATCCAACAGTAAGTGCAGAGCACAAAGAAATCAAATATAGCCACCTCTTCAGGGTGCAGATGAAGGCTGTGAGATTAACTTACTTCTGAGCACAAGATAAAGGCAGGGACAAACACAATGCCAATTTTTCTTTGACGGCAGATCCATGAGTCTTCCCTCATGTTTCCAATAATTGTAGCCCCAATACGTGCAAATTACTCCTATGGGAATGGAATCAAGACAAATTAGAGTTATATATATATAAAACTCAGTAATATATGCTGTGGGAGATGTGGTTGTTCTCAGATTCCTTTGCAGAGACTTCCACTGCTTCAGTTTACACCCCTACTGTAACAAGCAGCTAATCAGCCCCTCAGCTGCCTGGCTGCCATTGGCAACACAAGATCACGCTGGTTTATGTTACCATAATTCCTCCAAAAACAGCCTTTCACAACTCCCAATGCATACAAAGAAAATAACAAGGAAATAGATAGTTCTACTTACAAGGGCTGACCAAAAAGACAAAAAAAAAAAAAACACCAAAAAAAACCCACCACAAACCAGAAGCTGGTAAAATTAATTTTTTTGAGAGATGATGAACCCTTGGAGCTTAGAAGCATTCCACAGCTACGAGTATGAAAGAATTTGATGCACTCTGATTTTGCAATCACTCTTCTGTATTTTCATAGACGTTTACCAAAAATATTGCAGTCAGAGATAAAATATGGTATAAGAAGTATAACAATGAAAAAAAATAGTATGTAATAGTAACAGTATGTATTTGATAATAGAGTTTTGTATATCCTAAGGCAGTGCACACAAGTACCTTTAAACATGGGATTATTGTCAATCTATATCAGGATGTAATAAAAAATACTTCAGCTATTTGATTTAATTTTAATATGTTTGGTATATTTTAAGTGTACGTGAACTCTCAGAATTTTTTTTAATTTATCCTCAGGATAGTTATAACATTCTTTAAGTTTATTGTTTGCTTTGTTTTAAAGCTAACAAGATTATTAAAAAGCACTGTAAAACATAAATCTACCTTGACATAGGTCATTCTTGGAATTATACAGTTCGACAAACCCTCATGTCTGACTAAGTTGTGGTTACCATGTTAATGAGAGAGATTCAAAGCATAAAAACGCATTTCAATAACAAAAATAAATAAAAAAACTTAATTTTATCACTCTAAGATAAATCTCAGCTATTTGCCTCACTAGCACAGCATTTTAACTGATGGCAGGACAACAAAGACACAAACTGTAGCAATGGGGAACAAAGACATGGACCTCCTTGGTTACTCCAAAGAAGATAATTTGTTGTAACAAACTGAACATTTTTATGTTCTAAACTTAACCCAAACAACTACTCATTGTCTGCTGCCACTCCATGCCAGCCATACAACCCATTCTCTGGTCACAGGACTGGTTTTTTACCTCTCTGTTAGCTGAGCCTTTCCCAGAGTGCTTTCTGTTGAGCTTTCTGTTTCTTGTCTCCCACAAGAAACCTAGGCATTCTTGAGGTATATGTGTTAGGAGTATTAGGTGAATCAAGAGGACTGATTATTTCAGCATCTTACAGTGAAGATGCTGTCAGAGGGCATTTGGGGATCATATAATAAAATGCATGACTACCTACAGGCTATTCTATTTCTAGCGTTATTTAGAATTCTAAAGTTTAGTGTAGTAACTTCCAGCACAAAATTGTCTATATTTTTCTGCTTATATGTATAAATGTTACTGTATTGATTTAACACCAGCTGTTCTAGTTTCAAAACCTACATCTGAAACAATAGAAATCAAGCAAAAAAAATTTAAGACAAATTACTAAGAACTGGAACAAGAAAAATCCATACCTTAGATCCCATTTCAAGATTTTATCATTTCAGATGAAATAGGTCCACCAGTGTCCTTCAGTTTATCCTGAATATCTCATGACTGAGCTTTTTGGCCCTCTTTACTGCCTTCTGATTAATAAAATAAGATATATCACTTACATTAAGCGCAATGAGCTTAAATTATAATAGGATAACACAGAACTCAAGAACATTGGATATCTACAGTAGCTTTATAACAGTACTTTATTATACAATATATTCCAGGTACAGTAGCTATAAAGAGCTTGTAACCATCCCTACCCTCTCCCATTAATTACCACCTATCATCTTGCAAGGCAAAGATAATTGGCTTTAAAGTGATCTTGAATGAGCTGCAAGGAGACAAACTGCCCTCCTGAAGAGGGAGCAAAGTGCTCAGGATGTTCAGCTGGGCACTGATTACTTCCCCAGCTGGGAAAAGAAGAGGAAGTCTGTAGCATCAACAGTTCCTGGGAGGAGCCAGACTACCAGGACAATGAGAAAGGATAGGCAGGAAGGCAGCTAAATGTTTATATTACAGTCACAGAGGTGACTGTAAACGCTGTCACCTGTGTGGCAGCTTTTCCTTACAAAGTTACCAAGGCTGTCTTTTTTTAAGGATTGCTTTCAAGTTAAAAAGGTTATACCAACACTTACGTTCTGTTTGGCCACCATTAGAATTCATGCCAATAAATATCTAAGAACGGGAGGCTGAATTTGTATTATTTAGTGGTATATTGCCTTCCGGATGATAGAAAAACTCTGATTCCTTGAATGAGTTGCTTTAGATGTTACTTGAGTTCTGATGGGTTTGGTTTTCACAGGAAGTGCTTGTTGCCATGCTCTTCAAGTTGGAGTAGTATATGGGATGAATTTGGATTTCCTTGTCATATCTTTCTCATTGCATCTCAGAGGATCTGTTTCCAAATCACCTAAGCAAAGATGAAAAGGATGGCAGGTCCCTGTGGTACACTTGCCAGATAACTAAGTGTAGGCTGGGTACAGGAGGTAATTTTCATCTCCTCTATTGTGCAAAAGACAAAGTAAAATATGTGGCTGTTTTTCCTTCCTATTGAGCCTCTACAAAAACACTGGCCAGTTTGTTTCCAAGTTGAAAGTCATAGCTCTGACTCATCAGGCAGCAACAAATAAGGAGACAACTTGAATTGCCATGTGACTAACTTTCATAGAACCGGTATTTAAATATTTAATGATAGCTCTTTTGACCACAAACAAGAGCCCTCACACGGAATACATCATGTACACAAAGAAGCCCAGTCTGCTGGAACTCAGTTTGTGTAATGTTGTAACTTCCCAGTTGCTGACAGCAAAAATGCAGCAAAGCTTTAAAAAAATCAGTCTTCAGGTGTAGGGCCAGCTTTTCCCAGTGTTTTTACACTTGGAAGGCTTTTGCAAATCTTTAAAGTATTTTAGCAATAAAAGAATCTTGCAGAGAAATGCAGAACCTCCTCATACTTCCTGTTTAAAATACAGTCAGACTTTTGGATTAGCTGAACTCTGTCAAAAAATGTAATAAATTTTGTCTTCTGTGTTCAATAGTAACTTTGCAGTATGGCTTGGAAGAAATGCAGGTACCGAAAAGGAAAAATGAGCTCCTGCATTATTTGGCAAATTCATCAAATCTGATGACCACCTTCTTTAATTTCTATGACATGTGGGGTTCAAGTTCTTGCATTACAACCTTTAGTCCCAGCTTTCTTTTCAGAATGGCAAGAGACCAAATGTTGGTTCTAAAAGTAAGCATTGGAAATACATGCTCTCTGAAAGTCTCCCAGTAATATAGAATTAAAATCAAAGGGGGGTAAAAATGGTTTTGGTGTAGTCATATTATGTAGTTATCAATGCTGGTGCCACGCTTTTTTGCTTTCAGAAGAAAGCCTAAGAAACACCCAAGACAAATAAATCTTCACAGATCTTATTCGTAACACACCACACCATGAAAATTTTATATAAAAGGTGCAATGCACTTGATCTCATATCTATTTTTCCCCCTAGCTGTTTACTGTGTACTTAATGAGGAGGATCTTCCTGTTACTATTGATGGATGAATGAATGGATTTGAATATCACTTCCACACAGCTTAGAATTCATTAAAGATCAAGCAGAAGTACAACTGTTCATAAAGAAAAATATTTATTATGCTAATTCCAGGAAGACTTTATATTATTGCCATATGAGAGCTATCTGCAAATGATAGAGATGCCAAATTGCATCTTGAATGAATTATAACAGCAGGAAGAACCATTAAATAGAAGAACAAAACAAAGGCAACAAGTCATGAACTTAAAGCTAAATGTAATTTTAATTGTTTTGCTGAATTGAGTTCTAAGGTCTGTTGCACGGACTTCACCTCAAGCATAGAGAGAACTTTCATTTCAAATACTCATCAGCCTTATTTAAATTAAATCTTTAGAATTCCAGAAGCTTTCAAGAATGACTCACATCTCAAGTAAAATGTTCTGATGAAAATTGAAGATAATGGTCTCATGCCATTAATGACATTAAAATGGCAGCATTCACATAAGAAAAATAAAATTAATTTCATTTTCAACAAAATAATAATGCTTGGACATACAAAAAAAAATTCATTTATTTGCCAGCTAGTGTCCTAAAGAGTAATGTTATGCAAGATATTTGCATCTTACAGGAAGCCAAATGCAGATCCCTAAAAAGACAAAAGCTGTGTTTTAAGTCAAGGTCAGAAGAAAATTGGTATATAGAATTTCAAAGTTGAACATTTTCTTTTTAACTGTCACAGGCTTTTCATGGCTTTACTATTTCATAAATCAATTATTTATATGACATTAATATAGTTGTTTCCTTATACAACAACAAATATGAAACACAAGAAAATGCTACAAAGAAGTTTGGCATATAATACAAACTTTTGCTAAATTTTATTAAAATCTTGCCTTTGAATTACAGTGTATCTTACCAACAATATTCCAATTATTATTGACACTAAAGAGTTGTAAATATTTGCACCAAGATACTGTTTGTCATATATCACTATAGCCTATGCCCATTAAACACCTACTTCAGAGTAAAGAGAAAAAGCAATAGATAGGCAGATTATACACAGAGAAACAACAAAGCTACAAAAATGAATTATGGCCTATTATGCACTGTATTTTGGCTCTTTTTTTTAATGCTATTTTCTACTTTTCTTTTTATTGCTTAAAGAAGCATTGTCAATATAAAGCTAAAAATTGCATTTCCTTACCTCAATTCCTGTAACAACACTGTGATCTAGTAAATATAACAACAGACACATACTTTTACCTATCCTTATGTTTGCATCTGGGGGCAGAGCAAGAGGAAAGTGGGTTATTTCTGCTCTTTTATTTTAAGTGAAATGTCTTTTTTTAATGTGCTTGGATCCCATCACAAAAACCAAGGAAATAAGAATCCAATCTGATGAAGTGGCAAACACCTTCAAATACCATTAAAATTTGAGGACAAAATCCTAGCTATGTAGAAGCAACCGGGGGAAAAAAAATCACCTGGGCAGGAAATTGCCCACGATTATTTCTTATTTACACAATACCACAGATGATGTTGAGCCATGATTAGGGAAGTGGATTTTCTCAGCAGGGTACAGCAGTACAGGCTGCCAAGAGACTCCACAAATACTCACTCCAGCATGAATTCTGAAAAACTGGAGTTTTCAACCTTCCACTCCATCTCTTGGCTTCATTTCAATAATGTAATTTCAAAATCACAATTACATGTGATAAAAAAGGTAGCATGTAAGGTGTCTTGAGATATTTATTCAACAAATGAAGAAAGGCCAGCTGAAATAAAATAATTTCTTGATAACAGCAAAGATATAGGTGCAGTGACTCTTCAGTAGTATTTCTAAATATTTCTAAATGCATAATAATATTTCTAAATTTATTTTTAGATTAGTGCATCTGTTGCAAGATGGAAGTCCATTTATTTTCTGGTACTGAGTGTAGAGAACCCAAGGGAGGCCATTTATTGCTGTCTAATAGCCAACTAGTTGTAGCATGGTATACATTTCTGGGGAAAACATACATTCTTACAAGACCCCTTAAATCAAAAAGCAACACACAAGATAAGGAAATAGAAGGATTAAACTGATGCCAGCTGGCCATCACTGCATTATGTGGCACATCCCTATTCCTTCCCTCTCTCCCTGTAAATAATCACCAGTGCCTAAATAACTTGGTTGTGCCAACAATAAGAGGGGACAAGGCTTTTTAGCACAGGAAGATCTGTGCTGTTATCTTCATGATTATCAATGCCTTGTTAAAAAGCCCTACAAGCCAAAATAATCTGTCTGATGTATTTGAATTTCAAACTTCTCTGTATTCTCTCAGCTAAAGGCATCTTAAAAGGTATAGATGGCAGAGTGCTGCTCTGAAATGTTGGACATCCTTTTGCCAATTTCTAAGATAACCCTGAAGCAAAAAGCATATTAAAATATATTTGCTATTCTGACACACTATGGGTCCTGCAATTCCAAGGGATCAAAAGAGTCTTGGAGACTACAGATCAGAGATAAAAACAACTGCCTTCTATTTATGCTTTGAGAAAACAACATACACCTAAAAGCAACGTACAGTGTTCTTTGTCTGCTGCAAGGGCCTGAATCTGTGCTTCATATTAGAAGAGATTAGAGGGAGAGAGGGAAGTATTTCAAGCTCTCATTTAGCAGTTGACCTCAGCAATACAATAAAAAGAAGAGGCAGGATTTTTTTTCACATACCACTTTATTTTTTTAAAAATGCACAGTTGCAACTGGAAAAATATCATGGGAGAAGTAAAACTACACTGACAGACGGCCTAACATAGTTCTTTGTTCTGAAGTAGCCACAGGAGAAGCCTTCTTTCTGCAACAATTTAATGAAAATTGGCTCCTAGCTGAAGTAGGAGCTGGGAATTAAACAGTGAGAATACTGGCCTCTGGTTTCTTTTTCTTTCACATATGGTGGTGGATACATGTGGAAACGGCCGTGACACTTTCAGTGTAGGCTGAGTTCTCATATCACTTCTAAATGTTCTGAGATCAGGGATTCTGGAGAGTCAGAAATAATGAATCAGCAGAGCTGTATGCCAAGTAAAAATTCAGTTCTTGAACCACACATGTTTGTGACATGTCTGATCGAGCAGGAGTGGATGAGCCTAAAACACATTCAAGGGACTGCTGACATGCTGAGAAAAATAGTCATGTTTCGCCCCAGGAAATGCCCAGTGCCCAGAGCACTCTCACAATTCTTTTCTTCCTTACAACTTGGAAAATTCTAAATTAACTTTTGAAGTATTTGCAGGACTCAATGGCTGAAATATTTTCTCATAACTGCCATTTTTTTCAATACTGAGAAAGAAAATATTTTGCTTCCTGAAGATTTAACTTCTTTGCCAGATAAAAAGAAAAGTTTTCATCCCTCAAACACTAAGATTGATTCTGGAGGAAAACTAAGTGGTATGTTTTGTTTTATTTTGCTTTCAGAGGCAGATGGCAAAATTGGTGAAAGGATAGATAATGAAAAGGTGTCAGAATACACACATGAAGATTGCATGTGGTACACACTGAGACTTGCTTAATCTGAGTAGACTGAGATTGGACATTCCAGGAAAACAATAGTTCAAAGACACTCTCTTTACAATTCTTTTGTTTGATCTCCCTGCAAGTATACTGGTGTCTTGGTTTGAAAGACAGGTGCCTCTGCTAAGGAAATCAGGAGCCTTCCTTGGAATGGAAAATATTACGCCCTCCCCTCTGGATTATTATAATTTTGAAATTAAGGGGTTTTCAGGCAAACAGAAGAGAAAAGGAATAAGAGTTCTTTATTAGTGTGTGTATGTATCACAAAGCAAACAAACAACAACAGCGGGAATAACAACAAACAAGAACAGAAGACCCAGCGAGCACTCTCTTCCCGCTCTCTAAGCATTCCCCTCCGGTGCAGTTCCGGTCACAGCCAGCAGGGGCGCTGGTGGCTCCCGGCTGGGCAGGGCCGATGTGGTGACTCCTCCGCGGCTGCAGGGGGCGCTGTGGCGCGGGTCCGGCCATCTTTCTCCACATGGATGATGGCGGACACAGCCAGTGGAAAGAGGTGGAAGAGAGGTTTCCTTTACAAAGCCCCAGAGCCAGCCCATCCTGGTGCCCCCTCTGCACAAAAGGAGCTGTAGCAGGAGCCTCAGGAGAAGCAAGATGGAACAGCAGGACCTCCCAGCAGGCAGAGGGTGAAAAGCTACAGTGTAGCACAAACCCTGAGCAATGGTGGAGGTACGGTGGAGGTCAGGCGGTAGCAGGTAGGCACTGGCTGGAGTGCGGGGGCAGCGCCCTGGCGGTAAACACGGGCCCCAGGCCCTGGCAGAGCACGCACTGGCTCTGGGCTCCCTGACAGCAGAGCAGCAAAAGAAGCCCAGCCGGCGAGCACATTCATAGTGCTAAAACAAAATAAAACAAAAATAAAAATTAAAAAATTTTAAAAAGAGAAAAAACTAGGCAAAAAGTAGGCAAAACCCACAGAAACTACAGGATCCCTGGTCAGAGATACTGGCCACGTGTGTCTAGTTGAACCACCTGTCAGAAGAGAGACAGACTGCCTCACACCCTGCCCCCAACTGTCCCTGGAAACCACAGCTCAACTCCCCTTCATCGAGACAGCCCCAGAGCCAGGGAGGATGAGGGATGGGGCAGGCACAGAATGAAGCAGATCAAAGACCCCCAAAAATTGAATGGGATAATAAACATCCCCAAGATCATTGGAAAAAAAGACACTGGAAGCTATGTGCAACTCGGCCATTTTCTTCTATCGTCTGCTTGCTGTTCACATCTTGTTTCAGAAACGATCACAGGTGATGTGTCCTGTGAAAAGTTATCATCCTTCCTTCCAGTTTTAACTATGATTTAAAGGGAATTAGTGGCTAGTATGACAAGCAACCTATGCTATTTTGTGTTTAAGAATGTACACACAAAGTCAGACTTACAATTACATCATTAGCAAACATTTTCATTGTTCTGAAGCAGATTGATTTTGCAAAGCTTCTCTTTTGTTCCTGCACCTTGTTGCTTGGCCATCGTTTGTGCTAAATCTGCCTTTTAATTCATTTTACTGCAGCCTTTTGCAGAAGGTAATTTATTAGGTAATCACTTGTCTCTTGAAAAGCCTAATTGCTCCATGTTTGTCAGAATGAGGAAATAGTACTACATTTGAATACTGAATGGGTTACAAACTACTTTCCAGATGAGGGATATGAAAAATTTCAGTCACTTTACTTGTTGCCAGTTTAATGAAAATAGCTAAATGAACCTACACATTCAGGGTTAAAAACAGGCTAATACTCTGATGCAAAAGGTACAAAAGCATGCAGTTTACAGCTCTTACAAATTTAATTTTAAAGCAAATACATTTCATATTTTATTACTGTTTCAGTACTTTCTTCATGGACTACTAATGCCCTCTGCTGGTGCTTCACACACATACTCTGAATTTTTGGATTGCTAAAAGCTGCTTAGGACTCATTTTCTGTTCCTTTCCAGAAAATGGAAAAGAATTTAGCCATGATTGAGTATTTCTATGGTTCACACCCACCAAACACATATCTGCAGGAAAGGAGCTTTTGTCTGGGGTTTTATCTCCAAGATACATTTGGCAAGTGCTGTTTGCTTTTCCAAATTCACAGCTGCCTTGGGATTTACTGACTATAAAGAACTCATGCACTGATAACCTTTTTTAAACCTTTTTTTAAGCTGTTGTCAATATTTGAAAGGAAAAGCATTCAGATATCATGAAAAATGACACGGAAACAAGCAGCAGGATGGTTAAAAATAAAGAGTAGTTTATAGCTAATGGTCTCATGAAGATTTTTATGACATCTGGTCTTGAACTGCCTTAGCCCAAGAGGCCACCGCTATCAGTTTTTGTGACATTTGCCTTGATTTGTTCACATATTCTGAAAATTTATGTTGTATATCATACAATTCTCTTGCTGCTGCATTTAATCTTTTGCTTGAGAGATAGTATAATGAAAAACAAATGTGAAAATGCTTGCTCTCCCAGTTTGCAAAGGAAATGAAGCACATACAATCACATAATTTTTGGATCTTCAGACCCATATCTCCCAGGGGCCTTTGAAGCCACTGATCAATTTTCAATTTGACACAGGGACAGGGGCTCAAGGACCTCAAGTCTCTCCAAAGACTGTAAGTAGCAGAGAATGGGCTCCCAAAGGAAGACAGCAGTCTCCCACCAATTCACACATTTAGATGGAAAATCAGCAGCCACAGGCTGGCTGGCCAGGCAACATGCCGGTGCCACAGAGTGACTGTGCCTTTTAACAGGAGGATGGGGATACTATCAGCCAGGGAGCAGAGCAGGACACAATTCACAGAAAAAATAGGAAGCCATACTCGTCCAGTTCTCCGTCCCATAAAACAATGTGCTTTAAGATTACTGCCAGTTGCCTGGTAAAAGCTACCATTTGACCATCTAGACCCAAACCCTCCTTACCTGCATTTGCTTACAGGTGCAACTGCCACCTCCACATGGTCATCACTTCCAGGAGGAGCCATTATCTCTGATCTGGCAGCTGAGCTGCCTATGTGAGTGTTTTCCAAGCTTTCTCATGTGAAATGGTCAAAGCTAGGTCAGATACTTTAAAATAGTTGGTCTTTGCTGTTTTTTCTGAGTTTGTTCAGATTAAACTCAGTCCAACATGAATAACTACCTGTATGTTCCAGCTGGACATATTCTGAAACACCAAAGTCAGTCATCTTGTCTACTCATGAGAGCAGGATGGGAGCTGGACCCAGGCTGAGGCAAACACTAAATGAGGCCAAACACATAAGAGTCTTGCTGGATGCTGACACTGATATGGGAAACGAGGCAGTGCAGATCTGTGCAGCACCAGTTGGGGAGAGCAATTAGATAAGGGAGCAGCCACTGGAATGTTTCACTGTGGGGTTCTGAGCTGTAGGATCCAGGCTAGGGACACCCAAACACCACCAAATATTCAGAGACCTTTTTGAACCATGTGTCTGCAAAAACCAAGCTGAATAGCAATCTCCATAATCCACTTCAGTACAGAGACACATCCAGTGGTGGAATCCTCACTGGCATTACTACAAATTATTAGTCCCACAGTCTGAAAACACAGTAAGATATACAGCAGCATATTCAAACTTTAGACAAAGTTCATCCAAAATATCAGCCCACAAATTTGGCCAATAACAGAAATAAGACAGAAACTAATCTGAATAAGACAATGGAAACCATTACTAACAATCAGATCTGCCTCCATCCAGGTACCATTTACTGTAGAATACTGGGGGGGAGGAGGGAGGGGGAGGAGGGCAGAACTAGTCAAAGACCCATTGAGTTATACAGCTGCATTTTCTGTGAAGATATTATTATGTGAATCTTTAAATGGGCCACTCCATTGGAAAAAAAAAGTCTCTTTCAGGAAGTAAGAATATTTTCTGGTAATATGAAAGAGACAAGATACACAAACAATGTAAGAGAGTATTACAAATTACAGGGATTGGATGTGTATCAATACATCTGCATCTTTAAGATTTCTTTCTGCACACTGCAGATAACCTGGCAGAGGAGGCATATATTTACAGTGCTCAAAATGTCATTTACAGGAGCACTTTTCTTTAGATAATTCTTTTTCTATGTAGAATCCTAATTACTCAGTAGTTATTAGACAAGGAAAATAGAGTTCTGTCACAGTTGAGATGGACACGACATGACACTCCAAGGTTCATATGGCAGTAGCAAATTTTATTGACGACAGCTTTCTTTTATAGGGTTTTCAAAAAAACCTCACACTCGATCCCAATTGGCTAAAATTTGGTTACCATCCAGCTCACTGGCCAATAGCTGCCTGTGTCCATGCTCATCAGGGATTGGCTGGTGTCCCTTGTTTGAATTTGAATCTCCCAGCTTTTCTGTGCCTTCTTCATAGAGATGTTTACTTCTTTTCCTTTACTGGTATAGGCTGGTTGAGTTATGGTCAGGGTTACTTATGACTGTGAGGCTTCCAGGCCACCTGTTAGCCGTCACAGAGTTCCATTTAAATTTAGAACTTGAATCCAAGCCAAACTCCAGGGGAGGAAAAGAAGCATTTTACAGATGGAGACTTGCAATCTAACTGCACAGCTAGGTAATACAAATGTCCCAGAAGAGGAGAGAAAAGCACAATGTTATGATTAAAGTCACCCAAATGAGAATTAAGAAATCTGAACCTGTCTTCAGAGAAGACAGATTTGCCACAGTCGTGGAGAGACATTACATAGCTACATGAGAAAATGTATTCTTAAACTAACATACACCTATTTAGGTGTGATAAACAACTAATACAAGGCAATATTTTTCACAAAAGCTGGGCATTCAGAACGACATATCATACAAATTAAGTTTCTAACAATATAACTACCACTAATATTAGCATAACCAGACAATTCTGGCAGTCAAAGCCAAGTAGGATGGTTATGTACCAGTTGGTAAAAAAAATCCCTTATGGATAATCCTTTCAAAAACTCTAACCCATTTTTAAGTCAGAGCTCTTTTGGAAAAGGGGTAAACTTTTTCAGTTATTAAAATGATCAGTGTTGCAGATGAATGCTTGATAGGAATTTTTGATGAATAAACAGGTGGGTGCTTAGTTCCCACAGATTTCAACAAATCTGCTTTTATGTGCTTTGATTGCCTGAGTTTCAGTGGTGTTGATCACATTCCAGGCTCCATAAAGATGCCAGTAGTTTTTGAAAACAGGACAGTCAAGTATTTTTGACACTTCTGTTTTGCTCCTTGGATAGGCTCTCTGCTCTGTCATCTGTCATATAGTTCACCCTAACTGATGCAATTTTAGTGCAGAACTGTATATCATTTTTGTGATCTCTGCCTTATCCTTTTATTTAATAATTTCTTCCTTTTCTTCCTTCCCCTACCAGTTGCTCCTGGTTGCAGAAAAATATGCTTTAGCAGGGATTATTCTAATTTTGACTGTTAATTTGCTTCTTCTTTTATCACTGTCAAATTCTATCAGTTTTCTACAGAATCAGAATGAAATTCTCTGGAAGATAATCTGGATATAGCATATAATTTTTTAACCTTAAAGACCAAAGTGTCAAGGACTAACATGACACTCTTATCTTCATAGGAGACCATTCCATATCATGCCAGCCCGCCACATTCATGGATGAAAGAATTTCAGACAGGATGTCACAACTGAGATGAAAATTAATTCAAGGCTTTTGATACCTGTGCTATTCAAGGGCACAGGTATCAAGAGGGAGGAAAGGAAAGGTGAGGAGAAGCTGTGGACTCTCTTTCTAAATACCAGGTTGGAACTGCCTCCTTTTGCACAAGAATAAAATTCTCTACAAATTCTTACTGTATGCTTTGACCACTGAAATAGCATTTCTGGCTGCCTTCTGCAAAACATCAGAGAATATTGAGAGTCTCAGACAAGTAAGGAGAATTATAGAATCACCAGCCCAAGCCCTTGTCCAAAGCAGTTTGCCTCATCTCAAGGACCATGTTGTTCAGGGCTCCTCCTTGGAACTTAGAAGGATGGAGCTTGCAAAATTTCACTGGGCAGTCTCCTTCATTGCTTGGCTCTCCTCAGGGAGAGACATTTTACCCTCCATCTGTTATGAATCTCCCCTCTGCATTCCCATTGTTGTCTTCTTGTCCTTCCAGACATGGCTGCAAAAAACTGGCTGTGTCCTCCTGACGACTTCTCTGAGGACTCATCACCTGTTTCTTCTCCTGATGCCAGACTGATTTTTGCCTTTTTGCTTTTGTACATATTCTTTATATTCTACATAGATATTTGTAGCCCTGTAGCCTATTATTGCATAACTACAGAGATTAATAGCTAGCATTTCATCTACTCTGTTAGAAAGACAAAATAAATTCCCTAAAGGCTCCAATCCCTGGGAGACTAGAGTTAAATTCTCTGGGAACCAAGGTTAAAACAGCTTCTTGAGACACTTCTTCATAAACAAAGTATCTAAAAATTTAGTATCTAAAAGGTAGGTGTCAAAAAAGGGTGGAACCAGGGGATAATTGCCTCATCACCTATGTCCCTAACTGGGGATTCGTTTCAGTTATGGTAATTTGCTAAACACATAACATTGGGCCCATTTTATTTTACAGTGTGCATCTTTGACACATTTTCAGCATGTTGTGCACCATAAAGGATCCCCATAAAGGTAACTGCATTTTATCACCTGTGTCTGATTCATGATTTTAGGACTAGGAAAAGGCTTCCCCTCTTTATTCCCATTGTCTTCTTTATTCCCATTGTCGTCTCCTTTCATGGCTGCAAAAATCCTGGCTGTGTCCTCCTGATGACTTCTCTGATGATTCATCTTCTGACTCTTTTCCAGACTGGTCCCTGGTTAGCTTCCTGTGCACCAGTATGCCCAGGTTCTTTTCCACAGAGCTGGTCCTCAGCCAGTCAGTGGCATTCCAGAGGGTTATCCCATCTCTGGTACGGCACTTCGTGTTTGCTCTAGTTGAAATTCCTACTGGCTCGTTCCTGCAGTGTGCGAGGCCCATTTTAAATGGTCACTCTGTTCTTTGGGAATTTGGATAGCATCCTCGAAGTCGCTATGATCCACAGACTTGACAAGGGCAATGGCATTGGTAAAGCCATTAAACAGGACAGGGCCCGGGACAGATCTCTCAGGATCTGCACACTCAGCCCGTCTCAAGGTACAGTATGACCTCATAAGTGCTGCCTTAAAGGCCAACAGTCAATCAGTTTCCCATCTCTTAAGTAGTGTGCTCATCTAGACTGTCACCTGCCAAACTGGCTACAGGATGCCATGGGAAGCAGAAAATCAAGATAAACAATGTCTGCTACTCAGCCCTCCTCCACAGAGCTTATCGCTGTTAAATTAGTTGTAATAATCCAACATTGATAAGTGCTAATCTTCCATATATGTTTGCCTCGAAGAGTTTTGTCTAACAGCATGGGTAAGTGGAGAAAAACACAGCCAAAAAAAATTGTTTAGGGGAACAAATACTGTAATCTAGTTAAAGTCACTCAATAACAAAAAGTAAAAAATTAAGAAGAAAAAAAATTCTAAAATACAGAATTTTTATCCAAAAAAAAAAAGAACAAGGACATTAATTATGACATGTTCTCAATTTATTGAGCAGAAAATTCTGGCAGAATCACATGCCATAGGAAAACTGTTGGCACATACCATTGTGTCTTTGCCATTGACAAAATTAATTTTTACTAATGTCAATAAAGGAATATACTTTCATACATGAAGTAAAGCCAGTGCTGGGGTTTTTTTCCAACTTTTTACAAGAGCATTTGAAACATCTCTAAGTCCTAAATGTAATACCTGCTCCTGTAACCTAGACTGGCATGTAAATAACCAGGCACAATATGTCAGCATCCAAACCAGCTAGAGCAAAGCAGACTGGGTGTCAAGGAGCAGGAAGTGCTGATGATGGAATACATTGCTTGAAAAGTATGTGGTAACATTTCTTGACATAAATACCATTAGCCTTTAACTTTTTCGTTAGCAGTGTTCACATATTTTTACTAATAATCCACAGAAATGGGCTCTTCTGTGAAGCAGAGAAGTATTTTTAATTTTTTATCACACAGAAAATACCATGTTTGAAATGTATGTCAGTCAGGCAGTCAGGAATGTTTAAACAGGTAAGTTTTCAACACGAGGAGGTGCTGTTGACACTCAAATCTTTGGCACAGCTCCAGTCATGCATTAAGATGCAGACTGATACTTTTGCCAAAAAATTCTGAGATGAGCATTATTCTCCACATTCCAGGATGAAATTCTATCTCTGTGCAAGTGAACTTGTGCAATGTTATAAATTTTGTAAGCTTGAAGAAAAGATCTGTACTACATTGTGCACAAATATGTTTCTCTAAGGCATTTATTATCAGAATTCACAAGTTTCCAGTATTTATGAATGGCACTCAGAAAGTCAGTGGGTAGCATTGCATGGACTGGTATTAATAGCCTAACTAGCACTGCAAGAGCAAGAAGCCTAAGAATTAAACAGATTAAGCATTGATTCAGTTTTTATTTTTGGTAGGGAATATCCTATCACAGATTTGCATTAATTTGATTCACTTACAGAGTATTTGAAAAATCAATTCATTATGGTGTAAACACAGAGCTTCCAGGCCACTGAGATTTCGTAAATATAAATATGTTTAAATCAAAACATTTGTTCTTTAAATGAGACAGGTCTTCTAAGCAGGTTGGTGATACTCGCACGTAATGGTTATATAAAGCAGGAGATAGAGCAAGTTTTCAGATCTCCATGACTGACAAATCCATTCTATTATTTAGAATAATTCTGAGAAAAAACATGTGATTTTCAGATGTGAAGGGCAAGTGTAACTCCAAATATCCTTGGCACACTAATATACAAATATATTGGCCCAACATACATGACAGCAAAAATAAATAATTAAAATTAATGAAAGGATGACTGTGATAAGCCATAGCACCTCATGAATATATACTGCAAGGGGTAAGCCAAGTCTCATTTTTACAGAGGAAATATTAAAAAAAAAAAGAAAAATGACAATTGTTATGGGAAATGTCAACATTCTACTTTCCCCAGACTCCTGTTCCTCTCTAAAATGGTACAGCATATTCAGAATATTTTCCCAGTGCTGGTTCCCATCTCCCATCATTAAAAAATGAAGGCAGTTACACTACAGGAGCTCCTAATCACTGCTCTCTTTGGGAGATGCAGTTAAGAGCATGACTTCTTGAAGTAAATGGCTCTAGAAAAAAAGAATTAATTAGCTTTTCAGTATTTGGTTTGTACATGTTTGGGTTTTTTAATTAAATGTTTGCAGTTTTTAAAGAAACACATTTTAAAAGGGGTATTTATATAATTTAGTCACTTTTTTAACTAGAAAAATGCAGTTGACATTGTAAAGTTGCTATTTGCTCTAGTCTTATGATCATACTGCTGTGGAAAGTGTTTGAGAAAGGGAATCTTTATGTTGCTTTAATCTCTCAGTTTCACAAATTAAGCTCACTTAAGCCTTTCCATCAGCAATATTTAAAAATGCCAAGCAGGGTAGTGGAGTGTCTCTTCCACTTGTACACTGATGTTCTGTCCTTACCTTGCTCTGTCTGGTGGGATATGAGCGCACAAAAATCCAGAAAAACTTGATTGGACTCACTAGGATTCACAGTGGGATCCCACCTGCAGATATTGAACTCTTCCCTTCTCATGGTAAATTTCCCCACAGAATTTCCACCTGAAGAAGGCAGTTTGTTCTACACACCAGAAATTACATGTACGGCTGAAACACTGCTGCAGATCAGCACCTTTAACATTTATACAGTCAAATAATTTCAGACAGCCAATTTACTGGAACACAAATCTGTCTTCAAAACACCTCGCCGAGGTCAAGACACTCCACTGTTATTCAGCAAGGGACAGTTGTGTTCTGTGACACATCCGATGTCACCTACTAAGTCCTGGGCAGAACATTTTCTAGTAGAGGGGGAAATGAATGAAAAGAGGAAGTGCTTGCCCTTGTTCTGACTCCCGAAGGTCTTGCCGCCTTTCCACAGCTGAGGGCCAGCTGGTTTTTCTGCCCACTGTGTATCTTCTCATGATAGATTACACGTCCTGGAACCATCTTATCAACAATGTTCTTTTTAGCAAAACTTGACCTTTCAAATCAAGAGTATATGGAGGGACTTTTAGATGACACATTAACTAATGTTATGGCTAAATCAGTGGCTTTTTAGTTGTTTCTGAGCCTGTGCCTAAAACTGCAGTAATTTATTTGGCACTACTAGAAAATAACTTTTAATCTCTTGTATGTTTTTATCCTTTAGGAAACTATTTATTATCATTTTCTACTTTTTTGTAGGAAATTCTGACAACTCTAGTATTTGGAAGATCAACACTCAAAGAGTTTGTTGCAGAACATCTTTATAAAGAGATATTTCATTTTAAACAGGAATCTCAATATCTCAAAGTTTTCTGAGATGTAATGCTCACAGCTGAACTTTTTAATTGCAGTACTTTCATCTTTCACCATTTTATCATGCATCTTAGGATGCTTGTTTCTTAACTCTAGGCATCTGAAATCACAAGGACTTGAGAATCTTATTTTATTGTTTTGAAAAGTGTCATTTTCACCTGCTACCGCTCTTCCAGAGAGTTGGAAATAGGAAATCAAAGTACTTTAACTAGAAAAAGGAAATAAAATGAGAACTTGAATTATTATTTTTAAAATCTAATTTTAAAACCAGTTTCATTACAGAGCACAAAAGTAATGGCATGGGGCTTGCCAGGTGAAACCCTTATGCATTCATTTATTCTATGATACACAATTTTCTTAATTTGCAAGAGAATACTTACAGTGTTGACATTGCAGAAGTCCTGAAGAGGACAGCAGGACATCTGACAGTCAGTGTAAGTAGGCATTTTTGTGTTATGTCAGGATATAAAATTCCAGCCAAATGGCATTGCAGGCTTGCCCTGGACACCTTCAAGGCAAGGTTCCCATGTCCTAGCATCACAAAGACATCTGGAAAGGGGTGGACACAGGATAAGGATCTAACAGATTTAAAATATCTAACAGATTTAAAATATTTGCAATTCTGAAGTTATTAATCCCATTAGATTCCGCAAGGAAAACTCACATCTAGAAAACAAACTGTTACAAAGACTCAATCTCAGACTAGCACAACTAAACACTGCAAAAATGTAAATAAAAGCAATTTAATGATAAAAAGAGTGCACTGAGATTAAATTGTTGTGGGAAAAAAGGAGCAATCAATACCTGTGACAAGGCCCAATACTGATAAAAATGAAAATGTCATAGGATTAGATATTTGCTTTGCCTGACTTCATGCTTCCAGAAACAGACTAATGGAGCAGGTGCCCACTGCTAAAGCTGGACCATCACATTTTTTTAATACTATACTTTTTACCATGTGTATATAGGCAAAAATATATAAATACACTTTAAATTTGGGGAATTATTTTGAGAGCTTTAAAAGTCTCATTCTTCTTAGATGTGTATTGGAGGAATTCACTTGAATAAAGTTATGACAATGCTGAGGTACTGGCAGGCAGAACAAAGAGACAGCCTGGTTTGGAAAAGAAATGTCTTTTTAACTTGATGGAGCCTTTCCATCACAATGTTTCTCATGGCTAGAGAGACAGAAACATGAATGAGGTACAGAGGCTTAATTTTTTTTTTTTTCCTATTGAGTTAAATAACGATGTCTATTTCTTCACTGAAGATGGAAAGTGGAATTTTGAGAAGAAAACATGTTTCAAGATCTAATGATCTTTTGAGGAATAGAAGCATCCAAAGCCAACTACTTTGCTTTTAATGACAGTTAGTTAAAAGGAGCTAAAAAGGCTAGCACAGTTGGGGCAAGTGAAAGGAGGAAATTAGGGATATACATCTCCGTAGTCAGCTTCCTGGAACAGCTCATCTAGTTATTTCAGGTCAAAAAGTTGAGAAGCAAAACAGGGTGTTTCAGCTCCCAAAAGCATACTTTTGATTACACAACAGAAACCTTTCAATTAGCTGTTAGAATGGCACATCAGGAGAATTTGGCAGCTCTAAATCAATAAGCTCACCCTAGGATTTTTTTTTATTTTCCTTCAGACTATCAGGAAAGGAAAATAATAGCATCCAGGGGGAGAAAAAATACAGCAACATAAACCATCTGCACAGTATAAACAGAACAATGGTGACACAGATTTTTCAATACCTTTCTCTAGCTGCTCTTCCTTGACCTTTCTCCACTTTATTGCACTGCTTTTAAACAAACAAAAACATTCCTGTGAATAAACAAAAACATTCCAAGTCAAAAGCAGGTTATTTTGTGTCTCTGCTCATGGCAGGGAGTTGGAACTAGATGATGTTTAAGATCTCTTCTCACAGTGTCTGTGATTCTATGATTTTTCAGCTGTTTTCCTGTATCCTCTCACTGTGGTGATCTTCTAACTATAAATTCTTCTCTGCATGCATGTTCCAGCTTTTTTTCCCCACTTTTCTTTTTCATCTTAAAACAAAAATGAGACTTGACTGAAACAAAGTCTAGCAGTTGCCTAGGTCCTGTGGATCTTAGAGATCGTACCTTTATCTCTCCACAGTTGTTCCTTTTCTGTCAGCACAGACTTCCAAACAAGCTGGAGGCTTTCCTGTGTGTCCAACAGCTTTAAAATACAGAATTTATTCAACATTATGGAATTAAACAAAAATGCATCTAAAGCATAAAATTTTGGGTTTTTTTGCTTTTCTTCCATCACTTCAGTTTCTCTTGACTGTAAGTAAATCAGTCACATTCTGCAAAAGGTTTCTCTGTTCTCCTTCTAGTCCATCCAAAGATAACAATTCTGAACAGAGACAGTTAGTAAAGCAATTCAGGAATTAAAGTGAGGACCTGTACTAGAGCCATTAGAAGGTGATAGACACAGGGACAAAAAGGTGTAAAATCCAGGTAAAATCTAAGCTGTGTATCAGAAGGCTGCTCTTTTCCCAACACCACAAACAACACACCAAATAACAGGGGAAGGGACACCCATGCCAGTGGGGAGCACATGCCACAGGGTTTGGCTGGAGATGACTGGGCAGGAACACCCTGCCCAGGAAGGAGGTTGTGGCAATGTCAGGCTGTGTGACTGTCCCAAATCCACACAAAGCTGCTGTGTGAGGGCAGGGATTGTTGACGGGCAAAGAGCAGTAGGACACCTTCTCTCCTGAAAATCCTCTCTAAGGAATATAGCTTTTATGTGATCAGACAAAAGTACAGACTTCCTAATTTGGAGACAAAGACATCCAAGAGGATGTGAGAAAAAGCCAAGGCAAGGCTTGATCTTGAATGTTGGACCAGCCTCCAACAAAAAGCTGTTCAGCCTTTCTGTGTACAAATAAGGACTCTAATTACAACTTCCTCATGAGAGGAAGAGGAGGGGCAAATCCTGATTTTTTCCTTTATGGTGCCCCTTGACAGCACCTGAGGGAATGGCCTGAAGTTGTGTCAGAGAAGGTTTAGATTGGATATCAAGAAAAAGTTCTTCACTCAGAGGGTGGTTTGGCATTGGAACAGGGTCCCCAGGGCAGTGGTCACAGCACCAAGCCTGACAGAGTTCAGGAAGCTTTTGGACAACGGTCTCAAGCATTTGGTGTGACTCTTGGGGATGGTCCTGTGCAGGTCCAAGAGTTGGACTCAACGGTTCTAGAGGGTCCCTTCCAAATTAGCTTGTTCTGTGTTTCTGTGAATCTCTGAATGTATAATAGGTTTTAACATTTTTTTGCTTACATCTCTAAGCTGTGTCCAATTGTATGTCACCCTCATTGAGTCCCAACTTTGGCCTTTCATGATTCTCCAGTAAACTTCCCTGATCAGGGAAGACAGGCATAGAATCCAGAGCCCTCCTTCCATAAGTGTGTGCTGAGAGGCATAAGAGAACTGACAGGATGCACACCTGTACAGCAGAGCCAGGACATGAACCAGCCCTCAAATGCCGTGCCAGCAAACCAAGCAGCTCCTGGGCCAGCTCTGGGGAGCCACTGGCTGCAGCGCACAGCACAGGCCACAAAAATTCCAGCATCCATCAGCAGCCAGATTGGAATCTGTATGCTCATACTGGCTCAGTGGTGCCTTGCAACCTCCAGCTTAAATTATTAGCATTGCTCCAGAGGAGAGGAGAGAAAGATAAATACTGTGGGTCATTCCTATCTTAGGCCAGGAATTTCAGATGGGCAACAGGGATTATTTTCTTTTTAATGTACATTTTTGAGTTTGAAGGTATGGGAGAATATGTATTAGGGCCACAGAAGATTTCCTTCTTCATCTCATTTAGTGATAGCAGTGTTATTCTGCTCTCATTGATAGGTCCTATATACAAAAAATATTTAAAATTTCACTAGAGTGTGCCAATATATTGTCATGCCATATCCTAGATTTCACAGCCTAAAATTACAAGCAGACTTGCCAAAATAAATGTGAGCATGAGACAAAAGGCAGAGTAAGCCACAAGAAAGAATACTGTCCGAAAAATCCCATAAAAGCATCATAGCCCCATGAAAAAAAAAAGTTCAGTTGATTTCCTCTCAGCTCCATGAATAGGCTCCTTTATCAGATGCCTTTGAAAGTAAGACCTCCTGCTGGGTTTTTTATATTAAGCAGGAGGAAAAAAACCAATTTCATTGTCAGGGTTGTTGCACGGATGCAATAAAAGGTTTAACATCCCACCTGACAGACACCAAGAAACTTGGAAAAAAATCACCATACTTAAGAGTTGCCATTTTTCTTTTCTAATAGAAGGTTGAATATTACTTTAAAGCTCAATGACATCAAGGGCAGATAACATTAAAGCTAATTTCCATTTCTCTAACTACTCATTTTCCTCATCATCGTGATAAAATAATAATTGCCTGGTGATTGCTTATCATAAAGGCAAACTCTTGGTACTTACAAATTTCCTCTGCAGGTCACTGTCCTGACAAGCAGATTCATTTACAGCATGAACCATGAACCTAAGCCAACTGTTTCTCTTCAGTATTGAAAATTAATATGAGAGTAACAGAAGGAATAGTGGTGGAGGAGGAAATTTCCATAAGTATTTTGGGAAGCTATCACTTTACCTAAATGAATGGTTGTCATCATCCATCTCTGCTCAAATCCAGAGCACCATGTAATCAATATGAGAAAGAGAATTATCTCCTTGATTAGCTGATTAAGATCCACCAGTCCAGAGAGGGAAAACATTTACCAAAGGTTTCCTGTTTCTGAAAATTATTTGATTTGTGTTTTCAGTATTAAGTCATTTTGGGAAATACATATAGAGTTTGCACATCACATTTATTTCCATTTACTCTACATTGGCTGACATGGACTTACTATGTAGGCAGAATAGACAAGATAGAACAAAAGTCTTAGTTTCTACGATATATTATTACGATTATATAATAACTATACAATAATAATTGAATACATGTAATTTTATATAGTGTTCTATTTCTGGCATTACTGTATAGTTACTATATTAATAGAAAATGTATTTATAGTATTTTTATATTTTACTAAGTCTACTATTATCTTGTAATATGATTATTATATCTTAGTTTAGAGTAGATATTAGAAAAAAGATCTTTTATGTGAGCATGGTAATGCACCAGCACAGGCTTTCCCAGAAAAGTTCTGGCTGTCCCATCCCTGGAAGGGTTCAAGGCCAGGCTGGATGGGGCTTGGATCAACCTGGTCTAGTGGCAGGCTCCTCCCCATGGCAGGATGTTGGAATCAGATGACCTTTAAGGTCCCTTCCAATCCAAGCCATTCCATGATTCTGTGAAAAATTGTGAACAGTATTTCCCATATGCAAAATGCCAACAGTGTATGTTTGTTTATAATTCTGAGTTTTTTGCAGAAAGCAAAAGAAAAGGAAAGAAGAAAGTGAGAGAAAGCACACACACAAAAGCTTTTCCTTAAGCAGCCATATGTGATGGGAACAAAAAATTGCAGCTGCATCCAGCAGAAGTCTAAAAATACCTGCAGGTGCGGTAGTAAAATAATTTGAGAAGAAAAACAAATATATGTATATACTGCTACATGCAATATATTCTTTGACCTAGCAGGAAATCTGCTCAATATGAACAAATTTTGGCAACTACAAGCTGACACGAGATGGATATTACTTATTTACCATTGAATCAGAAGCATTTGCCTGCTGTGGCAGAGTCTCCCGTAGGCACAGACAGAGATGTGCCAGACAAAGGTGAGTGTTTGGGCTCAGGTCCCAGCTCACCTGGACTGCCAGCAGCCTCGGGGCTGCTATACCCACACCCAGCTCTTGTGGGCCTGAGAATGCCTACAATGAGCAGGGACTGCTGAAGGGCACTGAGCCACACCTGAAGGGACAAGCCTAAGTGACAGGGATTGACTTCACTGGGCAAGTCCTCCTTGAACAGACTGTTCAGGATGCTGCTTTTGCCATCTCCACCAAAGTCTTCAGCCACCATC
Source organism: Phainopepla nitens (assembly GCA_013400175.1). NCBI lineage: Eukaryota > Metazoa > Chordata > Aves > Passeriformes > Bombycillidae > Phainopepla > Phainopepla nitens. The sequence goes on from VXBQ01016353.1 coordinate 676,552, forward strand.
ATGGGCAGCCTGAGGAACGGCCTCACTAGGTCATAGAACCATAGAATAAGCTGAGTTGGAAGGGACCCACAAGGATCATCAAAATCCAATTCCTGGCCCTGCACAGGACATCCCAAAAATCCCACCCTGTGTCTGAGAGCATTGTCCAAACACTTTTGAGCTCTGGCAGCCTTAAGGCTGTGACCATTCCCTGGGGAGCCTGTTCCAGTGCCTGACCACCCTCTAGAGGAAGAACCCTTTCCTAATATCAAATTTAAACCTTTCCTGACACTAGTTCAGGCCATTGCCTTAGATCCTGTCCCTGGTTACCACAGAGAAGAGAGTCTGCCTCTCCATTTCCCCTCATGAACAAGGGGAAGTTGTAACTGCAATGAGGTCTCCCTCCGTCTCCTCCAGGCTGAACAGACCCAGTGACCTCAGACACTCTCTTACAGCTTCCCCTTAAGGCCCTTCACCAACTTCATAGTTGTCCTTTGGATGCTCTCTAAGAGATTTATATCTTTTTTATATTATGGTGTCTAAAATTGAGCAAGATAATAATCAGTGTTATGGAAGATATTTTCACATATGTGTCAAATGCTCAGACAGCTGCTTCTCCTTTAGCAACACATAGCAATACACTTCATGAAAGGATTGATATTAAAAACAATTCCAAAGGGTAAAATATATTTTGGAATATTTGGAAGCAGGTAAGCACTGCACCAAAAAATTTGAATAATCCCAATATTCACCTTGAAGGCAGTAAAACATGCAACACTATAAGTGGATTAGGTGTTGGCTTATTATGCCTTGTGGAGAGAAGAACTAGAAAATTTTGAGGTCTGGATGTTCTAATGTCATCATAACCAAGAGTCACTAACTTCATTTTTATGCTAGAACATATGGCATTCCAAAACAGTGGTTGACATGCCAGTTGAATATGGATAGTTTTCAGCCATATTTTGGTCTTAAATTGATAAAACAGCTTCTTGATTTGCTCTTCTACAGTGTGTATATATACATATACACACACCCACATACTGCACTTTGACAGCCTCTGAGAAACCAGCTGGATTGCCATACTAGGTTGGATTAGCAGCATGCGTTAGAACTGAACTAAAATTTAGAATATTAAACCCCTATTCAGAGCATCATCCATTTTGTAAATTCATAGACAATAAGTAGATTAAAAAGTCAATGGCCATTTGCTCACAAGTCATGTTCAAACCAGATCAAACAGGATCTAAATAGACAAAAACAATTCAAATGGTTAAGACAAATTACAGGAGTACTCCAGGATCTGCTGTGATTTTTTTCTTTATATGTCCACACAGATGGAGAAATGTTGCACTGTACCTGGAAGGTGAACGGCGCAGCACACAGCCCCATTTCCAAACACACAGACTACAAAGAAGAAGAAAGAAAAAAAGAGTCAGATGTATCAACTAAGGGGATCCCGTGTCCAATTATAAAGAGGGTATGACAGTGACATAGGTGGCAATTGGAGGGAGGCAGTAGCACATGGATGAGAAAAGGTGCTGAGGTCAGAAAAGAAACACAGACACTGAAATATTATGTTTGTGGTATGAAACAAGTTATTTCTCCTCCGTGGTTTGCTCAAGTTTGACTTCCTCTTTCCATTATAAAAGAATACATGAACATTGAGTTACCCACCAGGCTCAGACTCAAAAATAAAAAGGCCTGAAGAATTTAGGTTTTTTTCCCAGATCAGCTCATTCCAAAAGAAAATGACAAAGTCTCTGATACTGGATATTAGGGATACAGTTCAAACTCAAGACACCAGAGCAACATCTCACTCTTAACATCCTAGAGAGAGTAACTGAAGAGAAAGGGAAATTGTTCTAAGTAATTTAGTAATTTTTTTTAAAAATACACTGAACAGAAACAATAGCAACTGGAAACTATCACGTTCCTTTCCTTGAGAAAGGTGGAGAAAAGAGAAATTGCACAGAGGAAGGTCAGCAGTGGCTCCAGAAAATGTCATGCTACTGGTGGTATAAATGTAAATGAACACTTGGTAGTGTGGAACAGGAACTCAGTGTTTGGGGATTTTTCTTTTCTTTCTTTGTTACTTTTTTTTTTAACTGTACAGATTTATTTAGCATACTGAGACTGCTGTCTTTAGTTACAAACTTCAGGCTGCCTGGAGGGGCACTCCCCAGCTAATAGTTTCACCTAGGTGATTCAATATCTCTGATGGTTCCAGCAAGTTTAGAAGACTCCCTGCCAATTCCCAGTGTTTCTGTTTCTGTCACCTCTCATGCTGCATGTTCTCCATCTTTGTCAGTCCCTAAGCCTCCAACAGAGCCACATTTTCCTAACTCCATGTATGTTGCCTTTTTATCCCTGTCCATCCTGAAGCTGGTTCAAACTGTGATTCTCTGCTCAGAAAGAAAACCACACCCTCCTCCTCTTCCCTCAGACGGTTCCCTCTTATTCAGGTGTGCTCTTAACTTACACTCCAAATGAAGGAGGTATGATGAAAATCAGTAAGGCCGATCAATCTTTGCCACTCTCTTTCCAAATCCTGATTTTTATAATGAGTCATTTTTCCAGTCTTGATCTACATTTCAGTTTTCTACAGAGACACTCAAGCTATCTCAAAACATGCTGCTTTAGGGCTCAAGACTGTAGCCCTCTTCCACTGCTAGGAAGTTGAATCAATTCTGGAAAAGTGCATATGCAGCTATGTTACATTTACACTAATTTTTTTTAGAGCTTTACGTTTCCTATATAAATTTCTGACTTGCAGGGAAAAGCAATTATCTACTGCATGTTACAGATCTGTGACTGTTTCCCAGACATCTCTAAATGTAGTCCATCAATCAACTGCACTTTGATTTTCCACTATTGAGAGTGCAAACTGTTCTCATCAGGTAATTTCTAAATGCATAATCAAGGTAGCATGCACTCATGCCATGATATATCATTTTTAGCAGCCTATAAATGTCTTCATTTACTTTTAAATTTGTTTAGCATAATCAAAATATAAAAGGCCATGCATGGATTTTAGACAACTTTAAATGCTTCGATTTTGTAATACTTGCTTAATTTACATAATTACCACACATCTGTCCACTCCATTTTAAGGACCAAGCCCATATATCTATCCTGCATTAGTATGCAGAGGTTCCTCGCATGTCTCCTGAGCAAAAGCCTTATGATAAGCAAGATTAAATAATTATTTACTTCATCAGCTCTTTTACACATCTCTAGATTGCTTGCTGAAACTGTAGATCCTCTAGTGTGACTATTTTTTCAATAAAATTCCCTCAGCACACACTGAAATCGTGTTAACTAGCCATTCTTGGAAGTAGCGATTCATAAAGCTTTCATTCAAAATTAAAAAAAAAAGAACGTGCAAGCATACACATACAAGGTTTTAAAGCAACATATTTTGAAAGTGATTTTTTGAAAAATGAAAACACTGAAGTATGTTTCTATTCTGCTATAGGATATCCTTAATGCACAATGATTCAATTTTGGAATGAATTTAACAACTGCTCTTCCATATGCTCACAAAACATGGTTCATATCTCTCTTGAATTTCTTTCCTGGTAAGACTAAATAAGCCATCTGAAAAGCTCTATCTTCAAAACTGTTTGCAGAGTAGTTACCACTTTTTTAAAAAAATTAAATGTCCTTGGGGTAGACAATTTCCTTCTTCTACTTGTATCAATTTTGAGCAGACAGCATTCCATATGTATTTCTTCATTTATTCAAGGATGATGCACATTATACATGGATTGCAAAAATCAGAATTAATTAGTAGCAGGATGGAAGCTGCCAGTGTGATTGCACTTTTTAAATGCTTCACTTAAATTTATTTAAAGTTTCAGCTTTACTCATTCAGTTCCTGTTTTGTCTTTGCCCTTGGGATTATTGAAGCCAATGCTTTCTCATTACAGCACTGTTCCTAAGTGTAAAAAGATAGTTTTAATATTCCTTTGAAGAAAGGCCACAAGAAAGTTAGCTAGGCTTTTTAAGGAACACTTATTTATGTTACCAACCCCCTACGCTTACAGTAAGTCACTGACAAATAGGTCTTGTTGATCTACCAGGCATAATATTTTTTCATTTCTGCACCAAAGTAAATTCTGCATGCATTTGGTTCTCTAAACAATGAGAATTATTTTTATTGCTTCCTACATACAGAAAACGCCAGGAAAAGAAGCAAGTGCATTACAGACAAAACTCACGAATACCAAAGCTGATGATTTGGTTTGCATATTTTGTTTTCTCTTTTAAACATTTCTAACGAAGACTTCCCATTCTCTTAGCTCTCTCCAGGGGAGTTCATCTTGCTTTAAATATTCAAAAGACTTTTTTTTCCTCACAGGAACACCCCAGTGTGCACTGAGGGGCCACAGAAATGTTGGACACAGCAAGGAAACTCAGGCTGAACAAAGTCAAAGTAGCAAGGGGCAAGGCCATTGGGATCTATAACCTGCTCTAGTCCCCTTTTTGCATTGCCCCAGTGGAAAACAGAAAACTTGAGCCCAAGGTAGCCACCTGAGCCAGAGTTGTTAATAAGAGCAATACAAGCACTGAAAAATGCTTGACCACTACAACAGGAACTCAGTTCATGACGTAAGCTGCTCTTTGAGGCAGATCATGACACCTCACTGCACACACAGTTTTCATCCACTAACTCCTCCATCCTTCCAGTCTTCCTGCTGTTTGATGCTCAGCCATTCCTTTTTTCCTTCTCACACAACTAATTTCATTCCAGATAACAGCATTTGTCACGCCCACTCTGTTATTTCTTCCTCCTGTGCCACTTCCAGCAGTGATTCACAAGCTCACAAATTATTCTGTCATTACTTATATTTGTTTATGAAAGTTCCAACAGATGGGTAATGGTCTTCCAAAACAATAGTTGCCTCCAGGCATACATATTGACAAAGTAAAACGAAATGCTTTTGTTCATACCCTGTGGTCCTCTTTGTAATACATGAAAAGTGACTTAAATGATTTCTGAGAGTCTTCTTGACTCAACTGATATTCCTCAGTGGAGTCAGTTTCCCACAACCTTGTAGACCTTGCTCTCTGCAGTCTCCCAGTCAAACCCTAGAAGCCAAGATTCAGTATTTCTGCTATTCTGTTTTCCTCTTAGAAACAGTCAGAAAACACCTTCACAATGTATAAAAAAGTTACTAAAAATGTTGCACTATAACTGCAAGACAGTCATGAAAGACAGGAAAAAAAAGAGGACAGATTTGTAAAATAATGGACTAAAATAAATTTATTGTTTGGAAACAAGCTCCAAAAGACTAACAATAAATAAAAAAGCTCCATACTTCCAATCATCACATACTTTTTCTGATTTTCTTTTTGCCTATTCTATTCTAAGCATATTCTAGGCCTAATGATCTCCTTTTCTCATATATGCCTTTGTTATATATAAACAATTTGTGTCTACATGAACTCAAAAGCAAGAGAAAGGCGAACTCACTACGAAATTACAAAAAATATTCTACTCTTGCTTAATGTCTTGCCCTTTAGTTGGAATAAAATGCAAACAAACACACTCCTTTTATAATTATTTTCTTGACTTGCCTGTTTTGAATAACCATACCTCCCTCTAGGGCTATTTCAGACTTATGCAAGACTGATTTGGTGCAGAATAGAAACATCCCCAGGCAAATTATAAGGATTAAACAAGAAATACTAAGTCAACTTAACTTGTGATAACATGGAAGTTGCTATAGTTACTCAGCATTTTTTGTGAAGCTCATCATTAAAATATCCCATAAGTTCATGTCTCACCACACAAGAATCTCAGAAAAGCAGTGTAACTTTCAAAGGTAGATTCTGGATATTTTTAGTGGTGTTATGTATTTCAACTTGTTTTTGATGTAATGAACCTGATTTTGAGGAAGAAAGTCTCATCACCATTGCAATGAATGCAAAGGTCACACATTTTGTTTTAACAAAATCTTGATTTTTTTTTTTACATCACATATTTTGAAAGTGACTAACTAAAAGTTTTGTTCAATCCATAATAAATCCAGTAGCAACTCTGAATGAATCACACACTTATGGTGCTGTTTCTTTCCCGTGAGTATCTCTTTGATGACTGCCTAAAATCTCAAAGAACAAGCATGGTTTTCCTAACAGTCAAAGTTCCAAAACACTAATTAAAATGTTTACTTCATTGTAATATTTATTAAACCAGAAGGTTAGTAACCAATAAAACAGTTGCTAAATGCTTTTTATGGGGTATTTTACAACAGTTAAATTTCTTTTGAAAAAGAAACATAAACCCAACAGCAAGACTCATTTGTATCCTCCAGTAGGCCTTGAATCAGGCTGTTTTCTCAGCATATTAAACTTGCAGCCTGACACACCTGACTGCATAGTTCCCTATTCTTCCTTCCTGTTCTCTCATTTAGTTTCTTTTATTTGTTCTTTAACATTTTGGTGTTCGTTTCTTTAACAATTCAGTGTTCACTTCTTTACAGGGTCAGTACACTCACCATCAAAAAAGATTGATCTTAGATCCAGACTAGCATAGAAATTATCAGAACTTGGCTGTAAAAGACTAAATCACAACCTTAGAAGACATAAAACTCTTTAGCAATTCCAAGAAAGTGCTAGATATACTCAGCCCCCGGGTTTAAAGAACAGTTCTTTGCTATTCAAAGTACATGTACCACAGAAATCAAGGACTGGATGACAGACCAACAAGAAAGAAAAAGACCGTAATGTAAAAAGGATTTAAAAAATATTCCAGTTGCAGGCATCACATAGAATAGGCACTGAAACATATAAACAAGTGCTGGAGATCAAAGAATATATTTGTTGTCTTGTTTAGTAAGATTAATTTAAACTTCTCAGCGGTCATCAAATTTCTAAGGATCTCATTGCAGGAATGAGGCTTGTAGCTGTGAGATGTGTGTGTGGTGAAGGGATCTCCATGACATATGTCCTGAGATATGCAGTGCAGCGATTTCCCTGGGTACAAAGGCATGCTGATGGGGTAATAGGTTGTCAGATCATTATCACTGCCATCGGGCCACTTGGAAGAGGGAGTTATGCCAACATGTCACAGTTCTACTCCGCCCTGCACAAGACTCACAGGCTTTGTAACCTCTCTTTGTTGTTGTCATTGACATATAATGTTCTAACACCCCACCCCCTCACCCCCCCATTTATGACATCAGTAACAGGACATTTGACTACAGTCTCACCTCCACTTCTCCCAAAAGTGTAAACTGACATTGGAAGTCTTCCATGGTGGAGGAAGAAAATACAATCCCCTTGCAGGTAAGCTGACATGCTCCTCTCTCCTACCCAAAACAGGGACACCTCTTTGGTAAGATTTGTGCACTTTTAACTTGGGGACACTTCTGTAGAGAGCTAGACACTGATTTTGCAGATCTAGTGCATTTATCACATTACCTAGATCAATTTATCACTGCAGTAATAAGAATCTGTAATCTGATGCTTGTAATAAACCACACTATTAGTGAATCTGTGATCATGAATGAGATCAGAGAGAGAGAGTAACACTATTGGTTCTTCTGGGATCTTATTAAATTCAACCATATTTATAGTGCCAAGTTCAGTATTGGAAATTCAGCCCAGCTGCAGCAAGCACCTCTGAAATCTGAGGACCAGCTGGAAAGCAAGTGGAGGTTAAGTTGTATCCTTCTATAACAACACTCCTTGGCACAGTTCTGGCTCACCACTGGAAGTCTGAAGTTCCCAGGCTATAGGAATCACATTGCAGCATACAATAATAGCTTCTGAATATTATATTTTCTCGAAGCGTGTTTACTATAAGATAATAATGAAAATGGTAGAGTGTGATATACAATATCATCACAGAAAAAGCCAGGAACATAATGCAACTGTACATGATTACTATACTGGGATCTCACATAAATGACCATACTGTACACTGAAAGATAACTTTTCCTAAGACTCCTATCTGCATTCTGCCATTTTTGAGTCCCTGGCAGGACTATTCACAGCGCATGTGTGCTTAAAATTGACATATTCTGAACATTTGATGTTCTTTTAAGGATGTTTGTTACATTCAGAAGAATATAAGATTTCAGATTTAAAATATATTTACTAGCTCATCCCACTGTATAGATTAATGTATTAAGCCAGTCTAGCAGAAAGTTAGAGGCAGACACAGAAAAAAATGGGTTTATTTTAAGATTAAAAAAAAAGATGTATCATATTTTCTTGTATAACTAACAATGAATAAACATGTATATATTACCAAAACTCAAGACATTTTCCATGTGTTCCAAAGGTAGGGGGGAAGAGGGCAAGGAAGCCAACTACAGAGAAGAGAAATTTTATTGACTCACAACAAATTTGCTGCTTAAATAGAAAAAACATACTGTCTAAATAAGGGATGCATCTAGCAAGCCAATGACAGACACTCTTCACAAAGGTGCAAAATACCACCTTTTTCAAGAAAGCAAGTTTTCACTTCTAACAGGGAATACAGGAAGCTAATTTAAAGAGTTTCTATTTCTTTGTAGGGATATTGTAGCAGGCAATCAACTCTTCAAAAAGATTGAGGACAAATGTCCATTTCTGGAGATGCTTGTTTTGTTGCATTTCACAGTTCTCAAGTAATTTTTCATTCTTTTGAGATATTCTTGGAAGATAATGAGAATGCTCACTGTACACATGGAATTTATCTGCCCTTTATTGGCATTTTAAGTCATCCTTCTCCAAGGCTTCTCAAGAAAATTTATATGAGATATAGCAAAAAGAAATTAGTGTCAGAAGTAGAAGAATATGCTTTATATTATGGGTAGAAAGTAGAGGATATTGCGATTCACTATTGAATATCATAATGGATAGGAGAACAAATTCATAAATTCAAGATAAGCTTGTTTCCTTATGTATCATAAAACCACATTATTTCCTAAAGGGTGGATTTACTATCTCTGGATTCAGACAGCTTGCCTTGCCAAAGAAAAATGTAACATTCTCTGAAGGATACTTGATAGAAGCGAGCCACAGAATTACTGCTACTGCTGATATATTCTAATAATAAGAATACCAGAATATGAACACAAATTGAAAAAACATCTGCAAATATGACGTTCCTCCAGGCAGTATCAATAAAGAGATCAAGTTAAACCATGAGAGAGACAGAAAGAGAAGTGTAATTAGAGCAGCCTACAATTTTAAAACTAGGCAGACGAAACACATGTAATATGGGTTGTCCTGAGATTTGTCTTCATACGCCAAAACCACTTATAACTGAGGTCAATTTCTTTTTGCCTGAATAATTAACTCCTACTGTTTATTTTAAGAGTTGTTGAGGCACTCTCACCAAAACTGAAAAAACAGTCATAACTGACTATGTGAAGATATGTTTCAACAGGTCCTTTGAATTATTCCATTGTATAAGAGAGGCTACAAGGAAAAGGGAAACAGTCCAGAAGGAATAAAACCCAGAACTACCAAAGAAATAATATATTAGACAGAAGTTAGAAAAAGTCTCCAAAAATGATCTCCAGGGAAATAAGTGGAAATATAGAGAGAAGGAGAAAAAAAAAAAAAAAAAAAAGGAGTAGGTCCTGGTCAGATAATTACCTCTAGTTTAGCAAGGCAGAAAAGATTAAATACTTGCAGATCTGGGAAAAGGGAAAAGAAAGGAGAAACTAAGATATTATCTTGACAGCATCCTTCCTCCAGCTATGTAGTAATCAGTGAGACCAAGCAGACAATCATTTACTGCTACAAAGAAAACAAGCCTGGCATTTGGCCAAGCCACTCTAACTCATCACAGGCTAGATCCGACTTTCTCTAAAAGCTAACATCTTTTATTTCCAGTCAGACAGAAAGTCATGCATCCTTGCCCAAAATGGGTTCTATGCTCTGGAGACAGAGACAAACAAATGGAGCCTATGGACCCTAAGGAACCATAAAAGCAAGTATCAGATCTAAGCTGAAGGAAGATCCAAAGGGTAGAATCTAAAAGATTGACTAAGCTGTAGGAATGCATGGAGAAGAGGGAAACAAAAATTCAAACACTGTTGAAAGGTAGGGAATGAGGTAAAAAGGAAGAGAGAAAGAATGAAGTTAAAAAGATTGTGGGAAGGGCCCTCTGAAAGACTCTTGACAGAATGGGGTGGGGAGGAGGAAAGAGAGAGGGAGAGGCAAGGAAATACAGAGGAGATGGGAGAAATAAGGGAAAACTACATAACATAAGGACCTTTGGATTTTCCGCTGGCTTTTTTCTTCTGATCCCTCGCCTTGCACTGATCTGACTGGACAACTTTCTGAAAAGACTTTAGAGAGTGCATGAGGGAATGTGGCTGCACACTAATAAAGAACTGTTATTCCTTTTCTCTTATGTTTGCCCGAAAATCCCTAAATTTCAAAATTATAAAAATTCAGAGGGAAAGGGGCCATATTTTCCGTTCCAAAAGAGGCTGCTGCCTTCCTTAGCAGACACTTGTCTTTCAAACCAAGACAACTATGCAAAAGAGAAAAGAAATTACATAGTAAATATTTTGCCAAGACTATTTCTTCCCTTTTTGAGAAAGCAGAACTAAAATAATTAAAATATTTTAAAAATTTAAGTCTTAAAGACCTAAAAATTCTCTTGAAACTAATATATCTCCAAGACAACTAAAAAGATACTGTCCTTTTACTTCCCTCACTCCAATTATTCTATATATTACTGCATGCGTCAGTGGAAAGTCTATAGAGGACATAAAACCTAATTCAATATCCTTGTCTAAACCATCTCTGCATGTACAAAATCAATAACAAAACCACAAAAGTTTCCAGAAATAAGCAAACAAACTAATCACAGTACTTTGGCTTTAATTACCACTAAGTCTTTTTCAGACACTGATGCTATTTATCACTGTTGACCTAACAGCACTCTTTTAAGTTCAGGATGTTACTTTGTGCAAATTATGCAGAATCTGAGCCAAGAACAAAGGTTTTCATTCATGTTTCTGGACATCTCCAGGTATAAGATACTGGGGGTTTTATGCCACAGTAGTAAATCCTAACACACAGTCCACTGGGCACTTGTGTCAAATTGCAGGATGATATTTGGGTTAGACAGCATGTAATTGTAGGTACTCTCAGAGGACAAAGCAGGCATTTTCAGGAACCTGAGATGACTAGCATATAAGTGCAAGGTAGAATATGTTATAAGGAAAATAATCAGCCACAGGCAAGCTTGAAGAGATGCATTTCTCCCATATTCTCTGTTGGCTTCACTATATATATGAGAAAAAATACGAGTAAGGGAACAAGAGGCAAAGATAAATTGTGCCAGAGTAGCTTGGCTTTCCACCCTCCTGCACCTTGATGTGCACAGATGGAATTATTGGGTGCACATGCAAAGTGATTGATTCCACAATGCCCTCAGGCCAAGGAGGCAAAAGGACAAAGCTGTGAAGCTGGAGGAAGATGGGAAGAGGTTTTAGTGAACAGCTGCATACCAGGCATCTTATTTAATTCCTCAGATCATAATAGTTTGTCAATGTCACCTTACCAGTTATTGTTCAGCAGTTCAGGCCCAAAATACATCCAAATGAGGAATTTCCATGTACATAATAATTTAAACCTATTTTGCACGACTCAAAATGGAACATTGAAATGTGAAACAGAGGAGGTAATTTCCCTCACCTTTCTGCAGGCATGTTAAAAATAAGTGAGCAAATCCAAACTCAACAGGTACATCTGCAAGTCCTGTGTCAAAGCTGAACATAAAGGAAAATCCAATCTAAGGAAACAGTTTTGTAAATAACTGGCATCCTTAAACGCTTATGAAAAATCTCAAGATTTTGACACATCACCCTCTCCTACTAGACTGTTTATAAATCCAAGCTTCTTAGATGAACAGCTAAAGATGCAAGGATGCAAATGCCAGGACATTTCAGTATCTGCACCTCTGCCCCATCTAATCCCTCCATCCCAGCAGCACTGGGACTCCAATCAGAGTAAGGATTTCAGACCTTCCCACCTCCTTCCCCTACTGATGAAAGCAAGGGAATCTTTAAAGTCATGGATACGTTTTCTCTTTTTCCCCAGAAAAAGCAGAAGATGAAGATTTTCAAAACCAACCCAAACTTTCTTCAGCTCTTTGCTCACAAAGCAGATTCCAGATGCTGTGCTGTACTGAAGCACAATGTAAGCATTTTCAGGGTGTCAGAATTTCCCCAGCACGAAAATGCTTGCTTAGTTTTTAGTTGCTGTCCTGGCAACTCATTTTCAGATCAAATTCATTTTTCTGTTGAAAGAAGCACATGTTTTCACAAATACACAGTTGTCTTGTTCAGTTGGGGTAGTGGAAAACAGCTTACGTGAAGATATTCTGGGTCAAAACCAACAGCATATTTTTCTGAACACTCTTTTAGAAGAATTAATCTGAAGCTTTTCTATTAACATTAATGAACACTATTCTTTTAAATACCCTGTAAAGAGAAGAGAGAATGGACATTATCAGTGTATGAATAGTCAGCAAGTCTTACAAATTGCAAAAGCCCTGAGGAAAATTCATATTCTAAATGAGTCAGTGCGTGATTGAAAGTGACACATCAGGGAAACATATTCCATTAGATGCTGTTTATGATGGATTATATTTTGTTTGCCAGTGATTCAGTGTTTTCATTGTTAGCAAGTGTGCATCTGCTGCTTCAGTAGTCCAAGGTACCAGCTTCAGCTAGTGTAAAGTTAAGATATTTATGTCTACTATGCCAATACAATTGGGAAAAAGATAGTCTAAGTCAGTTCATATCTCAGTTATATCAGAGATATGGGCTTTTAAAAGGCAAAAAATTCTTTTATTAACACAAATATTACACACATATCAAAGTCCTGTGTGTCTTTGGTTGTGGTAGATGCTAGGTACCAGGGATAGAATAGAATTGTATTTATTCTGCTAAATTTGGTGCCAGACTGCTATTAATAAAAGGAATAAGACCTTGAAACAAAGACAGGTCATGTCTCCTCAGTTTTGGAGCTATCATCATTTTTGTAGTCCTAGTCTTGAAGAGCACTCATGAGAAATCAAGCAGTGCTGTGCCTTGTCCACATATAGGCTTGTGTTTATGGAAGATCGTTTTCCCCTCTTTAATTCCAAGTCTTCGCTAGATTTTACCAGTTGATGAAATAATAGACAGTCTTGCATTAAAATGTGTCTCTAGTCTGCACAATTCCCATCTGGGCTAAATGTCACCCAGACTTAGCTTCCCACTCCTTCCACTGCCTTCCTTTCTTTCACCCTCATCGCACCCACACAGTCACAGACCCAAAGGACACCATCCTTAAAAAGGTAGGTGAACAGGGAACAAACATCCACCCATCACCTCTGAATCTTTAGACTCATTGATATTCCAGCTATCTATGGTCAGTGTCTTCACATCCTGATTTAGTAAAAAACAGACACTGCTTGTCAGTGAGCTCACTCTGTATAGATTATTCTTTGGAGTCCGTGTGGTAAAACCTCAAAACCTGAATGAGGCATCATAGATGCATGAAAACAGGACATCCAATTTACTACCTCCATGGAAAATTCCTTACATCTCCTTCACTTCCTCAAAATGAGGTTTAACACACATTCAAACATTTCAGAATGATATCTCAAGTTCAGGTACAATCCCTTATTAAAATCTTTCCCAGAAAGGGGTGGAAAAATCCTGGAGTTACATATATGCTACTATTAATATCATTATCAGTACCAGTACAGTCACCATAACTATCAGTACACACAGGGCACACAGTTTGCTAAACAGTATGATTGAAGAAACCTTGCAGAGAAACTGCTAGAAAAGAAAAGCTAAACTTCGGAAGAGAGCATAACCTGAGCTGTCATCTAGCACATTAGAAGCTGATACAGGTAAGTCCAGAAAAGAGGTGACTCTATCCAGTTTTCTGACTCACCAGCCCATCATAAGAGTCATATATTTAGCACCCTCATAAAAAAAAAAATCTCTTTAAGTGGTTAGAAATAGTTTGACATCCTTTGCATTCACCATGAGACTGGTTTTGCTGTCTCTCCTCAGCTTCAAGTACTACTAACTACCTCTAAGTGCTCCTATTGACAGGAATAACTATACATCTCAGATTCAGCCTGTCATCAAGGAACTCTAAAATCAGGGATCTGATCAAGAATGAGGATTTTTGAGAAATTTCTTTCTTAAGATTTAAACATGATGCGTGTTGAACATCTCATACATTCATCAGTACCTAACGTAGTCAGGAGCACATCTAGCATGATGTTTCTCACAGGATCTCTTACCTCATCGGAATTCAGCTCATTTACATAAAAACCCTGCTGTCTCTTCCTCTCCACTGCTACTTCAGAAAACCAGTGAAGAAATCATTAATGGGATCTATTTTCCTAAGACTAACTGATAAGGGCAGGAAGTATGAAGAATGCAAATGTCACTCCTGAGGAGCTCTTAGGAGGTACGTTCATCTAAGAGCTACCTAAACAGAATGTTAAGAGACCCTGAGCTTCTTTCAAATGACACTCTCAGTAGAATTACAGAGAACCAATCCATACAAAGCCCATGTCTAACACACTCTGGAGCTCCAGAGATGAAGTTATTAAAGCTCATATGCTAGTCCTGAAAAACACGTGAGAAGACATCTTCTCTGCAGCAAGCAGAATTGTACACATTTACCAGTGGGTTAAAAAAAGCTCTCTGATAGCTGTGCAGGTGTTGCAAATTTCATAAAATATGGCTTCTTAGCTAATCCTGCAAACTATGGCACAGTGGCTGAGCTAGTGAATGTTTCCACAAGAATAAGGGAAAAGGAAAACAGTGCTAAATGTTGGAGTCCTTACTTGATGAAAATAAATGTACACTGTAGCAATCAGCCTCCCAGACCTGCAGCTCCCAGAAATGTTTAGAAAGGGGATATACTTTCTAGGGATATAACTGTGTAATGATAGCAAGAGACTGGCAAATGTGATTTCTCAGAGAAGGTACTAAATTTTCCACAAGAACTGGAAAATATGCAAGGAATGCTGAGTGCTGAAGTTGCTTGAATTTCTTTCTATATTTATTTAACGACTTACAACTTTTTTTTCAGAATTTAGGTTGTGTGATTTAAGCAGACTTCAAAATACTTGCTGTGAGCTATATGTGGTAATCATAGCTGTTTCATAGATTTTACCTTAAATTTGTGACTGTTGAGTTCACCTCCATAGTAACATAATTGGACAGTGGGTTATTGTTTGGTTTGGGTTTGACTCTGTCGTTACAAATTACCTTCTTATTCTAGTCATTATCTTCAGAGATTATCATAAAAAAGGTTTTTTTAATGGACAGAAAATTATTTCAGGTAAAAAATGTTTCGCTATTCATTTGAGAGAGAGACAGAAACAGAGAGAGAGAATGCAGATTAACACTGCACATTCATTTTGGGGGAATGTGTATTGCCACAACAAAATGGTTCATTTTCTTCTGTGCCATCTGCAGCCTGTGGTTAAGGAATCATATCATGTACCACAGACATGTTGCTTACTTTGGAGATTATCACCTCGGCCATCTCTCCACTCTAAATATTATTTTACCATAAACAGAAATACAGCAGTTAAGAAATTTCCAGCATTTGTTTTTCAACTGCCAAGTCAGAATCCCCTGATCTTAAAGGCCACTGGAGGATGAAAGAAAGAGCAAGAAAGATCCACGACAATGTACCCTTGCCCTAAAAGAGTCCAACATAAAAATCAGCAACAAATGGTTTCTACAACTTTTCAGAGAGTAAACCATTCTACCTATTGCCTCAAGCCCACAGAATAACAATGGCTTACTGGTTTCCTTCGTTACTCTTACACCTTCTAAAATTCATATAATTTCCAGTACAATTTTCTTCTTCCTTGTTTCACAACCCATGTAAACTTGGTCAAAACAGTCAGATAAAGATACAACAGAAGAATTTGTCTGTGACCTTGGAAGATACAAAAAAATTATGGTGTCTGTGGGTTTTTTTCATTTTTGCATTTACTGGCTATAATTAATAGTAGTAAGGAATACATTTAACATTAGATTTTGGAGGAAGTTATGTTTTGCTAATTTTCATGTTTTATTTCCCATTATAGGAGACCAGACACTTTTGAGGTGCTGTATACAACAGTCCTGTAAAAACAAAAATTCTTTAGGAAGAACACAGGCGTTTCAAGGAAGAACCAGATAACTGATACTTCCAAGCAACTAATTCAATCAAAATCCACAGAGGCCTAAAAATAAGCATCTAAAATTTGAATGGCATATGAGCTAACATTTTCTTTATAATGTCATTGCCTTGTTCCCCTTTGAGCAGAAATAAGAGGGGGAAAAAGGAAGTGGCACATTTTGAAAGATTTTCTTATATTGTGTTACCAACTACCCTTTTCATTTAGCATTTTTCTTTTAAATTGTTAATATTGATTTTTTTTTTTCTACACACAACCCAGTACAACAATCACTTCTGGAAGGCTTTGTTCATAATTGCAATGACTTCTGTATTGTACTAGAGAAGATGAATATTGATGTCACTGCCTTGAGAATTTATAATGTAATAAAACGCTGATGTACAGCGCAGACTGTCATTGTTCACCAGCCTCACTCAGTTCGAACAATGCCTGTTAGAATACTTGAGTGATTTTCTTACTAGTAAATGGGTTTTTTTACAGGGACAACATCACTCTGTGAGCACATGTGTTTTTCTCTTTTGTGACATATGAACAGGGACGTGAATAATCTCTTGCAGAATTAATTTTAGCTTTGCATCATGCTGCAGACTAGTACCACAGTAAATAGAGAAATATGTGGAAAAAGCCATTAAGCAACATGATTCTGGGATTTTTTTTACACTTTCTGAAGTTTAGAAGTGGTAATTGTTGGCTTTAATTGCAATAGTTAAGTTCAATAGAGACAAATATCTGAAGCAATTTTGAGATTACTACTTTGCATTATCAATATTATTTATATAGCATCAAAGTAGTTGCTTCTCACAATACTGATGCCAGAGGAAAGCAGTAAACAGCAACTAAATCCTGTGATTTTATGAAAAGTGATCATTCAACTATACACAAAAAAATTAAAATCAACAGGTGTACAAGCAGGTCTGCATTTTCTTGATCAAATTGTGACCGATTTTTTGCAGATATGGAAGAATGTTGTGGATATTAATCAGCTACTCTTCATGAAAGTCAGGGAGAGAAAGGGAGGCATAATCTAAAACTATTTAGGGCAAACCAGCATTCTCAAAGAAAATGGAGAGCTGGACATGAGAGGCACAAGGAGGAAAGACCCTCTAATTTTTTTCATTCAGTCCAATCTCATGCAGGATACAGAGCAAGAGAAGTTTTGGATTGGCTAACAAAAAGGTGGAGCTCCCAATCTATAACTACACATCACGGTTTGAAGGAACCCCAGTAATTTTCATCTTCCAGTCTGAAAGTGTTGGTTCCTCTCCTACATTTCCTTTCTTTCCAGATCTGGGGCAACTGGAGTCCCAGATATTTAACGTTAGATTATTTTTTTCCATTATTCAAAGTGTTTCTGTACTATTACCCTTATTTTAATTTTCCTATTAAATTTTAGTTCTGAATTGCCATCTCCCACTGGTTTGCTTTCAAACTGGTACACTGCAGAAGAATAAAGCTAATGAAGAGGTAAAAGACAGCTGTCTTGGAAAAACCATCTGGTATTCATGAAGCTGCCGTCTTAAATATGGACTACTCTCCCTCATAACAGTGAAAAGCATTGACTTAAGCAATGATCAGCCCCAGAGTAACATCAGGTCCATGGTCTTGTAATATTACATTTCTAAATCTGTAATCACTGGAAAAACAACATATTATGCTGCTCAAGCGGTCCTGGCCCTAAAACATCCCAGTTTATTAGAGGTCTCAATTTATTAGGTCTTTCTTATATTATGTGCAAGAGCGGGTAAATTGTGTGATTATTAGCAATTCCTATTATTCCAATTATTAGGAACTCCAATTATTTGCACTTCAGCTCTCCATTTCTCAATTTATAATTGTTGGCCTCGAGAGCTGCATCAGCTGTGTCCTGTTAGAGATGCAGCAAAAGCACCCTCACAGTCACGGTTTCGACTGCCCATTCCTTCTGCATTCTGGACTGCTAGAGGAACTTCCATGGGACACCCTCACCACAGCAAGAGGGAAGTTGCCCTATGGCTTTCTCAAGTGTCTGCATCCATGGTATCTGAATGGCAACTCTGAACTAATGCTTAAAATGTAAAAAATTATTTACATAGAATATTACATTTCAAATTAAACATGACATCATTAACATTACTGCAGATGGGATTTATGTTATGGGAGGTTTTGAATGAGAGTTATGAATCTTCCTTGTAATTTAAGGCATAAGTTTTTTTGGGATCGATAGAGGTTATAAGAAAACATTCACTGATCAAGAAATTAATATTTTGGTCCAGTTGTACTCCCAAGTAATGCAGTTAAAATATTGCCTTGCTGAAAAACAAGCAAAAAAGCATCCTAAAAAACCAAAACCTTGACTAAGTATCATACGTTTCTGTACTAAATCTGAGTACACAAAAATAAACATTTCATTTCTTTTAAAAATGCTTCTAAATATGATCCTATACCATACATGTTATATTTTCCTAATAAGGAAAATGCAGACTTTAATGTTAATGATAAGGTTTTATCCCTCAGTATTATGCTCTAAAAATGTACACCTGAAAATAGTATATCAATACATGTTAAGGTTTATATGTGAACAACCCTTATTGGATAATTGTTTTCTCTTGTTACCGTGATTGAGACCAACTCATCAGTGAAACCTAATTTCTATTTTTTTCAGCAAAAGTTAAAGGGCAAAATGCTTTCTTGTCAGTCACCATGATATTTATTTCTAATCAGGCAGACTAAAAAGTTACGGTAATAAAAGATTTTTATAAATACCTAGAAAAAGAATTTTTAATGAAAAGCCACAGATTTGTTCAATGGAAAACTGAGAAGCTTCTTGCAATCTGATTCTTCTCATGAACTATTTGTTTCCATTTGTTCCATGAAAAAATGTTTTACAAGCTAGATACCAAAGGGAAAATAATTGAGTTGATGTCTAATATTTAGTTGTAAATGCAAAGATCATTTGTACAGATCTTATTTCATTTGCCTAACAAGCAAGGTCTTATCTTCTAAATAGCTTGTGAAGGAATCTTTTTCTTCTCTTTTTAAAGGTCAAACAACTAAAATTGCACATTCAGTTATTCATCTGTACTCTTCTGTGACATGGAAAAATTCTCAAGTGCAACTAACAAACCATCTTTTTTTATTTGGAAAACAACATTTTAGAGATGGTTTTAAAATTAACCACTCAACTACTATTGCCTGTTGCAGTTTTGGAGACAGGCAAGCGACAACACACGCCCACATCGTGCTCAGACAGCAACAGCCAGATTTTATTGTTGGGCACCCCCTTTTATAGGGGCTTCAAATTTCCCATGCTTATACATCTGATTGGACAGAGGTCTTCACTCAACTCACTGGCCAATGGTATGGGTGCATTCCTGGTTCAAAGGGATTGGCTAGGGTCCCCTTGTTTGAGCTTAAATCCAGCCAATCAATCACTTTCATACCTGGGGACTCGTTCGCTCCTTTTCTCTAGCAAACAAGGTTGGTCAAGTTGGTGACTGTTGGGCCAAATTATCTTGTGCAGCTACAGACCAGCTGTAGCTGTCACAGTTGACTACTGTTCCCCAAAATAATCTCTTTTCAACATAAACAGGGGTTTGTTATGATGGCATTTTGGCTGTTCCATTCCTAAGGAATTGTAAATTTGCCCTTTCCAGCCTCTTTTTCCAAGGTAAAGCACTGAGGATCCTCAATCCAGAGGATGTGCACAGGCTAGACTGGCAGAGTGCGGTATTTTCAGACTTCCTATGGGAAGAAGAATTTTCAGTATAAAGGGGGCTGTAATGTGAAGGCGGCCCCTAAGCGTGACAAGTGTGTCCTATTTTTCCTGGACATTTCCTTCCTAGACACCACAGTTGACATTGCCTTTCTCAAGCTTCATAAAAGAGATAAAGACATAAAAACATCTGAATTTTATCTCCCTATGTATCATGTTCTCACAAACATTTTCATCTGATTCCATAAGCAAAGACAGCAGAAAGACACCTTGTATTTAGCACGAACTCCCATGAGTCTCCATAGGGACTAAGGATGTGCAGAGAGAAGCTGTTATTCAATAGTTCCATATTTAGTATTCCACTTTGTCAAACGTCAGGAAACTATTGTAGTCTTTCAAAAAAAAGAAATTCAAATTCTTTTAAATTCTTCACACACGCACACAAGATACGTTGTAATTCTGGAGGCTTATCAAAGCATGACATGACAAACCAAGCCTAGGAGAAGACGCAAAGAATAATGCCCAGATGGAAATAATTCCATTTCACAGTTAATGCTATATAGTTTTCTGTATGCATCTTGGGATTATAACTACACTGTAGGCAGTAAAAGTATACAGTATCTCTTTTTCCTTCAAATTCTTAGCAAAATAACAAGTTCAAATATGTTCACAGATATTTGTGTTGCTAATTGGATTCCTTCTAGGCCACCTACTCAGAACAACACAATTGAGATGCGTGCAGCAGCCACATCACAGATATATACTGCATAAATAGCTCTGGGAGTTCAATAAAGAGCCAACTCACACAACAAGTTGCACAAACAGGAGCCTGCATTTGATAAAGGTGAAAAGGCCGATCCCCCAATTTCCAAATTGTTTCTCCTTTTGAAACATTAGAAGATAAGTGATTGAGATGAGGACAGAAGGGAGCAGGTCAATTTTTGCTTTTTTCTTTCATATTTATCTAGGTATTGGTCCTTAAATATGTTAAATAAATGTAGCAATAAAATTGCAGATGATTATATGCAACATTCACAGTAAATAATGAGATTACAAGAGACAGTGGGTATAAAATGGACTAGAATGAGATGAAATATATTGCTGCAGTAAAAAAAAAAAAAAGTCCAGTACAGTGAGAAAGCTCTGAAATCAAAAGTCCTTTAATAGCATGATGTTGTTTGAACAGCTAAAATGGATTATGATCCCTCTGGGTAGGTGTGTACTTTAGCATCTCACATTGTGTTAAAGAAGATAAAAATTCAAAAGCAACTGCCATCAAGAGAAAACCTTCAAATAGATTTTCTCTGCTGGCAAAATTACCACTTATATTTTCCACTTTACAAAGAAATACAAAGCTGTGGGTTTTTTATTAGAGTAGATTTTTATTCATGCCAAGAGAACTAGATAGCTAGATAAATAGATTGCAGTAGACAAACACAAAAATTTTATGTACCTGCACATGCCTTAGTTGCATCAAAAGTCAAAAAAAGCTACTGTGTGAGACCTCTAAGAGTTTGTAAATGTAAAAGTTAAGATTTTCTGTCAAATTAGTCATGTGTTTGCCATAGGAAGTGGTGCCATCTGTAGGTGTTGTGCTGATTATCCTAGTACTTTAAATTCTCTCAGACCTCTGTTAGAGGTTCCTCAGATGTTTCATGTTAAAGCAATCCCTTGATTTGCCATCTGGGAGGACTAGTCTGAGCTAGTTCATAGCTTCTCAGAAATACAAGTTGAATCTTGCTGACCCATTCAAACAGAAACAGGAGACAAAAGGAAAAAGGGGCAGACAAATGGGTGAGGGGAGCAGGGTAAAAGACAAGGGAGAAGATAATTTAGAATCAAGATTCACAGATCCTTCAGCATCACTCCTTGGGGATTGCTGATAGCCAGGAGCTACATCCCTTCCAGCCAATAGCAGATGCCACCAGCCTATGTAACACTAAATGGAAGTAGATGTAGTCAGCTTACCAGGTCTTCCTCTATGTACATGGACCACTGTGTGTACTGCAAGATTTTCTTAGTTATGCACAATTTAATCAATTGTCATCTCTTTTTCATAAAGAAGAGGTAATGCCCTTATTCAGAAGCAAGTCCCACAAGAGAGGTTTTCAAACATGGAAGTGCTAGTTCATCTTTTTGAAGGGCAAATGTACTTTCCCCCTATTTACATTCTGGGAAATTGTCTAACCATGCAGCTGTACCTCTAATACAAATTTAAAAATGACACCCTTGCATGGGCATTTTCACAGAGAACATTTTAAGCTGTGAAATCTTCTAAGAAACTGAAATCTTAATACAAAAAAAGTCCAATTTTAGATGCAGACCCTGCCTACACATGCCATGGAGGGGAGAATCACCTTTTTTTTTTGCTGTTCAACACCTGAGCAAAGGTTTTGCTCCAGGGAGCACTGAGCTGGGGCTTTGTAAAAACCATCAGTATCTATAGCAGACAGCACAGTAGGGCAGATACATCAGGCTCCCTGCACCAGTCCACATGTTCTGAGGAACACTGAGGAGGAAAGAGAAGGCAAGGATATTTCCTTCAGTCCAGTGGTTTCAGCAAATGGTAAGCTGCCAATGGGCCTCTTGCATTCATGATCTGCAGTAAAGGGATCATATTTGTGCGTGTAAAATTACTTTCACTCATTGAGGAAAAAAAGCCCTAAAAACCCCTGTACATGTGAGTGGCAGATGGGCTCTGTTAGACAGAAGCGGTGAGGCCCCACAGACCTTTAGGATGCTACATGCAATGACATTTCTACATTGGCTCCATCAGTCCACCCTTGCAAATGTCTCATGCTTTTTTTCCCCTCTGCATAACTAATCAGTAGAATAGATTTCCTGCATTGTCTTTTAAAAATCATCTTACTGCTTGGTAATCCTTCCAATGAAAAAAATCCAAAACAACCCCAGCATATTCCCTTCTCTTTCACATTAGTATGGTTTCCTGCTACTTCAGTTTTTGTTCTTCTCTGCACCACCTACATAATCTTTCTGTGCAGCCTCTGATGACACACTGGGCACATGCTGTCTGTCCTGAAGGATCTTGGTCTCACACAGAGTGAGCTGAGCAGAAGGATAGAGAGCATCCACAACTGCTCATTCCTTGGAGCCCAGGAGGGCTTATGCACAGATTATTCAGTTGGACATTGCGTGTATCCTCATACACAGGGAAAGCCTGTGAAGTACTTAGAGTACACTTAGGCAAGAAGACCCACCAAATACCGAAATTTCCAAGCTCTTAATAGAGTTCTGCTAGGTACTGGTACAATGACAATCATCTAGACTAGTTGTATGGTCAAATGTGAGCCCACCTCCTAGAGATGGTGACAAATGTTGATCCTGAAGGATCCCTTCCTATTTTCAACACTTCTTGAAATCCCAGATATACTTAAGGTGCCTCATACATAGCTGCTTAATATTTTTAAGAGCGTGGGGGGTTTAAAAGCTAACTTTGCTTTACTGAAGCCTTCCAAAACTGTTTACACCTGTTAAATCGTGGGCAATATTCCATATCTGTCCTAGCTCTAGGTGAGTCTCATAGTTCTGCACCTGGTGCAGTTTCCTCCAGTAGCACAAAGATTATTATAATCTCTCATTAACTTGGTTAAGGAGCAGTTTGCATTTTTATTCCAAAATTCTAATGCGAGTAATAGATTGGGAGAGGTTTTTTTCAGTCCATTAAAAGTTTTTAACATCATGAACTTGATCAAGAAAGAAAAAGTTAATTTCCTAAGGAGTTGAGAACATGATGGAGATACAATTTATTTTCTAAATAAAGACTGTATTATGGACTTGGATGTTAAAATGGCTCATTCTTGCATTAGTAAAACACTGAAGCTTTTAATGTTACTATTGCATTTACTCTGGATTCTGGCACATATAGTAAGAGACATGAAACCTATAAAATTACTTACTGTTGAACTGAGTTCATTTTAAAAACCATCAAAACTATGTAAATTGCAATGCAATACAAGAAAACTAGGAAAATAGGATGGAAGTGCTGTGAAAAGAAACTGATGTTGTGCTCCTGCCATCTTGTGGCTCTGTTGCACAGAGTCCTAAGCACATAAACTCATCCATTTCTATACTGCAACTTAGTTCCAGTATTAGCTCTCCTAGTCCCTATCTGTGGCACAGGATTGCCAGTAATATTTGTGCACACATGAACAGTTCAGATAAAACATAGCCATGTATCAAAAGAAAAACCACTATGTATCAGGACGACATACATGGAAAGAGAAAGATTCTTACTTTGTAGACCTCTTTACTTCACTGGGCTGCAGCCATGCTCCCCCAAAGGAAAGAATACATTTTATTTCTAGAAACACAAGTATAACAAATATATACATTTACCTATATATAAAAGTAGTTTTATATATTTTTCTCCTAGAAATGCATACATTTTTACATATATGTACTATTCAAAATGTATGCATTTAGATATCTGCAATTCTTAGTTGGTCCTGAAGATGCTGGAAGATAAAGTACATGTTCAGCCTCACTTATTTCCATTTCACTTCTTCCTAAGAGAATCAAGACATATGATTACTTTCCCTACAACTGCTGCTTCCAGGAGCTACCACAAATTCATACAGTCTGACCTGAATGCAAACCATTTAACTCAATTCAACAAACCACCATGTTTCCATTCCAATAGATTGAGTCTGAAATGAAATATTGAGCTTGTTTTCCCAATTGGAAAGCAAAACTTTGCAACAAAATTGAAACCTAGGCACTGAAAATATCAATTTTTTGGACTTTGGTTTGTTCAGCTCATTGTGGTCACACTTGGTTTACATTAGAAAGCCCTAATCAGATCTAATCAAAAGCCACCAGCTGATCAATTCAGCATGAACAGAAACTGCTGGCTTCCTTCATTTTACCTGGGAGCCCAAACATAGAAACTAGCAATTTTTCTCTGTCCTGAGAGCTGCAAGCCTGACCACATAAGATCAAGGCTTACATAGTTCATAGCCACCAGTTCCATGGAGTTAATACACAACCCCACACAAAACCCAGAAAAAAAATTAGAGTGTGAGCAACAGATGGTCAGGTTGTTGGAGTCCCCCTATGACTTCTTGAAAAAAGGCCATGATATGGGAATTTAGCAGATAATACCCTACAAAGAAAGCCTATGCAATTCCTACTGCAGAGGAGAAGTAAAGTGTTCACCATTCCATCCTGGCCATAACTTATGACAGTATATTAAGTGTTCTTAATTTTTATGTGAAAGGACTGACACATTAGAGCACTGCCAATACCACTCAGCTATAGATAGCCCTTTCTCTTTCTGATGGAGAAGGAAAACTATATTTGGAGAGAAGATTGAATCAGTATCTTCAGGAGACTATAACTCATAATAACATTCAAGAATTTTTACTATGGTAAAGAAATTACAGCTGTTCACTGAGAGGATATTTCTGCTGGTTCATTGAATATTCTTTGGTGCCAAGTGCCACAGATAGTTAGCACCTGTGGCAATTTCTCATACACAGCTGGGATGAGTGGTAAAAATGGAAATTGAAAAACCCATTTGACTCCTTGACCCTGTACAGGAGTGCTTTACCAACAGTGAAAACTGTCCCAACACAAGGACGGTACTGACTCATGTGATTGGAAAACACAGATCAGAGACTCCCACCATCATTTTAACAAAGCAACTACCTGGGACTGGAAGACTTTACTCCCTTTTTGTAATCACCATAACTGTGACTCAAAGGTATGCTATCCCAAAAAAAGTGACTGACATATGGTATCAGCAAACTGCCTTGCACTCAGAGGTGTTCAGTGTGCAAGAGCTTCTCACTTTGACCACTCAGAGCTTTATCATAGATAGGCATGTTTACTATATTGTAACTCCCAGCACCAACAGATGATTGTTAGTAAAAAAAAAAAAATTGATGGGTGTTACTTTAAAAGTTTGTCTTGCCCAGGCAGAGAGACTTTTTTTTGAGATTATAGATCTGTATAGCTTGTAAAAGACCTCTGGAGGCCTGCTCAAAGCACAATGAACTCAGAGCCAGTTGCTTAGTTGAATTATGTACACCTCCAAGACTGGAGATTTCACAATCTCTTTAGAACACCGGCTCTATTACTTGAACAACCTTATTACAAAAAAAAAATTCTAGTAACTCACTCGAGTTTCCTGTACTGCTCTTTATGCCCTTTATCTCTCAGCCCTTCACTTTTCAATTGAAATAAGACTCTGGCTCCATCCTCATTATTGCTTATTTGCTATCTGAAAGCAGCGATCAAAACCCCCCCATCTCAGCCTTTTTATCTCCGCACAGAACAAAGCCAACACTTGGTACAACGCACATTCCAGCCCACTCTTTGTTCCAGTTGCCCTCTAGGGAACTTTCCCCAGTATGCCTATGTCTTTCTTGTACTGGGGAAGCCCCAGACAGGCCACAGCAGTCCAGCCCAAAGACTAGACAGAGGAGAAGGACCATGATCACTTCTGAGCCTGCTAACTACACTTCTGCTAATACAGCGGATATAGGCAGTTCTTTCCTTCATTGCACTTTGCTCATTCATGTTCAGCTTGTGAACACCTTTCTCGACAGTCAGAAACCCAGCATCTGGGTGAGGGATCCATCATTTCATCAATGTGACAAGGCCCCTCTGGATCCACCCACTCTACATTTTCACTACCCCATCTATCTTTCACCTGCAGGCTACCATAGCATATAGCAGATTCTGGTTGGTATCTATGGAGCCTGAAGTTGAGAAGTCAAATTTTTGTGCAGCCTTTCTGTCCCTGGAATATCAGTTCAGATAGGAATTATATCTTGAAACTTGATATTAATACTATAAAATATTCTTTGCATATGCTGAAGAAAAAAATAATTGATGATTATCAAAAAGATGCAGTTTTCAAATCGTTTTTCAAAAATATTTGGAAGGCTTATATCTGGTATCTTCAGGTTTCTGAAGATTAGCTTATCTAAAATATTTGACAGGTAATAATGTGACACTATTCCAAGTAAGACAGCTGAAGTCTATCCCACTGAGTCACATTTTGTCCCTGCCTCTGTCACAGAGGCTCATCAGCTGATAAGAAAAGTTTTTAAATTATTTTCTCAGGTGTTGACTAATTATGAGTTTCTCATTAAATGCCTAGATAAAAATAAAGCTCCAGACAACCTGAACTTGGCATCCAAGATTGAAGCACTTTAGACCTAAAATTGCACCTCAGTTTCCCCTCTGTAAAAAAACTGATGTTTTTACATCTCAAGACATGCAGTATACTAAACAAGTTTATCATAGTTGGATAACCAAGATCACAAGTTATTATTTTGTCTTCAAAGAAGGCTAATTAGAGTAATTGTTGGAGCAAATCAAACTGTGATATTAATAAAACATTAAATAGCTTCTCCCTAAGTAAGCATAAATTTGAAACAATAAAAAATAGACAGAATACCTCAAAGAATATATGCATAAGGTTTCACACACAGAAAACGTTAAGCTTTGCTTCTTTTATGCTCAAGATACTTGATCTTGCAGCAGGTCCCTTTTCACATAAGAGATTAAGTATTTTGTATTTAAATTTCAGGTAATCCCCTTCAATCTAGTCACTGATTGAATTACAAATACATGATAATTTTGACAGCTTTGCCATAATCAGCATATTTATATAGTGACATTGCCATCAAAGTCGAAACCTTTTTCCTCAGCTCTAGAATAGGGCAAACTCACAGTTTCAGCTTATCAGTAACACCTCATAACTATATGAGTTTTCAAATAAATCACTTCAGTTGGTACAGCTTTTTTTGTCTCACAAGTTTTAAAGCTCCTATCACTAGGATAGACTACAGACATCAATCAGCAAAAAAAAATGAGGTGCATGGCTTTATTTTCATGGAAACTTGGCTGTTGCTAGTGTGTATTTAAGCAGACAAAAGTAATCACTGAGATACAAAGAGAATTGCAGCATGTAAACCAAAGGTAGAAATTTGCATTTACGTGACTGTGCCCGTGTTGAGCACCAAGAACAACTGTAGCTTTGTGGTAAAGGGAACTTTTGTGTAATAATAACACTAGAAGTTGATTTTTTGAGACTGAATTTTCATCAGCTTATGAAAAAGGCAGAAGACTGTCAAGTCCAAAAATAATCTTTCACATACCAGAACAATATGTGGTGTGCTTTTCTGTGGTAGATTGGCTTCAATCCAGCTCCCCAAACTGCCTTTTAGTGATACTTTACTTATGATTAAGTCTTTACTCACTTGTTGTACAGACTGCTTAACATTTAAAAGGAAATTTTATTGAAAAGGTTGCTCCTGTGGTTCAGACTTTTTCTTTTTTTCAAATTACTATAGGGGAAGTCCTTCCTACACTGATTACTGAACAGTGGAGGACTAACCAGAAATATCCATCTCATTCCAAAGCTAATCTAGCCCTGTGATCCAAATATAAGCTTTCAGACCAGCTACCACAGGTTCAGCTCTTAAAACTGTCCTCAAATACAACTGATGCATCTTCATGGCCACTTATTACCATAATTAACCAAATCAAAACTTTTGGATGGAAGATGACCAACTTGCAAATTTTGTTTTTACTGATCATAGACTGGCAAAATGATAAGAAAATAAACTGAGGTTTTATGACTTAAATTGTGAGGAGGTTTTTTTGATAAAAGGTGACTACTTACTACATGGAACAAAACTGCCAATATGAAAAGTTTTTGCTAAAAGGGAAGTCCCATTTTTAAATTGTGAAAAAGCAATATTTTTCTACTTGAGGGATTTCTCAGTAAAAAAAAGCTATCAAAATTGAATCCATTTAAAAATTCTGGGGAGAGGACATACCAGTGCCTTTCAACCTGAGCAAGAAAATTCTGTTTTAATTGCCAGACACTAAAAAGGAATGCTAAGCTTGGAAAGAATAGGTTCTGGTGAATTATGAAAGATGAGGAAGAAAATAAATCAGAGTATGTGGAAAAGGACAATCCTAAGAGGAGCTGGAAAGTGACCCTTCACAGGGAAGAAGCAGTAGCTTCTGCTTTTTAAAAGTTACACTCTGTGAGCAATCCTTCTGACCTTTTGGTACAGGGCTTTGGTACAGAGCTGCCCCCAAATTATTCTTTAGTGTATGGAGCAGAGCTATGAGCACACTTGTGGTTCTGCAGGGCATTTTTATACTCAAAAATGTTTTAACGCACTATAGTTAATGGCACTTGAAAAACTACCAGTAATACATACAGTTGAAAAGCACTGGTGGTATCAGTATAGGAAGAAAAACAAATCCTTTGGGTTTAGAGAATAAAGGAATACTGAATATTAGCAATGCAGGTCACAGCATTACAGGTTAGACTGTGCAGGAAATAGATTCAATGTGCTTACTAGATCTGGATGCATTGCTCACACCTTGTCATATAGATGCAAGGTGCCTGGAAATCCCCAGTGGAAGCACTGAGAGTTCATTTTGCAGATTCAAGAGACCTTCCTGTGCCTCCTTCAACCAAGAGTTACTGCAGAAATGTGGATATCTTGTGTGACATCCCTGTCTGCAGTTATAACATCAGGCACTCAGCAGGACCTGGTATCTTTCTCAAGTTGCCTAATGGAAATGCATAGTAGGACCAAGTTTCTTCTTTTTTTTTAATTCTCTTAAAAGAGACAGGAAGAAATGCAGATTAAAAGTTATGCAGTAATAGTTGTCCAAGAGCCCAATGAGCATTTATTGACAGAAAATTTGTGTCATACATTCACACCCACAGGGTAATTAATTGTACCTTAATATAGGTCTGTAAAAAAGTAAGGCTCAATCAACAACTGGTAGGAATTATCTTTAGCTATTACTTTTAGAAAAAACACCACATGAATAAATTAGGTAAAACAAGTCTTACTCAGTGCAACCAGATAGCTGTTAGACAGCCACTTTTGATGAAACAGTATATTTCTTCACAATGATCAGAACATTCCCATTGGTTTGTTACTGTTCCTCAGCAATCAGTGTCACCTTCTTGAACATAATGACTACTGCTGTATTGAAATTTTATAGGACATTATACCATTTCATTCTTTCTGCAATATCAAAATAATATCTGCAACCTTTCATTATAAATGGATTGTAAGTGAACAGTTTGATATGAGAGGCAGAGCTCTAACAAGTGCCAGATACTTCTTAATTCTGCACTTTTAGTCATTCCAGGATGATCAAAAACTCAACAAACACTAATAAGTAGTTTGGCACTAAAATGTACCTGAAAATCCAAATATTGCCACTTTCTGTCTGATAAAGATAGATATTACGTTCCTTGGAAAACTCTAAAAGACAGCTTTTTCCTAGCTTCTCAAATGTTTCCTCATTCCTTGAAGTAGAGTTGGTAAATCTCAAAAGTTTGGGGTTTTTTTTTTTTTTTTCAATTCCTGTGTATATTTGCTTTCTTTTACAGTCTGGAGGTTATAAGTGGAAAAAAACCAAAACTTATAAAAAGGAGAAAAAAACCTCAAGTAATATTTTCCAAGACTGATAGGGAAAGGGAACATTTGGATATAGAAAGGGTTAGGATTTTTCATAGTACCTGTTCTTAATTTCTTCAAGCCTTTTTTAAAAAAAAAAAAAGTATATAAACATTACACGTCTACTAGATGTCAGTGTTAATTGTTTTAGTTTCAGCACAAGCAAGATCTAAAGAGTGAAAAAATAGTAAGCATATATAGCCAAGTTAAATAAGTATCTTGAAAATACTACTACTAAAATTCACAATACAACTACAGTACTTTATTTGTTGTTTGCAGTTTTTCTGTTTTCCCTCAGGAATTTAATGCCTACACTTTTAAATGCAAATTTACGTCTCTCTCTTATGTATGTAAACTATTATTTAATCTTGTAGTTCAAAGTTTTTCACTTTGTCTGACTACTAAGGTTATGCATAACAGAAGTGAAAAAAGTGATTAATACTACTATCAGGAGTCTGTACTAATATGTTCTATCCAGAGAAGTCATAGGTTATTTCCAAGCTGATATCATTTGTAGAAAAAAAAAAAAGCATTTTTGAAGTCTTGACATGATTGGGAAATTTATAATTTAAAATACATCCTCCATGTAAAGATTTTTATTCCATGGTCCCTTTTTGCCTCCTTCATTTTGTGAAATACTTCAGGATGCTGATGATAGGCATGGCATAAGCAAAAGGTCAAAATTTTCACATAAAAACACATACTTCAGAGGCTTACACTTAGAAGAGGTGAATCAAAACCACACATGAGTATTGCCTGCCTAAACAGAAATTATTGCTGTCCTGAGATTCACCCACAGTACTTACGTGTGCTATGAAAAATTTGCCTTCCACAGCGTGTGGTGCCCCAGCTCAGAGGGCTCTGTAGAGAGGCCAAAGCTAGGCTGAACCAGAGCTGAGGATCCCAGCCTAGCCAGGAAGAGAAGGCTTGGGGCTAAGCTTATAAAGAGCTGCTGGAGCCACGGGTGTGGGTGGAAGCCCCAGGTGAGGCTGGTCAGGGGGTTTATGGCTAATTAGTGCACATGATAATGGCTCTGATAATTGCAAGTCAAAAGGAGCACAGCCATGCCAGGCTATACGTTCTCGGTTTTACCAGTACATAATTGCAAGCTAAATATTGGCATGATTTTCCCCAGCTAGAGCAAGACAGAAACAGTCATTTCTAACTAAAGAGACACAGGAAGCACAAAAGACAGTTCTTGAATTTAGGACTAATATTTCCATAAGCAGCAACTTCTGATTTGTCTATCAAAAGCTGTATCACAGAACCACAGAAACCAGGAGAGGAATAGGTTTAAAGACACCATTTAGTCTATTCATCTGCCCCAAATGCTGTAGAACTGCTGCTATATTATTCCTAACAGCTGATCTGAAAAATCTCAAGTAATGGCTTTATGTAAGGTATAAGCCTAAGATACATGCCCTGTTGGAAATTATTTAGGGTTTTGTGTAGGCTTCTTAACTCAAAGAGTTTACATCAGAGTCTATTATTTCTTATCCTAACAATCAAGAACACAGAGAACAGATTTTTTTTTTTCCTGTTTTCTTCTGGTTTTCACAACTGGTGAGCTACTACCTCTCTAATTTCCTTCCTGATTAAACAACTCCAGATCCTTCAAGATTTCCTTATAGGTCACATATTTTAGGAGGTAGATTACTCTTGCTGTTCATTTCTAAATTTTCTCCAATTGTTCTGTATTTTTCGTGTAGCATGAGGATTGAAAGAAATACTCTGGTTGATGAACATATGGTAAATATACCGGAAAGTTAGCCTTCAAGGCACAACCTGGCATTTGTGTTTATTGTATAGCACCCTTTTCCAGATTTTTTTCTCAAGTTTACCAGGAACACATTGAATTTTAATGCTATCTTCTGGTGTCGTTCCTGTAATCTGTAAATTTAAGTCATGCTCACTATTTCTTCATCATGAACACTAATGAAAATTTATTCTCCTCTTCTGGTGAAGAATCACTAATTGATACTCTGTAAGAACAGTTTTCCAACCAGTTTTGCACTCTACTGCAGTTTCATCTAGATAATTTTTCTACAGCTTACTTATGACAATATCATGGAAGAAAGTGTCAAAAGATGTAAAATAAAGCATCTTTCCTAGCACAAAATCAAGTTCACCTTCACAAATGAAACTGCTTGATGCAATTTATCCTTACTGAATCTATACTTGTAAGGGTTTTAAGACTTGTGCTCCAGACCCTTCCCCAGCTCTGTTGCCCTTCTCTGGACACACTCTAGCCCTTCAATGTCTTTCTTGTAGCAAGGGGCCCAAAACTGAATACAGGATCTGTGATGTGGCCTCACCAGTGCCCAGCACAGAGGGACAAT
>VXBQ01016353.1:709537-746794 GCA_013400175.1 Phainopepla nitens
CTGATCCCTCTGCAGACCCTTCCTGCCCTCCAGCAGATCAACACTCCCACCCAGCTTGGTGTTGTTTGCAACTGACTGGGGATGCACTCAATCCCTTCGTCCAGATCACTGATAAAGATATGAAACAGGGTTTTACCCAATACTGAGCCTTGGGAACACCACTTGTGACCAGCAGCCAACTGGATTTATCTCCCTCTACCACCACTCTCTGGGCCTGGCCCTCCAGACAATTTTTAACTCAGTGAAGAATACACCTGTCCAAGCCACGAGCAGCCAGTTTCTCCAGGAGAATGCTGTGGGAAATGTTGTCAAAGGCTTTATTACAGGTAAGGCGACATCCTCATCCTTTCCTTCATTCCCTAAGCAGGTCACCTTCTCATAGAAGGCCATTGGGTTGATCAGACAGGACCAGCCTTTCACATACATTGGTGGCTGGGTCTGATCTGCTGGTTGTCCTGCACATGCTGTGTGATTGCACTCAAGATGATCTGCTCCCCAGCATTGATGTCAGGCTGACAGCCCTGTAGTTGCCTCTGTACTCCTTCCAGCCCTTCTTGTACATAAATTACATATTTGCCAATTTCCAGTCAACTGAGACCTTTCTGGGTTAACCAGGACTGCTGGTAAATGACTGAAAGTGTCTTGGATAAAAAACTCAGGCAG
Source organism: Phainopepla nitens (assembly GCA_013400175.1). NCBI lineage: Eukaryota > Metazoa > Chordata > Aves > Passeriformes > Bombycillidae > Phainopepla > Phainopepla nitens. Next base: position 710,201 of record VXBQ01016353.1, read on the forward strand.
CCAAGAGGAGTGAGATCCAAAAGAGTTTTTCTTTATTGTTTCTTATGAAGATTCTCTGGAAAAGGAAAAGAAGGTAGGGGCAATGAGGAAAACAGTATGAAAGTAAGTCAACTCCTACATGGAAATGGTACCATTCCCCTCCACTGCACAGTTCAGGGCCCCCCCCCAGGTTTAGGTAGAGGAAACGTGAGTGTCAGAATGAAGACATCAGCAGATGCACATGTAGGATGATTAAGTCCTGATCTTCACAACAGGGCTGAGATCAGAAATCTGCTGAGATGCAGAAATTCACTTTCAAGGACTCTTTCAGAATTGCCCTTGTTCAGTGGGAATTCCCATTCAATGTATCAAATCAACTGAGAATTGCCAGGATGAATCATAGCAGTGGTTCAGCCTGCCCTAGCCAAAAACCAGAGATGTTGTTCCAGACACCTTGGGATTAAAATCACTAAAAAAATATGTTGCTTTTTAAGTCAAAGCTTTAATTTGCCATTATTTCTGTATGTATTTTAAGTTCACTCTGTGTAAGCCATGTTGCTTCATCATAGCTCTAAGACTGCAGTAATAGCAAAAGGAAACTTTTATTCATAAATATATACAAAATTAGTAATTCTTTTTAAATTGTTGCCTGTAGTTTGGTGGCAAACTTGATTTTGATTTTTTTTCTCTTTGTGGCAAAAGCATTAAGATCTGCAAAAATTAACATAAGCAGGTTTCAAGAGATAACATATAATGAGTGAGTGAACAGTATTCATATATATCACACAGTAAAACAACTCCACACTGAGATGCAAGAAACAGCTGGAATTATAAGGGAACTTAATGGTATGTAATTATCCAAAAGAAATAATAGTCCTCTCACTGCCTTCTCTCTCCATCTGTGATTTAGTGGCCTTAAAATAAATAAAAATAAATTTACTCATTTCAGGTGTAAGTCCCAAGAAGGAAACAGATTACCAGCCAAAAATGAGATGTAAATGTTCTTTAGGTAATAGCCTTTCTCAAGGGTTTGTTACAAGGAATCTAAAAAATCATTTCACTGTCTTCTTCTGTGCATCACAGTGATCCCCATGGATCCTGCAGAAATTCAGGTTCTGATCCTACAAACAGATTTACTCTACCTTAAACTCTTAAATAGTACCATTGAGTTTCCTGAAATTCCTCTTTCACATGAAGCCAAGCACTGTTACCAGGATTTCTATGACTACAGGAAAGTTTCCAAAGCTCACTAAAATATTTTTCAGAGAAGCAGGTTGCTGAATAGGGCACTAGGAATGACCATGAGATGTAGGACACTTCATGTCATGTTAAGGAGAGCTACACACACACTGAATATTGCTGAAATACCTCATGTTTTATCTGGACGTGCTCCTGGAATAAAATAATTTGAAGGGCATTCAGGAAATTAATAGTGAAGTAATAAAAAAAAAAGTAGTGAGAACAGTGCTTACTTTTACTACACTTAATGCGTCACAAAAAGAGAACAGATGCAGTGCCTTCTGACATGTTGAACAGAGCAGTTCTCACTTCTGTGTGCACAGCCACTCTAGTGGGGCTGTAGACCAGGAGGAATGAAGGGAAGGCATCACTTTGTCCTCTCTGAGAGCAGAAGACAAGTTTGAGAGCACACTCTTCCCCTGTGGCTAGAAAGAACCCTGAGTAATTTCATATTAACACATGAGGTTTCAGCATGAAGTGTGTAAAAGCAAGAGGCTTTAGATTTTCCTTGTAACATTCCCAAAAGAATTATTAAACCATCCCAACACCAGTGAGATCCTCAGCTTAAAATGACTGCAGGCCACTACAAGACTCAGATTCATTTCTTGACCAAAAACATGAAGAAGTGACACTTGTGTAAGACTCCATATTCTTTCAGCTTAGACTAGTTTGCCATTCTGGGACCTGATTTTTAATTTTGAATAAAAGATATTACTTGGGTTCCAAATTTAATTAAAATTTTAAAAAGAATTAAAAATCACAAGATGAGATTTTCTACTTCAAATAAAGAAATCTGTCTACATATCATTTCTCTAGCTGCTGAGACATTGGAAAATCAAAAATAAGAACTGGTTGACTGTGACAAAAAATGAGATTGTACAAGATTTTCTATTGAATTTAACAGTATGTTTTCACAGTGTCTCTGAGTAAGTGCATGTATCATACCAAGGTATATATATATCATATATATATATGTGTGTGTTTATGTGTAAGTATATGTGTATATGTGTATATATATATGAACTCTTTGTTCTTAGAAATGGTTCATGTTTTCTGTCTTCATATATTTGGTTCCAGCTTTTTCCAAAGTCAGTGAAGCAAGTGAGAGTCTTCAATAGATACAATATTATGACATATATGTAGGAACAGCATGAATAAATCCATTCATTCTCTCCAGTCAATCTTTATTAATTTTACATAATATTCACACAAAATAAAACCTGCTGTTCTTATGGTACATGTCCCATGGGCTTCAGTATTAAGATCACAAGACTTTAGTTAGTATAGGTTTGAATAACCAACTATTTTTAGGAATCCACACAACTAATGAGTAACCATTGTTTGTTGTTAATGCCACATTATACTCTGCAAGATAATTAGCTTCCTACTCCATCAGTGTTAAATTTAATTATGTATTCCAGATGATAATACATTTCTTTCCATTTAGCTTTATTTTATATATTTTCTTAGCAAATCTGTTCCAAAGGGAAAGTCTGGGAAACTTATACTGCTTTTAAAAAATAAGTGGGAGCACATATGCCAACCCGAAAGTTTTACTGTTGTGGTTTTAAATTATATATCACACGTGTGTTTGATATTTAATGGACAAATTACCCTACTTAGTAGCCTACCCCACAGAAGGAACTGAGCATGCCCAATTTCCATTGATGTAGTTGATTGGAATGCAGCATCTTTCCTTTTCCAAGTCCTTCTAGCTCACCCTACTCCACAAGCTAATCTCTTCACTCTCGTGACCAGTAGCAGGACTCAAAGAAATGGCTGGAGCTGAGTGAGGGAAGGTTTAGGTTGGATATGAGCAAAAGGTTCTTCACCCTGAGGATGGTTGGGCACTGGAACTGGCTCCTCAGGGAAGTCGTCACAGCACCAAACCTGAAAAAGTTCTAGAAGCACTTGGACAATGCTGTTGGGCACGTGGTGGCATTCTTGGGGTAACCTGTGCAGAGCCAGGAGCTGGACCTGATGATCCTGATAGGCCCCTTCTAACTCAGAATATTCTATGATTATTTTATTCTAACTTTTGCTGAAATCCAAGTTAGACTTTTCTTTAAAAAATAGTTAATCTTTTTTTATTTTCCCTGTGCATGTCTCAGAAGTCAGCCAGAATATAGTAATTTTGTTTCATGGCACAAATGTTGTGGCTAAAACACAGTCTTGTTTTTAAAAATCTGATAAAATTGAGTGGCATTTCCTGTTTGAAAGAGGGGAGCAACAGGAGCATGCAATGCCAGAAACACTCAAGTGGTGCAACTGCTTTCCTAGCACAGTGCTCTGAGCTCTGGGCTATGGGGTAACCTTTCTTTGCAGCTCAGAATGTAAGAAAAATGTGTATTCCCTGCACTCAATACCCATGTGTATTGTCTCACCTATTTTACCAGGCTGCAGGAATGCAACATCAGAGTAGTGGCGCATCTAAATAAACACATAATGTGTATTTCCACAAAGCTGTGAGGAAAGTCCTTCCCTGACCACTCTTTTATGTCCGTGGTATTGCTAGATAATGGCAACAGACAAGTGGGCAGTAAATCCAGTCTACTAACTCCAAACAAAGGTGATAATCTGAATATGAAAAGCCTTCAAGGGTTCACATGTGGTTATCATAATTTGGGTTTCTGCATATAAATATGCACAGAAAGTTTTGATGTTTAGATCAAGAAAAATGTTCATGCATTGCACTCTAAATAAGAAACGAATCTGTTAACTGCAATCACTGCCTGCCAAGAAAGCCCTCACCGTGCCAGAAGATGTCCAGCCTCTCTCCTTATTTACAGCCTTTGGCAAAAAGAGGTCATTACAGGTACATTTACTCAGACAATTCATTTGAGCCAGCTGTAGATAAAGCTGCAAATTGATAAAGTCCATGTAGTAGCTTTCGTAAATGGATTTCAGTAGTTTTCTTTACTTTTTAACTGTGGAATCTTAGAGACTTATTTGGATAAATTCATGTATTCATCTGCAACATCATATGTTTAAAATAAATCAATTTGGTAAATACACACCTGAAATCTGTTAGAATAACTTTACAAAATCTTTGGAATTGTGTTCATGTTGCTAAAGTTGGTCATCAGCACTGGATCTCAATTACTATACCCATATAACCCCCTGCTCCAGGAGGATGCTGAGATCAGTGCACCTCCTTGGACTTTTCTGGTTCATCTGTGACTTGGCCTGGGCTCCAGGAATAGGATTCATCTGAAAATATGTAGTGTCTAGCATAAGTAGACCTGAGCATCTGAGGTTAATGTATAGGTTTTCTGCATAGTCATGGAGATAAATAGGTCTTCTAGATTACAAATCATCTCCATCTAAAGTAGAATTCGAAACCAGACCAGATGAACTACGCCCAAAAAAGTGTATTTCTTCCCTCTTACAGACTGTACAGGGAATCCAACTAACACAGACACAGATATCAATATCATTAAAGTCCATCTCATGAGCTTAATCCCTTGTCAACAACCTAAACCTGCTTGCATTTAAGCCTTAAGAGACTTCACCCTGCTCCTTTACAAAGTCCCAGGTGCATTAAAATTATTGTCCCTGGAACATCCCTGGCAACAAAGGACTCCATTAACCTACTTGTTCACCTGCATGTGCAGTAAATCTTGAGCAAGAGCTGACCTTTTCCATGCATCCAGATCTCCTCACTTCTAGCTCTCATATGCAACAGTTAAACTCTGCCCTAGGCATCTCTTGTTGGGATTTTGAAATATCCAGTAGCCTGTGTTGGCAAACATCTGGAAATCTGTGAGGTCACCATCTGCAACAGGGCAAACTAATTACTATACAAATGACTATCAGTTGCTTAAACCAGTAAAACTAAGACAGCAGTAAATGTAAAAGACAGCCACATACCTGTACTATGACATACAGGAGACAAAAATACACGTGTCTGGGCAAGCTAGTTTTTAGAATTATTTTTTAAATATCTGGTTTTTTCAAAAATAAAGCATCCAAGTGCCCAAGCAGCATATGTTGTGTGCAAAAGTCTATGCAATATGATAAATGGCGTGTCTGTAAGTAAATGAAGACACATCCTTATACAGGAATTAAATAAAATCTCAAACAAGAATGAGTGTTGTAAGTTTATGAATAAGTGAAAGTACACAAAGTTAGGCATATGTAAACTTGTGTTATATGAATCATTCTTGACATATGACTGTAACGGCAGCCTTCGTTAGAAAGGGGAACAGCAAAAACTTCTAAGAAACGAAGTAGGAATGCTTCCTAACGTTCAGTGGTTTGGCATTCTTTCTTTAAGAAGGTGAAGAAGTCATAAACAGAGCCTGCATGCATTAAATGAGTCACTTCAGGAATTAAAATTTTGTGCATGAAGCTATGTCACTTGGAAAAGAGGAAATCTGTGTAGAGGGCAGGAAAACACTAGACTCGCTTCTTATTAGTTTTGGGCTGTGCTTTATAAATGTCCATCTTTCAAAGGCTGAAATTTCAGAGAAACATGTAACATTTAATGTCTGAAGGTTTTTTTTTTATGCTGGAATGTATGTACACCCCATAGAAAGAGGTTTTAGGATCTTGGGCAAGAAATGTGTGTGCAAGTGTGTCGATGAGTTGTAACCTTGTACATTTTCTGGAATCATAAATTAATTTACAGATCTACTGATCCTCCATCTGATGTTATCTTATTTTTTCTGAAAATCACTCATCAATGCATTTAGCATTCTAAGAAGTGCCCACAGTCATCTGAAGACCTACAGCATAGACCACCATGGGCTGGGGTAGAGGCAGAAGAGATAAATCCATGTGCATGTACACACTTACAATGATTACATTCAACCTCCAAGGGCAGAATGAGCAGTCTTTACATGTCCTAGGAGGAATGGGCTGTTATTTGTAACCAACTTACTCATTTCAAACTATCTTCCCTCAAGTTGAGGGGTTTTACAGCTACTGATCTGCCTCATCTCTCCCTGCTAGACCATCCCTTTCCATCTCACCAGCTCTGGTTAGGCAGCAAACTTTCTGGCCAAACGAGTGCTCTTTTGCATGTTGAAAACTGGAAATTCATAGTAATTTATCTCTTTGTAGCATGCAGTGCACAGCAACCCAGTTGTCTGTTGTTTAAAATTATTAGAAGGGACTATGTCCCACTGAGTTTCACCTGTACTTAGTAGCTGATAGCTATTGCATGGAGCTGAAATGACAGAGGTAAATGTTCTGGCTGATACCAGATCTTCCTTGTTCTGCTCTTCCACCTGTTCTTCCTGCAGGATAGGAGAATGCAGGAAAAGGAGCACAAGCTATAAGAATGAGGTTGTGCAGTGGCTGTATTTTGCTGGGCAGAGCACAGCACTGAAGTGTTGGGTTATTGGGTGTTTTCCTTAGCAAACTTGGACTCAAGAATTCTGCAGTAACGTCATAGTTCCAGTTTTCACTCAGGGAGGCTTGCAAGCCCTCACAGCTGCACACAAAGAAAGTGAAAAATTACCCTAAAACAGAGAATACATGAAGGAACAGGAAAAAAATTGTTTTACCACTTCTAAGTCAATATGCTGGCATTTTGCTTCTGACCAAAGCTTTTGCACTTGGAGACATCACATAGAGTTGGTCAAGAATCCAGCAACATAATGCAATTTTATGATGACAATAGGCCTCATGGAAACATTTCTGTTTCAAAAGACTTCCACTAAGCAGGGAGCAGCATTTCCCCTGGTTTCCTGCCACCTCATCTCTCCCTGTGTGAGCTCTGCTCACTGAGGCTTCTGGCCCCAGACTATCACTTCCACTAGGACTACCTCAGGACCAAACTGCCCTGAATTAAAGTAGGACTTTTAAGATGCCTTAGCAAAAACTCCAGCAGTTCTGGAGGAGCTGGAATCTCGGTCCCTGCTGTGCCCTGCTGTTCAGAGTTTTATGGAGTCTCTGCTGAAGCCAGACATTCTCCTGGGCTTTGCACTTCAGGGATCAAACACTCCTGTGTGCCAGAGATTGTCTAGGTCGAAACACCTACCCACAATTTGATGGCTGCTAAAAGCAGCCACTGATTAGCCCAGACCTGCAACTGCATCACATTTGAGGAATCTCACTTCCACTTCACTTTCATGCAGAGAACCCTGTGTGCCCAAGTTAGCCATTCTTCAGCTGAGGTAGCTTGAAATATTGTAATATTCACCCAACCACAACCTACTTGGAGATAGCTAGCTAAATAGATAGATAGATAGATAGATCTGCTACACTGTCACACTGTCAGCATTAGGTATAATGCTACTTCCCTGCTCATATGTGTTGAGGCAAGCTCTGGTGTGGGATATTTTAATTTGTTTTTCCTCTAGTTCCAGAAATGTAGATAATGCAGATCCATTAACAGACATGAGTGTTTAGCCCAACACAGGACTGGCTGTGTGAGGAAGGGCTCTCTTCTCATAGTCCTCAGCACTACCATGTCCTTTTTAAAGAGACCATGCTGGTACATGCAGCTGTAATTTTTCTCAGTGCAGGGTTTTGTTGCTCTCTTTTGAGCAAGACAGAGATATTCCTTCATCCCTCCCTCCAGCAGAGAAGAAACCTGTTGAGGCTATGACTCAAAATAAAAGTGATGGCCCCACAGAAGACCACTGCCCCTCCTTTGAAGGCCATGTTAGATGTGATGAAATAACATGATTTTTAGGTACATAATTACTAGCTGGCTTCCCAGGACAACCTGATGCTGGCACCACATGCTGGTAAACCCCCAAGGCTTGATTATTCTAGTTCTGCCACTGCCACTTGGAGAAGGCTGTGATTAGGAGCCCTAGAGCTCCTCATGGCACTGAAACACCCTGTCCTCCCTGTAGTCATGAGCTTCCAGGGTACCAGCCCAGAAAAGGTAGACCCCATTTTTCCTTTCTTCTAAAAAGCTAAATAGAAATGTAGTTGTAGTGATATTGGTTATAGTGACATCTTCCCTAACCAATGAGTTTATGCTCCCTGCTATGACTGTGACACTCTTCTGCCTAAAAATCTTTCTCAGAGGTGTGTTACCTCCCTGAAGCCAGCCCTCTCCACTTGTTCATGTGTTGCTTTTGTTTTTCTTACCTATTCACCCATTTCTTGAATGCAGAGTGCTTGTATCTAATGAAAAATTTTAAGGACTGTGATTCAGGAAATGAGTATTTAAATTATTTGTTGTTGTTCTTACTATTGCTACTGCTATTTTATTAATAAAATTGATGCTCATTAATATACTTTACTAACATTTAAAGAGAAAATACAATTGTGGAACAATTTATAAAGTTACTCAGTTTTCCTAGGAACACAGAAGAGCATATAATACATCTAAACATGTAATTTTTCATTCAACATCCCTCTCTCCCTCTGACACAAAAATACATACTCCCATATTACCAGGCAATCTTTTTTCTTTCATTAATCTCATGTCTCTGCAGTACCAATCAATGTTGTCATTAAGGATATCCTGGGGAGGAAATATTCATCACTGGCAAAATCCCATGTACTTTACAGAAGGAAAGATCATTGACTGAAGACTGACTTCTTCAGAATTTTTTGAACTTGTGTGTAGCTTGTAAAAATTCCCCACCTACATTATTCTCTTTGAAGATCTCACAGAGCTGCTCCTTCCATTTCTTGCCATAAAACTGTCAGCTGAGTGTTTCATGTTGTGATACAGCTCTCTATCATACAGGAACTTGACCTAAGTAATTTTCCTGTGAGTATAAAAGAAGCAGCTAAAATCCATTAACCCTTTCAGTACGTGTTGTATTTACACACTTGTAACCATGCATGTCTTAGAACAAAGACAAACAGTCTCAGTGGGAAACAGCAGTGGCTGTGGGGAGGGGTTTTTTTCTTTATGAACTTCTTGTTCTACTCATTGGGTGATTTATTTACCCACTGAAGATATTTGTGGGCGTTTTCATGTGCTTTACAACGTTGCTTTTTCTAACAGCTACAAAATATTTTTCCCATACAAAACTTTAGCACACTCTCTCAGTGTAGAAAATTAACATCTGTTTTTCTTCTTGATTTGGCAGCCTAGTATGTTGTTGAAACAGAGCTGTGCCATGAGCTCAGACCCAGATCTAAATTATCAATGCATGGTAGATATTTCTGATTTAGTTCTTGCTGAAGTCTTTTATTGGATGGTTAGAGATGGGCAGACTGCAAGGGATTAGGAGTTGTGAATAAAACAATGCAAAAAATTCATAATCCTTATCTACATTTTCCCAGACATCCAGACAAAGAGAAATTCTGGAGCTGTAAGGATATCTTGCACTGTGGAATTCTTTAAGATTCTTAACATTCTGCAGATAATGGCTTATCAAAATAGACACTCACTTAGAAGTGTACTAATATTCCACATGGATAAAATTTGTGGTACAAATGGGAGAATATAGGGCAGAGGTCCTTAGCTTACACCATAATAAGAGGTGAGCAGAGATCATAAACTCAATATTCAAAACACAAAATATGTAGCATAAACTTGATCTGTCAGAATGTTTTCTCTACTATCCATGAGTTTTGCATTCTTTTCCAATAAATCCTTTATCTGTGCTATATTCTACCTGAACTCTGCTGTTGGAACCACTGAATAACACCAGCTTGGAAGGAAATTCAATAACACGACCAACCTTATCTTGCTATATCTGACCATAGGGTAAAGTGAGTAAACACAACCATCAAAGAGAGCACAGACGCAGCTCAGGAAGGAACAGCATGCGGATCATCCTCAAAGGCAAAATAGGTCATATTTCAGGGAAAGGATTTTTTGATCTTCCAGTAGATCTCAGGAAAAGCTGCAGATAGCCCTTAAAATATTGCCAACTCTTGTCTTGTGAGGAAGCAGAGGCTTGCCATTCTTTTGCTTTGTACTCAGTCTTACATTCTCCTAACTTCTGAACTGCTGTTCTACTTCCCACACTCTTGCTGAGGATATGTCACCATGTATTTTTGGAATATAATAATAATATTTCAGTAAGTTCAAATAGTTAATGATTATTTTTGAAGCCAGGTGTCCCTTGGTCCAATTTCACATCTAAAACTACTTATATGGAGAAAGGTGGGAACAAGAGACTACACCATTTCTTTCACAGCACTAACCTGGCTTATGCAAAAAAACCCACAATTACAACCCTCAGAAATACAATAAATCTCCTGAAAAAATAAATTCCACAGACTTGCAGTTTTCTTCAGCTCAAGTGATCAGTAATCTATAGAAATGTTCTTCTGGTGCCCAAAAAATTTAATTCTGACTTTTGAGAAGGACGTAAGAACTGAAGGATTTGATACCTGGTCAGTCCTTGGGGGCATTTATGTGTGACCTGCGCATTTTTCTGTGTAACTTGTATAAAAATCATACAACTATTGTTCTGACTACTCATTATTCTCAAATGCCACACAAGGAAGGTATACAGTAGTAAATGGCCTATAGATAGAAGGAGGTTCCACAACAGTGAAGGCAGTCAGAATTTTCTCATTTCCCCTGCTCTGTGAAAATACAACTGCAACAGATGGGCTGGCATGAGAGAAAAAAATTCTCTTTTAGTTTTGGTTGAAGCTTAGGTGTGATCTCAACAACATACAGGATTTTTTATCTTAGTGAGGGACCTAAGGGGTTTGTGAAGGTCATTTGTCCAAGCTGGAGTCATGTTGTCCCATGCCTACCAAGACTGAGGGTAAAAAAAGCAGGAGAAACATAAAACTTCCTTGCTTAAGGTAATATACATATTTTTGTGGTCCCAGCTTGGACTAAACACACTTCTGGGGTGATTAAGTTCTTCAGTCATATTTTCAATGCTTAATGCAATTGTAGACTATATTATACAGCTGAACAGGAAAGCTCCAATAAGTTCTTCATGAGGAGACACATGGAAATTCAACTTTTCTGAACTCTGCTACAAAAGCATCTCTTGCTATTTCATTATTCAGACAGCACTTCCCTCTCCTTGCTCCTTTTCCCCCCTGCCAAGTCCAGCAGGGATTTCTCTTCTGCCTTTCCTATATTGCTCCTTCCTTCCTAGAAACAAAGTGGAAAAAGCATGGATGATAAACATAAGGAAAAATAAAGGACCGTGTTACAGTCTGCTAGAAATTAAAATTACTGAAAGCCTGATTCTCCCTTGAGAATGAAAGGCTGTAATAAAGAAAACATCCAGAAACTATGCAAGCTCCAACTGTAAGTTGAGGACTCTGTTAGGAAAAGTGACATTAGGATATAAATGCAAACATTATTCTTTGATTTCTGGATACAATTCAAAGCACTAGAAAATTACAAATGTTTTTTAGGCATCTTTTTAATTATACCTGAATTCTATTCAGTCACATTTAGACTTATCCAGGATGCATGAAAAAGTGTATTTTATGAGCATAACCCATTCTCCCATGTAAAGTTAATCTCAAAAGCAATTCACATTAACATCCATTCCCTTCTTGTATTAAAAACTGCTTACTAGTTCCAGTTTTCATTGTTTTCTGGGACTGAATCTTTCCTTTAAAGAAGTAGAAGGAACCTGTTTTCCTTAGGATGCAGCATTTCAAGCACTTCTCTCCATCACTGCTGTGTCGTTCCAGGGCTCAAGTATGGGGGCTTTGGAGTCCATGTTCAAATTCTGATGTCCAGTTTTTTCACTGGAACACCCTCCAAGCTGCACTCCACCATCTGCACAACCTACTTGTTGTTCTGGCACATCCTCCTGGATTTCTCACTGTCCACTTTGACATGAGTGGAGAAGGACCCCAAGGTTTTCCTGAGCCTGCACACCTCCTGGGGCACTAGGTCCTCAGAAAAGACAAGTTCCAAGTAGGTCCTGCAGAACATCTTGCTTTTGTGGCAGCTTTAGAAAGTAGCATCTCCATTGCAAGGACAAGAAGACGGACGAAAAAGGGAAGGCACTGCTCATCAGTTTTAAAGCTGCACCAGAAAAGGAAGAGAAGATCGATCTGAGCAATCACGTTCTGTCTCCTCTTCAGCTCATCAGTACAATTTCACTATCACAGTAATAGGCACTTAAAGGGTAACTTGGGCAGAATTTTGGTGTCCACAAGAAAAACATGTTTTCCTGTAAAAGCAACTCAGTTTTCCTTAAGACCCAGGATTTCCCAGCTTGAAGTACCAGAAAATATGGCAAAAGAATAGGGGAGAATGGGGAGAGATGGTTTTAAAAAGCTTCAAACATCCATCTCAAATGGTGGTTTAGACTACACAGAGTGACAAGAACCAATTAAATCATACAGAATACATTTTGGCTAACTGAAATGGTAACTTTTAAGGAACTTTTGTTCAAAAATATCTTGTGTAACAAATGTCAAAATTTCCATGAAAGTATTAAAAGGGTACTGAAAATAAAAATTTACAAGCAGCTTTTATTGCAAAGACAAGTTTTAGTAATTTTGGAATTTCCAATGAAAAAAGCTTCAGTAAGGAACAAAACTTATTTCAAGAGGGAGAAGATGAGTCTGGACAGTCTGAAAAAAATGCAGCTAATTGAAAGAGAAGCTTGCTACATCTAGATTTTTATTACCTTTTCCAGTGACCCATGTTTTAAAGCTCTGCAGTTACTCATGAAGAAACTATTTGAAAATGGTACTTCTGTCATTAAGCAGCTTTAATTAAACCTAGCATTTCCACCTCCTCCGCTGTCTGTTTTGTAGTAGAGCCTGAACTGTGATTTGTTCCTATCTCTGCTAAGTTATTTTGAGCCTTAACCACTATCTCAAGTGAAGTTAGTGCTGAGTGTTATGGGTCTGACCAGTGTCATACTCAGCTCAAACTCACCATGAGTCCCATGGACTGGTGTCTATTCCTTATATGGATATTTTGCTCACGGAAGACAGGAAATCTAAGCATCTTTTTTGTCATCTGGCACAACTAGAAAGACTCCAGGGTTTTTTTACATTCTTGCAAAGTGATATTGCTTAGGGCCTCAGAGTGGCCACTGGAATCATATGAGCACATCTGAAAATAAAAAGGGTGTTTCTCCTCTCCTCAGAAATCATGCTGTACCATACGCAAGAGCAGAACCATGGTGATAATTGCTGAAAGGTGCAAAATAGAGTTTGGGAGATGAAACCCAGGGGAGCAGGAAGAGAGCTTGGGACAGCCTCAGCAGCACCCCAGAGCACAATAATGCCACCAGACCACCACACAGCATCTGTGGCCTGGGCATTTGGAGCTGCTTTTCTGCCTGCCTTCAAACAAATGCAGATACAGAACCCTAAACAGTCTAACCCTAATTAGGCATCAATGCCTTGTTGACAGTTATCCTGCTAGATTACGTGTGCATATTGTTCTTGGCAATATTAGGATTTTATACACTGTTTAACCCAAAATTCTCTATCAATCAATGTATCAAGGGGTATTTTCATGAATTTAAAATAGTCCCTTACAAACCTGGCCATTTCGTGAGTGGCAAAATGAACAAAATCTTATTGCCTATAGATTTGTAAAATTCTGATATTTCGTAAGAGTTGAACTCCAATTTCCATTCTTGCCATCAAGGGGAATTTTAATAAGGTCTTTTCTAATATCCACATTTGTTTTCACAGAAATTATATGAGCTTCATATCCTCAAGATACCCCTTCATCATCAAATGTGTTCAAATTAATCCCTGATTTCAAGTTATTAGAGAGGAGACCAACAGATATGCAATATCAACAATTCCTTAAGTCTCATCTTCTTAGGAATATAGGTTTTCAATTTATACTAAAATCAACCAAATATGCACATTAAAAAAGAAAATAAAGAATTTGAGGTAAGAAATAAGAAATTGCCTCATAATATGATCAGGTTGGAGACAATCTGAGTGTCTAATCTCACACCTCCTTCCCATAAAATCTGGCCCCAAGTTTTGGCCCTACATCAAGTACCACGTAGGGAAGATCACTTGGGGAAGAGGACCAAGTAGCTCAGGATTTTTTCTTTTCCCTCAGTAAGTGCCCAAGAGAAATCCAGCCTTGTTTCAAGCCAGAGGTGCAGGAAGAACACAGAGAGATGTCTGCCACAGCATCCCCACCTATCCAGAGGCATGAGCACGAGAGCTCAGCCCAGTTGGCCACCCTCCTCTCCTCCAGCAGTGTTCTCAGAGCAGGGGACCTTGGAGACAAAATTATTGGTGTTCCCAAGAGCTCTGTTGGCTGGGATGTGTCAGAGAAACATCACTGCTCCAGCAACAGCTTCAAACTCATCTCTATAACCATGGAAGCCAAACCCTATCCCATTGTTAATGAGCAGTGAGAGTCTGATGGAACCATCCATGCAAGTGCAGATCTGAGGACAAACACCAGAAACTTATGTAGGCCTACTGGGGAAAATTAAGACATTTGTAATTACACACCTAAAACAAAGAGAACAATAGTATGTTTAAGACGGGATTTGACAGATTTTCCTTATATTTCAGTGGCTGGCAAATGGAACTATTGTATTTCAGCCATTTTAGTGAGTTCTGAATGAAAATATTTTTAAAAACGTCATAGAACTTTCAAAGCTCAAGGCAAAAAGATCCTGTATTCACAGTGAAAATGTATTAATTTTGAAAAGATACAACCCTCAGGGTCTGAGAAAAATCAGGCAGTAGCAGTGATCATTTTCACTGCTGGAAATTAAAATAAACTGGATTTTTCAGGGAATATGTTCAGAACCTAAGGACTATAATACTATTTCTCCTGTTCATTTAGACCAACCTGTCTTTCCAGTCATCCACAGTGATCTCTCAATGGTATTAAAGAATGCTATATAATTTTAGTAACAAGCTTCCACAACCCACTGGTTTACAGTCTTCCACATACACCCTAATTTCACTAAAGTATGTCCCTGGTTTTAGAGGTTTTGCAGCTGTCCCAGCTACAGCTGTCCAGTGTCTCTGAACATTTCTTGAGGTTTTTTTTTTTTCTCCCTAGATCTGCCAGGGTTAATTTTAAAACAGAACATCCATGCAGGACAGCCCTGGATGTAAAAGTAGTACAGAGAAAAGTAAGAAACCCCTCAGCACAGTGAACTCCCTCTTCAGTCAGAAGATACTGGCATGAACTCTCTCTCACAACATACCCACAACCTGTTTAAGTGTACCACCACCACTAAACAATCATTTGCATTTATTATTATTATTACTCAATTCAAAGGCTGATGTCAAGATGTCTGAGGGAAGGAAAGTACATGGTACATTTTTAAAAAATCCTCAACTGGATTGGAGTTTTCTGTTTTCTTTGGGGTTTCTCTACTCTTTTCTTCTTCTTCTTCTTCTTCTTTTTTCTTTTTTTTTATGCTCTGTTCTAAGAAAAGGAAAGCGGGGGATTTACTAAAAGCAAGGCAAGCCGGTTGGTTATGAGTCACCTTTATGACTTATAAAGGGTCTCAAGTTGTTTGGAGCAGGCTTTCTTCACCTAACTCATGCCGAAGGGATATCAGGAGACCAGCCAGCCCTGTGGAAACTGCTCCTGCCTCATTTTTCATTTACCTTCTTTCTATGTCTCTCTCTTTTGCTCTCTCTCTCTCTCTCTCTCTCTCTTTAAAAGGAAAAAAAAAAAAAGTCAAGCTGTAGGTGATCATGGTTAACCTGTGAGATGGAACAAAGGAAGTCTGTGGCCTTCTTGCTGCATTGGTTTTGCTTGTATCTCTGTGTAAAGACACTGCCTCATAGCAGGTAGGTTTTTCAGCTTGGTTCTTTGGTGTTTGTTTATTTTTGCATGCACTCTTTTTTTAAAAATGAGAATCTTGTGTGCTAAAGGAGATGGGACCAGGCCAAGGGAGGGGCCCCCAGGGCAGGGCTTAGAGAATTCAGGGAGGCTGAACTTCAAACTTTTGCACACATGCAGAAATATTCTAGCAGGCATCCTTACGGAATATGCCTCCAGCCATCGAGACTCACACAGGCTCCAGGGAATGCAAAGACACTCCCTTTGCTCTCTTTGAATTCACCTTCATGGTGACCTCATCTACCTGGTGGGACAGGAAAGGTGCCTGCATGCTGCTTGTTAGCTCATGCTCTCCTCCTTTTGTTGTTTGAGGTCAACAGTTTGGAAGACCATACAACATGGAATAGAATTTCTACAGCATTTCAACTGCCTGCTTGGAAGAGTTTCATTGTGCATCTGAAATTACTGTCTTGCCTACAGCTTGCCAGAGGCATTTTGAGGTGTGGAAAAGTAACTGTATAAACCAGTGTGACTTTTTAAATTTTGGCCAAAGAAGTAGTTTTGGATAACGTGTCAAGGTTTGGTCCTCTTTTCATAAATAAGCAGCAGAGAAATGCCTTCTTTAAAATAACCCCATTCAACTTGCATCATTTGCTATGGTTTGTTTTAATTCTTTTTAAAATTAATGTGATTCAAATGCCAATATAAGAACTCAACATAGCTTTCCTGAAATCCCTAATCTTATCAACAAAACAGGAGCTCCAAGCTCAGCATTAATACTCAGCATTAATACCTGGCAAAAACTCTAAGGTTTTATTTGATGATAAAAATTTGCTCTGGGTTCAAATTTTGGAAGCAAATATCTAAGATTAATAATTCATTCTACTAGCTTTTTAATATGGCAGTTTTTAATTTACAAAGCAAAGTAGCTGAAAATAAGTATTAAAAAAATAGATCATCCAGCTACATGTTTTATTACACAGGAAAGTTTTCGGCACAGAAAAGCTTTTTTCTATCTACATACACATCTTTAGAACTCTCCCAGTATCTTAAAAAACTGACTTCAATTTTTGAAAAATTTTTTTAAAGGAATAGCTTTACTTTCTGAGAAATTAGATAAGACTTAAAAGACTCCTGAAAATTTAAATAGGGTATCTGGAAATGGATGGTTGTATATTGTTTATATGTAACAGCCTTTTGTAGGTGATTAAAACATTCATAGAATTGTTAACTGTATTAACTCTAATTCTCTTACAGTTAAAATTAGATTTCTGCTAGTCAAAGCTAAAAACATCTCTGAAACTGGTACATTCCATTTTGGTCTTATTTTTTACACAAATTTTTTTCTGGGTTTTTCCATGACCCCAGAACAATAAAGATTCAAAAGACACACTCAGAAACTAGCAAAGCATCAGGCTTGGGGTCTATCACAGTCTGATTCCTCCAATATGACTGTGAGTTTACATACTTATTCATGAGCACTGCAGATTTCTGACCTTGGTGAACTGCCTTTCCTCCCACCAGAAAGGGACTTTGTAGAGGTGACAGCATAACCCTAAGCACCCTCAGATAAAGCTTCCCAAAAGGCAAGTTCCAAATTCTTTTTGCTGTTTGGAGAACACCCTGTATCTTTCTAAACTGGCTACTGAATTTTGTGGAGTTGGCATTACCTTCCTAAGCTGCACGTGCTTTTCATAAAAAAAAAAAAATATATATATATATATACATACATATATATATATACACATATGTATAGGGAAGTACTACCAAAGCTTGCATGTCTTTTTCCTATCAACCCAGGGATAAAAGCTTGAATTTTATTCCAGATTTGTGCCAAAGGAGCCCCTCCAGTTGGGCAATAAGTAAATAAGGATTTGGTCATTGGAACTGGAGAAGCAAAACTCACTAAGATTCACATAACCAGACTAATGAGCTAGATGCTTCTAATCCCTCAGTGGACTAGTGTAAACCCCCTCAGAGCCTTGAGGTACCATACAAAAATGTCCAAATGTACAGGTAGGGAAAGAAGCATTTGTCACAGTTTAACTAAGTACTTTGAACTACACTTGTGATGATACTTCTGAAGGAAATCTGACTTTTGAATTGGACAGCTTCCATGGAGGCAGTAGCAGTGAAAGCAGATATAAGTCTAAAAATGAAAATAAAACACATACCTGTCTGAGGTCACTCCAACAGATGAAGGAACGGAGAAGCAGATGAGTGGATGGGACCTAATGACCAGAGGTCAGCAGATAAGATAGAAAGGATACATGTTTTATTCTGATTAAAGGGGAAGAAAGACAGTGCTGGAAAAAGGAAGAGGAAAGTCGCACCAGATCTTATGAACTTTTTATTTATTAATGTTGCAAGGGAAATAACAGGTGGTTTTATTTCATATTTAAACCTGAGTAGATGGTCACTGTTTCCACTGATGTGAAGGCCACATTTTTAGAGCTGTTTGAGAAGACAGCAGGGAGCAATAAAGGTGTTTGTTCATGTAAAGGAAACCTGACAGCTGTACAAAAGGCTGTTACAAAGGTTCAGCAAGAGGAAACACGTGTCATTTCTCACCACTTCCTGATAATGCATGATTTGTATTTCTGCCTTCAGCACACAAAAGTCAAACAGTTTGCAGTGCTGGAGGAGCTAATGCAGCTTCTAAATCCAAAACTGAAATGCAAGTATAGCAGCCTAGGCAAAGCTATTCCATTACACAAATCCAAGATCATGGGAGTAGAAAAGCCCCAAAGTAAATTCCCATCTGTGGTTATGGCCTTGTGCTTTCACCAGGAAGGGCTGGCTCTGGAGTAAAGCTGCAGAGACCAAATGCTGCCCAAAGTCTCTCACTTCCATCGCTGCTCAACATTACTGCTGGAAGATGGCATGGGCAAGTACAGCCCTCATTCAGCTTCTTTGGAGAAACAATTTAAATTAGATTATTCAAGTGATCCGTTTCAAAACAATCCCTTCTCCAAGTCTGAACACAGGCCAACTGAGGAGAAAAATACTGTCGACCACAAATGGTTGCTGCAAACCACAGATAAAAACATCTGCTTTTTAGCAAAACCCATTTAAGACATGAAATAATTATAGTTTGGAAGCATGATGTAAAGAATAGCAACCTGGAAAACATTTAAGAGAGTGCAAGTTAACAAACATATTCTACAATTATTCTAGGGGCAGTAGACTTGGAAGTGACAGATGCTTTTGCTATGGAAGCTTTTGTCCTACTGCCTAAAGTGATCCTTATCCAAAACTTAATGAAGACAAATTAAGTGTTTCCACAAAAGGAACTGATGTTTTGCATTGAGCCCTTCATACAGGTGTATGCCCACTGGGTAACATCAAGTGAATAAGGATTTAGGGACTTAGAGACATTAAAAGCACAATAATTGAATTCAAGAATAATGTAGGTAAGAAAGATTCTCTGAAGATCGTGAAATTCAAAGCCCAGCTCAAAGAAGATTCAATGCAGAATGAATTTAGGTAAGACAATAGCATTTTATTGACAGGAATTACTGGCTTTCTTTCTTCCTAAAACAAAACAAAACAAAGCAAAAATTAATACCTTAACTTGGATCTTTTATCCTCCTCCCCTGGCCTGTGTCCCTCACCCTACACACACATACCATGAACAGACACACAACATTTTATCACAGGTTTAGCAACTGTTCAGTTCACTACCCACAAATGCAAATCTTACACCACAGCTCTCTGTGCCAAACTTAAGTAGGAGTTTACTCTGAACACTCACCAGAGCTCTGAATCATCACTTTAAACCTGAGGTTTGGAAATTTCTAAACCGCTTTTTTTCTGCCTACCAAAATTTTATATTCACCTTGGAATTTTTGCTTGCCACTCACATATTGCAGCCATGTATGAGACTGGTTTCATTTAGAGTGGCACAAAGTGAAAGGTGATTTCCCTAAAATCTCTAAATTAGATCACACTCTTATTATGACATTTTTAACTTCCTCTTAAAACATGTGTTAGTAACAGTAGGGAAGTTATAAAAGTACATCAGTTTCTTTAAATTTACATACAAAAAAAGATCTCCAAAACTGCCTCATATATAATGTCTCTTTCACATACAGGCTTTCTTGTTACTTTTTGATTAAACAACAGAAAGGTGGTGGTTGTTTTTTTAAGTGGTTACTGGGAGACCAAAGGGAAAACAAACAAGATTCAACTATTTATGAACTCTGCACAGGAGCTGATACTTTATTTCAGAAGGATGGATAAAGAAAAATATGTTTCAATCAAGACATACTTAGCAGAGAACTGAATGGGCGTTACTTAGGCCTTTTTAAAACTGCTTGGAAAGACTGTCTCAAAAATTCAACCCTTATTACTGATGTAAGTAACTGAAAATTGTAAAAATAAATCAGGTAGTTTCATATATAATGATGATTCTCTACCTTTGCTTTTACTGAGTGTATTTCTATTTCATTATGTGATTTCTTTGCAGATTTTTTAAATGGCTGATTTCTAAAACTGCATCTCCTTGTTTGTTTCCAGAAGAGAACTAATACTAGGCTGAAAGAAGTAAAAAAGTGTTCAATTTTGGTCAAAAAGATTCAGCACATTAATTTTATGGTCAAAGCATTAGTTAATGGACTGGTTAATATTATGAAGCAATTAGCAATGTGTTTTTAGTTCAACACAGGCAATTATATTCATTAATCTCATTCTAACCTACTGGTACGAGGCCGTAGGAGCCCTGCATATGGATTCTAGACTAGCAACTAAATCCGTCCAACAGGTTTTCTTTCTGCTCATTTATACCAGAATCCAAAGGAATATTTATTGCCTAATCATCAACCTCCCATATTGATGAAACTATGATTGTGTTTCAGCTCTGTTTCTCACATCCAGTTAAAGAGTCAGCTCTCCTGAGAGGCATTTTTTCTTAGCTATATCAGAATAAATCAAGTCATTTTATTTTTCCTGGAGTTTAAAACAATTTGAGGAACTAGGTTTATATTAGAAGTCTTTGTCAACTGATATCTGAAGGGATACAAAATTAAGCAGATTGCACGCTGCAATCTATATTCTTCCTGCTCACAGCAAGCACACTGCATTCACTGCTCAATGCACTGTGGCTCTCTCTAACTAAAACAATTGAAATTTTGACTAGATTTAAATGTACAGCAGACAGTTCTTGTGTATTTAACTGCAAAAATTCCCTCTCTGATGTCTCTCCATCCTCTGTCATAATTTCTTGATATGTATTTCTTTTTTTTTTTCTTTATTATTTCTTTTTTTTTTCTTTAGGTGTGTCAAGGGGAAAACCCAGTGCTTTGAGTTCTTTATGTGTCACACTCCAGTCTCTGGAGTCCTTCTGTTGGCTGTATGTTGTTAATGCTAATCGTGATAGGGGTTTTTACCTATGACTGACTCCTACATGTTAGCATTAACACTGTACCATGCCTCTTACCAGAATTCACACGGAACAAACGGTTGCTGTGGGAGGTGGACAGAAATCATGAATCAGTCAGTGCTGTGCTGGGAAAAACCTCTGCTCTGCATGTAAAATCACAAGTTGTTCTGCATACAGGCATGCTTGCTAGAATGTTTGCTAGGTGTAGAGTCTGGAAAAGCCGGGAAAAAAAACAGCAGCTTTGTGTATTAGCAAGTCCTTACTAGGATGTCAAATGTGTAATATTTTGAACATAATAACCTGGCTTTTACTTTATCACTTTTTAGCTCTTTTGGTTTTACTTCCTAGACAAATACTCCATTTCTTCATTTTTATTCAGGAAAGAAAAATGATGGATTAAACTTTTGGCATGTACAACTTCTATTAATTTCTATAGAATCTTATCATACGTATGAGAAAAACTGACAGAAAATGTTTCTTTGAGATTCCATTTTCAGTTCTTTAGGAGAAATGGGTCAATGGGTCATTAGGAGAAAATGAAAATACCTTTAGTTTACTTTAGGATTACCCGTGCATTTCAAACTTTTAGAAGTCTCAGAAAATTGTAGAGAAACAGGGAAGTATTGTTACATTTATTTTGTGGAAGGTCAAAATAGCTCCTGAATATTCACAGTCACAAAACCTGAGTGACAGAGTCAGTCTTTAAAATTCTCTCTTATCTCTACCTAAATCTACTTGGGGAATAGTTTAGCTATGAAACATTAATTTGATGGGAGAACAAACAGAGAAACTGAAAAAACTCAAAGTACTCACCATTAATTAAGAAATATAGTTAATGTTTGTGCTGTATCAATAGAAACACCTCTTTCTGTTATCAGTGTTCTGCCTGTGAATCGCCAGTATAAGGAACCATCACAGAGCACTCAAGACCACAGAAACTTACAAATCAATGGTCTCATAAAAAAGTGTCCCATACAAGGAGTCTCACTGAATGTGATTTTTTGCACTCAGACAGAACTGCTGCAGGGCATAAATGTTTTCCAAATCAGGCTCTAGGTTAAGTGGTTCCCCCAGGATGCATACAGCTGGGGGGCCATAACCACCAAAAAGAAAAAGCCACTTTTATCTCTTCCAAAGTCAGAGCCATTGCTCTGAGAGGGAATTCTCAAAGTGGTGCAGCATATTTTCATAACGAAAAGCATATTCCTATTAACTTCCCAGAGAAAATGGCTTCAAAAAGCAGAAAGAAAATTGTGGCAGAAGAGAAAAGAGTCAAGAGAAAATCTCATTACTTGGGTGACACTGAAGCTTAGTTTGACTTCCCTGTCCGTTTGAGGCCACATTCAGCAGCATCAGTTTGCTGAAGCAAAGATGATTCTGGAGCATCTATCCTGTATAGACACATGTCAATAGAAGGTGTCTTAAGGAAGAAAATAGATCTTTACTCTCACCATCCTGATTCATAGTCACGCCATAGAAATCAAATATTTGTTCCCTCACATTTTCTCTCTTTTAAATGTGAGTAACTTGCAAACTTAAGAAATAGATAGCAATTATAAATATGGTCCAATATTAGACCAATTACATGTATTCTTTCTGCACAACTGATTCCCCAGAAAAGCACACATAGTTAGGTTGTGGATATTATATTAGCAGATACCAAAATAATAGGTTTTCTTTTCACTCTGAAAAAATGTTAATGCTGTCCATGACTGGGGTTAGGTCTCATGAAAAACCACAGCATGATAGCATTACCATTTTCAGATGGTTGGTGTTCTTCAAGAAATACCCACTGTCAACTCTTCCCATCAAATTTCCTGTGTCTGTAAAAACTAATAAAATAAATGTAGCAAGTTCACTGGCCTCAAATATAACAAAGTACTGCGCTGAGTGGAACAGTGCTAGATAAGTTACCAAAATGCAGTAGAGGATTACTCCTTGCCAGAAGTTAAAATAGAAAGGGAAAATTGCTCTGGCTGCTGTCATGAAAGGACTTCATGTCTACTGATGATTGAGTGTTTTCATCATTGGCATGTGTTCAATTTCCCAGGGAAGACCTTTACTGCCCAGTAAGAAAAAAAATAACTCGTTCGTAGCATTTAATTCCTTCTGTTATGAAATAAGTCATACTATATCCTAATTGCCTTTTCTATCTCAAAATCCATGATAACATGAAATACAGAATATTTATTTGGAAAAAAAAATTCTCAGTTGTGTAAATGTGTCAGCTGGAACTGCTCAACCTTCCTACTGCCACCTCTTAGGATCAAGACACCATGTAGCTTTAACCTTAAGACAGAGCTTTCTTTTTTTGGATAAAACCAGCAAACAAAAAGGAAAAATTTAAAGTTTCAACTCTTTCAAACAAGATGTAGAAGGAGGGACAACTTGAATGTGAGAAGCCATGAAGCTACTAGTGAGGTGGGCAACAGGGAAGAAGGCTTCAATTCCTGCCCTTTTCCTCTGTCATCATAAAATCCTGGAATGGGTTGGGTTCGAAAGAGCCTTAAAGATCATCCTGTTCCAACACCCCTGCCACAGGCAGGGACACTTTCCACTAGACCAGGATGCACCAAGCTCCATCCAACCTGACCTCGAATATTTCCAAGGCTGAGATACTCACA
This sequence comes from Phainopepla nitens, assembly GCA_013400175.1. Classification (NCBI taxonomy): domain Eukaryota; kingdom Metazoa; phylum Chordata; class Aves; order Passeriformes; family Bombycillidae; genus Phainopepla; species Phainopepla nitens. The sequence goes on from VXBQ01016353.1 coordinate 734,025, forward strand.
AGTTCTCTGAACAACACATTCCAGTGTCTCATCACCTTCACCATAAAAAAATTCTTATTTATTCCTTATCAGAATCTGGCCAGTATCACCTTCTGCTCATGTCTGTTGGCCTAAGTGACCCTGCCTGCCCTTTTCTCCACTTTGCAGCATTGTGTCCTCCTAGATTCTTCCTTACCTTTAGCTGGTTCTGCAGTTCTTGTGCTGAGTAAAAATTGCCTCTTCACACACAGAACTTTAATAAAAAGAAATAGCCAAGAGGGAGAATTGGCTAACGGCTGCCCATCTATCCACCCCTAATCCTTGCAGTTTCCTACAGTGCTCAGTATAGAAAATAACATCTACTTTCTTGTCTCTTTCTGAACTAATCAATGACAGTGTCTTCTGGCTATTTCTGATGGAGAAGATTGGGCCAGGCCTCAGAGTAGGCAGGAGAGTGCACAGACATCCAGAATCCACACTCAGCCAGAGCTTTGCCATGCCCATTTTGGTGTTTTATATAACCCCACAGCTTTAAGTTTGGTATACAGCGATGGTTGCAGGTATATGTCAGAGCACTGCCCCAAACAGCAAGCCAGGCTGGAACCACCCTGCAGTTGAGCTCAAGTTCAGAAAACCAGAGTCAGAAAGAGAAAGGAAGCATCACTCTAACCCAGCTGCTGCAAGAGCCCTCTCAGCAGCCAATTTCAGCATTTTATGCATCAACAGTCAATAGTAAAATAAATGGCCTTGAGCTCAAGGTCATATCTCCCTGCTGCTCTGCGGCTGCCGAGGGAACTGAGCACTGCTTCCATTTGCCCTCACACTCATCCAGGAAATGTTCAGGACTTTTCTAGCAGTGACATCACTTAACACAGATAGGCAGAGAGTACTCAAAATACTGTATGAGCCACCCCCCGCCGAAAAACACAGCTGTTCTTCCCTGCACATGTGGCTCTGAATCCCATTTTGGCAGAACAGACTTGAATCTACATTGCTATTTCAAATGTGCTATGGTGAGAAAGAAATGAACACTATTGCCCAATTCTCCTAAATGTTGCTGTGTTCCTGAGAATCCTTTTCAAAGGCATCCTCCAGCTACATCTGTCCCTAAGGAACACCTGTCCTCTGGATCCCATGGAAGTCCAAGTGTGAGACAGCAGAGTGCTGTAGAAGTTTGAGCTTCCACCTTTTTATCCAGACTTCCAGGGAAGGGTCTGCTACAGCCCTCAACAGCATTTTCAGTGTTGCACTTGCAAAAGTCCCTTTTGTGTTGATTCATCTGCAGGGTGACTTGCCTGCTCCTCCAACCAAAAAAACTCAAACCCCAAACATAACAAACTAAAAAAAACTCCTTTCCCAGCCCCCCAAAAAAGAACACACCAGAAAAGCTCTGAAATTCCAGCTGGGTTTAAAAGAGGTGTATTCCAAAGGGATAGCAGCACACTCACCTTCCTCTGCAGCGAGTGGAATCCAGGAGGAATTCTGGATATCCAAAATAACAAGCAGACATCAGGGGACTCCCTGAGTTGTAACAGAACAAACTTAAGACCACCTGGATTAGATCCCAAAATTCAGATGGCAAAATTTCACCAGTCTTGGGTTAATCAAAGATGACGAGTACTGCATTAAACAACAATCAACCAACCAACTAACCAAGCAAAACTGAAGGAAACCCACAACAAAACCCCCCCCAAAAAAACACAAATGGCAAATTTTTGTGTTTCTTAAGACAAGAACCAACACCTGCTTCTTCAACAGCACCAGAACAACAGGTGCAAAGCCGAAGTACACTCTGGCAAGTTCAATTTAATGAAAATATATAGAATGTGTAAATGCATACATGTACTTTCAAGGTAAACTTTTAATCAACAATCTTATTTAAAAAAATAAGCACCTGGTACCATTATAAAGTCCTCTGCAACACTAACCAAGAGGTAAAAAAGCCATCAGTTTGCCAAGCATCCTGAGAAGACATAGGCAATACCTAAATGTATTTTACTGAACTACTACCCTGCTCTCACAAAACTGTGGTGTCAACTGATTAGGAACCATGTGATGCAGTTAATGGTAAAAATAATAACTGGGATCAAATTCAGAGAAAATATCTGCACCTCAAAAAGTAATAAAAATTTCCCCTAGCATAATGAGAACAGTTCTAATGAGCTAGGGATGAAAATACAAAACGTCAGAAAACATCATCTAACAAAACCCCCTTGTGAAATTTAATTGAAGTCACCATGTTTAAATAGCAAAGAAAATGCATAATAAATCTTACTACGCTGGGGATGCAAGTAATTAACTACATTCTTGGTATTATTCTGGAAAATTATCTTTAACTGCACTTGTGCAGCAGAAAGAAATCATTAAACTCCAAGAACTTTCTGGCTTTTACATTCTTCTATTGGTAAAGCAATAGCAATTACACCCTTACGTACCTTTAAAGGTAGCTTTTTAAGATTCTATTTGTCTCAACTTTCATTTGCAGTGGGCAACAACATATGGATGGACACGTCCAATTACTGTCAAGGTAAGGATAGGGGCAAGTTGCACGTTCCTGCAGATAAAAAATTATCTTCCCTTTCCCTACCCTTTTTTCTTTAAGGAAATCTTTAAAGTGGACTGAAACATCTGATGTATACCTGTGTCTATATTTATCTATGATTTAGGTCAGAGAATTCAAATTAATTACCCAAGACATTTTTGTATGAGGCACAAGCAAGTCATGTAAAAATACACGTTTTATTATGTACATTTAGAGGTTCAACTTAATTTAAATTGATACAGTTTTTCCTTCTTCAGTTCCATCTTTTGCCTCAAGACATTGCGCTGCTGTTTCCAAATATTCTTCTTCAGTGACCTGCAGAAAGACATCAATTTGTTATATTTTTAAAAATTATTTCACTCTCCTTGATCCTGAAAATCCCCCCTTCATACTGTCACTGTAACAAGAAAGGACAACCTACAGAGACTATTATCTTCTCCAAAATTAAACAACCTGAAGGACAAGAATATTCAAACTAAGCTTGGGGAAGATGCCATGGGGCAGGCTCAGAACATAACCTTGGCTAATAAGTTTCATAAGACAAGAAGTACTTTTGTTTCTGTCTCTTGCCAAACAAATAGGTAAAATTATTGATCTGAAGGCTCTAAAACAGCTGCTCTTTAATTCTTACAAACATTTCCTATGTTTAAGCATGTCTTGATAGTGGTTATTTGGTTATATGTGGGTTATAATATTTTGTAGTTCCATTTACCTTAAAATATTTTTAATTGGACAAATCATATAAATCAAATAGTATATAATGATTTTTTAAATGGCACAATGCATTTTAGTAACAGACCTCAGAAACAGTGCTACCATGTCCTCTAATAAGCAAGCAGTTAGATTTCTGTTTCCATTCACCTGTGAGTATTCCATTCCTAAAGATACATCCTTGAGAATCCAACCTACCCCTAATCATTCAAACTGTCCTCTATCAGAGCATACCTTTGTATTTGGTAACCTGTACTTCACCACTAGCGACACTTACCAGCCTCTTTGATCTTTCCAGCAGTTTGTGCCACACAGTGTGGTGAGCCTGTGTGAAATGTCATTAAATGATGTTAACAGAGGTAAAAAATAAATCTTATCACAGAATAGATTCTGACAAATGTATAGAAATGATGGCACAAAATCATAGTAATGCCCAGTTCAAATGCCACAACTAACGATTTTGGTGTCCAGTTTGCCCATATTCATGTGGGGAACTTGAATAAATGTCCACCCACCACATGCCCCATCCCTGGAGGTGTTCATGGCCAGCCTGAATGGAGCTCTGAGCATCTAGGTCCAGTGGAAGGTGCCCCTGCTCATGGAAGGGGAATTGGAACTGTAGGAACTTTAAGGTCCCTTCTAATCCAAAGCATTCCATGGTTCTGTGATTCATCCACTGTGGAATCCTTGAGCAGTTAATTGGCAAAAACAGGGATTATGCTTAGGAAGGGAACACAGAGCTCAGCTGAGGAGCCCTTGAGAAATTCTCCAACTGAGACAATAGCACATGTGCTAGACCACAAGGTCAAAATCATGTGTCAACAGGAATGGGAATAAAGACTCCTGCCTCCACCTTCACTTCTGCAAAGCCTTTGTTTAAGACTCATTAGAGCTAGGACTTTTTTTTGCTGTTGCTACATTTTACTTTGGTGTTATAAAATTCTTTAAATGGTAATATTTACCGTGAGTATAAATACAAACTCTGCTCTTTTAAGCACTGTCAGTAGCCTTGATGTCAGAAGATTGACATGCAAAACTTAGGCAAGCAGAATGAAACATCCACGCAGAAATTATACAACCAAAACAACACTTGCCATACTGAAAAATAACATCATGGGCCCTCTCAAGCAAACTTTTCTAGTTCTGACTGCACATCCACAACAGCTTCAGGAAAATGAACCCCAAATATCCAACACAGTCATCATCAGGGGCCCTCCCTTTCTACAGAATTCTCAACAATAAATTGAGAATTTATAGTCCTGCTACCAACACAGCACCTAACAAAGATGAGAACATAGGCAAAATGCTCTAACTTAAAGAAGGAAAACCTGTGCAAAATGGATTACTTACCTTCAAATGAACTGGCAAGGACACACCCTGGAACCTCCTCATCAATTCAGACTGATTAGTCTGAAGATTATGGGCTGCTGTTATCTCATACTGGAAACAGAAACTTGTCCTTGGAATATGAGGACCTTCACTAACATCTACAAAGTCACCAAACCTGGGGGAGGGAAAAAAAAACCAACAGTTTATATGCCAAATATATTTGGAGCAAAACACAAGGAGATTCGGTTTTATTTTTGATTGGCAAATTCCAATCAACAACAACAAAAAAAAAATTCACACAAATCCCAAACCGAATCTAAACAAATCTCCAGCTCAGCATTTTTAAGTTTCCTAAACCAAAAAGACTCAAAAGTACAGGTCACACAATTTCCTTAAATGAACTCAGGAAATTTAAACCTTAAGTCTAGGAAAGAATCTACTGTTCAAAAAATCTTTGATGCCATGTTGGCTCTAGAACTGAGATATTGTCATTCACCAGAAAAAGACTTGTCTCCAAGACTGCCTGTTTTCCACAGCAGTGTTTACGACCTGCATGGTTACTTCCCTTTCCAGTTCTTGGAAAACTGCAAATCAATTAAGAAAAAAGAGACAGCAGAGTACAGCAAAGAAATACTGAGAATTAAAACTCTCCCATAAAGCAAGAGATAACCCCATTTTCCCCTTGAGCAAATCAGAGTAGGAGGAAGGAAAGAATGACACAACATTGCTCTAAAATTTCAAGAACCACCACGGCAAAGACATCTGTTCCTTTAGATAGATCTGGACCACAAAAACAAATTAGGAACTCTTTAGACATCTACAAAATTGAATATCCTACAATAGCCTAAGATAGAGAATTGTCTGAGATGCAATACAAGCTTCCTGCCTCCAGACTAAGAACTCTGCATCTTCCACTGTATCCCCAGGATGCTGTTCTATTCACATCTCCACCATTACAAAGAGTAGCTTGCAAGTTAGGAAGATCTTGACAACTTTGAAAGAAAAATCCATTATACAAAGCTAACTCTTGTTTTCAAACCAGTGCTTGGTTTGGATTTTATTTAGCCTGTCAAGCTCTAGAGATTTATTTCGTTTTCTTGTAAAAGCACTGACAGCAGTAAGACTTCTCTGGCACTCATTACCCTTAACATAACAAGAAATGGAAATGTAGTATCACAAAGTATCACAATATAATGGTTGTATTAAAAAAAACCAAGCAAGCAAACCACACCAAGCAACTTAAGACAGACCACAGACAGTAATGAACACAAGAGGTCTTTAGATTTAAAACCATGACAAGTAACTTGCACTTCTCACTTGCAGAGGATACCTGCAATGTACTCAAATGTTCCAGTGAATCATTACAGAATGGGAGCTCAGTTTTGCTTACCTATGTAACGGTACAATTCCTTCCATATTCTGAGAAGCTTTTCTTTCTATCATCTCCATTTTGTATCTGGACAAGAAAAAAAAATTATTTTAAAAAATCCTCACCTTTGACACCTAATTCTCATACAAGAAAACTTCAGAAATTAATTTAACTCATTTAACATTCCTAAAAATCATGCTTGTATTTATGTGAGCTTTGAGAGTGGTTTAAATTCCTAATGACAACACATACTGACATGCTTCATTAACAGACCTGTTAGTTAACCTCAGTTCATGGAAAAATTACAGAGACTTTACTGAGCACTACTGAAAGGCACTTTAAAAATAATGCAATCATCAGGCACAGTCAACAGGGTGTTTGGGAATGGTTCAGTGCTGTGCTGGGAGGCAGCTCAAACTGGACACCAGGGAGCATTTCCTTAGGAGATGGCGTTCAAACACTGAACAGCTTTCTTGGAGAGGTGGTCGATGCCCCAAGCCTGCCACTGATTAAGAGGCATCTGGGCAATGCCTTTAATAACTTGCTGCAACTTGTCAGCCCCACATCAGTCAGGCAGCTGAACCAGGTGGTTGTTGTAGGTCCCTTCCCACTGGAACATCTATTCCACTCTATTCTGTGCGTATTTTATATAGGAGGGCCATGCTCCCACAGCAGTTCTATTCAGAAAGATACAATGGACTACTATTTCAAATGAGAGTTTTGCAGGTCCCCTGTAAGACTAGAAGACACCATGAGACCACCTAAACTGATTTTATGCAATGTGTAGCCCTCAACAGCAATACAGCAAAGTGTTCTCTGTGCTTTCTGTAGACAATATCTAAAGGTACCAGCAAAAGTCAGCTGCCACCTGCTGTCAGGGCAGCCAACAAAGTGGAGATGATGATCCCTATGCCACATTAAAATCACCTTCAGCATTAAGCTAAAAAATTTACTGTTTTGCAGCTTTAGCTTCATCATTGTTTAATTTTGGTTCACAAAATGATAAATTATTTATCATTTTCCCCCTACATCTCTCCAGCTGCCCAAAAGCTGTGGACCAGAAACATAGCTGAGGTATTTTTTCAGCGAAGAAGACAGGAGGTTTTGAACAAACCTTTTTTTTATAGCACAGACCAAAGTATTTTACCCATTTTCCTCCTGCAGAATTCAAAAACTGCATTTCATCAAATCTTCATTTGAAGATACCAGGACATGAAAAATGTAAATATGGAAGCCTTTCAGCAAATGCTACCATGTCAAGGTTAACCACCAGAGTTTCAATTCAATGGCAGTGGAATCTTGAAGCTTGCTAGTGAACAAAAGAAGTCTTAGTCTTTCAGTTTGTCACAAAACTGCATCCAGAAAAGGTGCCTGGTGTTGGCCTCTGGAGAGAACAGTAAGAACTAAGTTGGTGTGAGCAAGTTGTGGAAAGAGAATGGAGGCAAGCTCATTCAGAGCAGTGAGAGAAGTACCTTCTCGCTTCACCTGTCACATTTTATTTTAGATTTATATAACCAAGCAGAGATTCGACTTGATTTCTAATTGCCTCTTTGAAAGAAAGGCAAATTCAGACACTCACATATTATGCTGAAACATTTCACGTGCTACTTTTGCTTCAACATGCAGCGTTTCAAAGGGCAGGTCTTGATGGATTAGCTTTTTGGCATCCCTTGTAAGAGAACAGAAGTTGTCCTAAAAAAAGGGACATAAAAACTGTAACCACCTTTTCACAGCTGTAGTGAATAGCTAAAGCACAGCAAACACTAAATATTAGTGAAAACAACAAAGATCATCTACTATAAACACTAAATACAGCAATTTTACTGTAGGAGTGTCCTACTATTATCATAAGAGCACTACAGATCATCACTGTTTTAATGGACAGATTCAATGCCCAATCAATGGGCATTTTTCCATCAGAAACAATATATATTAATTAAACTGCCCTGGTTTTCCCTACATGGTACTACATACACAGCCTTGCTACTGTTAAATACTCATCTATATGTCTTGTTTCCCAGAGTGGTATCCTCACTTACAAATAAGCTCTGTGGTGATAGATCAAAGTGAAAAAAAAAGGTACTGAATATTTAATAAATAAAAATTGGTCACCTTGGACCAGAATCTGAGGTTCCGCGTAATTCAGATTTACTCATAAGTAAGAAATTTTTATGAGGTAAATAAGAAAATTTTATGAAATTTAATTTACACTTAAAATGTCATGTGGAAAATATTTCTAATTAAATTACTTCAGCTACAAGATCATATTGAAGGAAAAGTCTGCATTGTACCAATATTGCTTTGCTAGCCATACACACCTCTGGCTGGGTTTTGGGCACAAGAACAAGAATGGGCACCAGATGGATAAAACATTTGTGATCACAAACAGTTCTGAGATTTAGAGTACTCAGATTATCAGATTTACTGCAGAGCATGAAATAAAACCAAGCTATTCAGTAGAGCTGCAGCTGAATGTGCTCACAGATTTTATTCAACAACAAACTGCTTCTGCTGTAAACCAGCAGAAAATATACGCCTTATACACACTTTCATTTTCAGAGAATCTACTCACACAAAGACTGTGGCTGCATCTATACCACCAGACAGGAGCAGCTGAGGAGGAACAGATCTGTACAGCAACAAAAATGGCACTGAGGTCCCAACAGCACCATCAACTGTTTCTGAACTTGTACTTCAGACTAGAGTTTTCTCTAGCTCCACAGACCTAAAGCGTGAGAGTGTGTGGAACACAGCGCAAGGTTTATTTTTGTCTGAAAGGAAATCTGGGAGCATTCTGCCATAGCACCAGTGTATGGTAAACGCAGGGATCATCTCCCAAAGACTACTCCAAATGTGCACTAACAAAAAGGAAAAAAAAAAGAGCTCTGTTCCTTCTCCTCTATTAAGAAAGAACAACTGGACAAGGACACAAGCTATAGAACTTTTTTACATGTACGTTTGAAAAGTGCTTACGTTTGTTGGTTTCCAGTCATTCAGTTTCTTGTCCAAAACTACATCATAACAGAAAGCTCCAGAGATCACTGCAATTCCAATCCAAAGATAAAAATATTCATTTTTGTAACAAAGTATGCACAATCATACTATATTCTTACAACAAAATGAATGAGAAGAAAAAGAACAACAGAATTATCTCTAGAAATTCATCATAAAACAAAAGTTTTCAGCTCTGATTATACTATAATATGGCAGATTGAACTTGTGTGGTTTTCATTTCATTTCACTGAATGAGAAAGTAATTTGAAAGGAGTTTTAATGCAATGTCAGTATAATAGACTCCCAATAAAGAGGGGATAAAATACACTGCTTCACAAACATGCATCTAACATAGCAGAAAAAAAACCAAAACCACTCACTTTAAAAATACTTCACCGTTTTTCCACTGTATGCCTCATACAATAAATGTGAGCTGTTAAATTATAAAGAGGAATTTCTTGCATAGAGAAACCAGACAATATTAGAGCTGTTTATCCATGACACAAGTATGGCACAAATTTCTGGTAGAGGCAACACAAATTTCTCCAACAGTTGTTAGAACACCCTTCTGTGTATATTCAGTTATGGCTATTTAAAAATCCAATCTATGAACCCAGTAAGATCACATTATTTCTATAAATGCAGTATAATGATACAGCTCAGTATATCCAAGATTATTCCAATTTCTGGTAGAACTGAAATATTTACCTGTACTTATCAATCACAACAAATGCTAAAACTGCTAAAAAGAGAAGCAGATATAGCACTCCACATGACCAGCAACCAACCTTCTCATATTAAATGCATAATTATGCAGGTTTGTTATTGAAACAACCTCCTCTCTTGTGCATTTTCTCATTTTTGTAAATTATAAATCAGATCAGAGATGAGCAGAAGTTGTTACAAAGCTTGTTTGTACCTCAATAATCTTCCAATTTGGTGTAGACATTGTCATTTTTAGTAACTCAATTTTAGTAACAAGGTTATGCAGTTATTAGAGCAAATTCCACAGAAACACATCACATCACATCTGGAAACCTTGCTCATGTCACTTCACAATACAGAGGTTTAGTTAGTAATTTCAGCTATGAAATCCTAAGTGGTCTGAAACCCCATGGCCACACAGACCACTTTTCTGAAGGTTGACAACAAAATTGTTTTCAGTGTGCTTATTAAAAACTAAAGGCAGCTACAACAGCATGTAATAAACACATCAATGCTAAGTACCATCAATCATTGGAAAAAGAGCCTCTGATTTTTTTTCTAAGTTTGGTTATTGAACTCTCACTTGAGAAGCAGCAAAAGACAATCAGTATAAAAGACTTTTATCACCTGGCACTTCTGGAGCCTTAACTAGGTTGACTGAGTACTCATCCTTGAACGCTCGCTTTAGCACACACGCCATGATCATGGCACAGGAACGCCAATATGCCTGCAAATAGAATTTAAAAACAGGGATTTATTGCCTAGAAGCTAATTATTAAAAAAAAACCAACAAAACAAAACAACAAAACTTAAATGGATGATGCATAAACCTAGCTGCCAACCCAAGTGTTCAAGGGCTGGACAGGGCTATGAGCAACCTGGTCTAGTGGAAGATATCCCTGCCTAGGGCAGGGAGTGGAACTGGAAGTGCTTCTAATGTTCCTCCCAACCCAAGCTTTTCCATGACTCTATGATTACTTTTTTTTAGTATTTAAACTTCTATTCGGAGATGATTCTCCAAACAGAATGAAACAAAAAAAAAATCAAAACTGCACTTAGAATGCAAGCCAGATGTAACCCTGGAGATATTTAAATCTAGAATCATAGAATAATACAACAATTGAAAGGAAAGCAAACAATTCACCTAGCCCACACACTGGTCCAGCTAATGACAGCCATGATGCACCATTAAAAAGACAATAAAAATGTCTGAAATTTAATGACAACAAAGTTCAAGAAAGCAGACAGGCATGGAGCTGAGAGGTGCACACAGAATCAAGTGGCCATAATCAGGGCAGTGAGACATGGTACAGAGAAGTAGGGTCACCTACAATGGAGCAAGATAATAACTTACCTTGTTTACTTCCTCCGGATCTTCATCTTTGAAGGTAAGGAACTGAATTTCACATGATTTGGTCAGGGGTCTGTACATGTCCCAGATTTCACCATCCACTAAAGCCAGAACAGAGTTCTTGCACTGCCATTCACTTAAATCTAAAGAAAGTAAAAAAAAAAAAAAAACCTAAAGTATTAGTTAGTTATTAACCATACTTCTCAGGATCAGCAGTTGAGACTGCTGCACTTCTAGCAACTGCAAGTTTCATATCTGCAAATTACTCTGAAGGATGAACTGTGAAAAAAGCCTCCAAAAATTAACTGGTTTTATTTCATCTGACAGCACAGCATTCAGCACGAGGGGCTAGTTCAGAAGTCCATCCACTTACGCATGGCACAGTTGTATGGCGTAGACAGGGCCTTGTTCATGACAAACACACTGCCATGGTGCAACTTCCCAGTGTATTTCACCTCAATTTTCTCAATCCGTGGGTGAAGAGACAGTTGTCTCTCCTTCTCTTTGGTGAAGAGCTCATTACGCATCCGAACCACCTGCTCAGGTGTCAGCTGAGAGAAAGCTGGTGTGGAGAGGTACCCTGGTGACAGGAGAGATCCTGAGTAAGCAGTAATCCTGGAGAAAGCAAACCTGGGGTGGGTCCAGCAGAGCATCTCTCTTATGAGGAAAGGCTGAGGGAGCTGAGGCTGTTCAGCCTCAAGAGGAGATGACTGAGAGGGGCCCCCATCAGTGTCTGTCAGTGCCTGCAGGGAGGGCTCAGAGCATGGACCAGGCTCTGCTCCTGGTGCCCAGCAGTGGGACAAGAGACAACGGGCAGGAACTGATGCACAGGAAATTCCACCTGAAGATGAGGAAGAACTTTCCTGTGCAGTGACCAGGCACTGAACAGATTACCCAGAGAGGGTGTGGAGTCTCCCTAACTGGAGATATTCCAGAACCATCTGGATACAACCCTGCGCCGTGTGCCCTGGGATGATCCTACTTGAGCAGAGAGGTCGGACCAGATGACCCATTGTGGTTCCATCCAACCTCAACCATTCTGTGACCCACTCTGAGTTTTCAAAGCCTCTTTATAAGGTGTTGCTTTCTAGAACACTACCGACCACCCACCTGTCTGTCTCAATATGTACAAGGCAGCGCTTCAGCAGTGAACCACGCTGGGCCCCTGCACTGCCTGCACCAAACCACAACAGGAGACTCTGAGGCAACAAAAGATGATGAGGGGTCTCGAGCATCTCCCATATGAGAAGAGACCGTGGGAGCTGGGCCTATTTAGTTTGGAGAGGACAAGTCTGAGAGGGGATCTCATTAATGCATATAAATATCTGAAAGCTGGGTGCCAAGAGCTTGGCACCAGACTCCTTTCAGTGATGACCAGCAACAGGACAAGAAGCAATGGCCATAAACTAAAACACAATAAGTTTCACTTCAACATGAGGAAGAACTTCCCAGGGAGAGGGGCAGAGCACTGGAATAAGCTGTCCTGAGAGGGTGTGGAGTCTCCCTGGAGACTTTCCAAATCCACCTGGACACGTCCCTGTGCGTCCTTCTCGTGGTGACCCTGCCCTTGCAGGGGGCTTGGACTGGATGAAATCCACAAGCCCCTTCCAACCCCAACTACTATGTGATTCTATGTAAAGGTTAATGTCGCTCCCTGGCTGCAAAGGCCAACTCCCCCGCGGCGTAATAAGGGCACCTCAGCTCCTGAAAGCACCGCCGCAGTACGAACCCAAGCTCGGCCCGGCCCCGCACTCACGGCTCCCTCCCGCACTCACGGCCCCCGGGCTCCC
>VXBQ01016354.1:0-117878 GCA_013400175.1 Phainopepla nitens
ACAGCACCCTCCTGGTGAGGCTGCGAAGCAGCACCCCCAGGCTCTGCAGGTGCCCTGGGTTGTGCTTTCCCGTGAGCAGGAGGGTTTGGATGTTTCTGTCCTTCCTTTGTCCCCCGAGGGACAGCTGAGGAGGCCTCAATGACACCTTGGAGCAGGAGCTGGGTCCCAAAGCGAGCCTGGATGATGGTCCTGGAGCTTTGCATGGAAAAAGGTCTTGGCATGGATGAACGCTGCTGTGGATGCTCCTGGCCAGCACCGCCTGACGCTGCTCCTCCCAATTCCACCTAAGCACAGATAGTTATTTGTGTTGATGGATCGTCAGCTTTTTTAAGACTAGACTTGTCAATGATATGAGTGTCTTAATATAATTTAAGAAGCTGTGGTCATTAGCTTTCCAAAGGAGTGTCCAGTACGTGGAACAAACAGTCCTAATGTGTTTGGTTCTTTTATTCAAGGACTTTTAATTTTCTGCTGATGTTTCCACCATAATCTCAGCTTTATTCTTTCCATTTCCCCACTTTTCCCTGTATCTGTTGCTGGTTGCCTACAAATGGTAACTGAAGTGTTTAATGTGCATTTCTTCTGCCTACTGTCTTCTGTGAGCTGGTGGTTACAGGTGTGAAAATATCAGTCTAACTTTCCATCCTTGGGTCCCTCATAAGCTATTAATATGGTGATTCCTTGAACAAACAACTGGTGTTCATGTTTGGTTTTTCTGTGTCTGTGGAAAAAAAAGAGTGTAAGGTCAATTAGAGCATTTTATGTTTAGAAAAAAACAAGGTGGTGCTGAAAACACAAAACAACCCAGATAATTATGCGCACTTGGTTGAATTAGTAATTCTTTACTTGTTTTCACATGGCCAAACATGTAAATAAATATCCAAAACTGCCTTGCAGGCAACAGATAGTGCAGGTAGTTTTGTGTCTACTTGTGGCTAAAACTAGATCCTTTTTCTGAAGAAAACTGCAGAAGTAAAAAAAAAGAAGGGTCCTCTTAGGTAGATGAATTATACACCTTACTTGAGCCTACTTTTAGTTCTGTGGAGTAAAATATTTTTTGGCCTGAAATGTGGTGTGGGCACCAGTCAAATATAACCTGGTAACATAACTCTGGGAATCATTAGTGTTTTTTTAACTGCCAGCTCCCTGTTTAGACAAGATTTTATTTTCAAACACAGTGACAGTAAATGCAGCTATCCACTCTTTCTATTTTACACTTTCCCCCTTTTTAGCTGTGTGTCATGTCAGAGAAATCTGGGCTTGCCAGAGGCTGGATGAGGTTGGCTCTGCCCCTGTGGAGTTTGAGGCATAAGGCTCTTATTTTGTATGGGGAGTATTTCCCAGTGAAGGACAACTGGAAACAGCAGATGTAAATTGATGGAGATGCAAAGGTCCTTAAATGAAATGCCTCTTTACTTTAATAAGTAAGGTTTTCTGCATTGCTATCAGTCTATGATTGGTTAAGTGGGATGAAGAATCCTCCTGTAGGAAAAAATGAACTGAATCAAAGAAAACTGTGGCACAGATGTGACTATTGTGCAGTAAAAACTGTTTAAGCTATATTCTGATTAAATGCTGGTTTTCATTAGACAATTATCAATGGGTAAAAGAAAATTGACATATGTGTCACTGGATGAGTTAGTTCTAGATTGCAACTGTATGAAAAAATTTTAATTTCAAGTATCAAAAAGCATCAATAGAACTAAAGGTCAAACCCAGATAGGAAAGGATGGATAAGAAAACAGAGTGAAGAAAACAGACAGAGTGATTGTACCCAGTATGTATTTAATCAGGAATTAAAATGAAATGGTGAGTCAAAAACATGCTGTGGTTTAGGAGACTGTTCCGTGGAACACAAGCTGAAGGGAAACTACTGGCACTAATAGCAGCCATGTGGAACAAAGGGATGGTGTGTGAGTTGAAGGGAATTTATTGTAGTCTGTGGAGGATAATAAACATTAGGACAAATTTTAATAGGCCCCAAAATGAAAGAAAATGAAAGAATGAGCTAGTGAAGATACTTGAAGATATAATTTAGTCCCTAATGACTTTCTTCAAGCTATACAAAGCAGTTAAATTTCAAATATCCATTTTATGCTACTGGGGTTTTTTCAGTCATGAGCCAGGATGGAATTTACCTTGAAAACCTTCAAAGAAAACATGTTCTAACTTTAAAAAATCCAAAGCAAAATCAGTCAGTCCCTTGGGACTACACAACTTTATTTAGACGTGCCAACCAAGGACAAAGACCCTGATTTAAAGCAGAGGCCTCTTCATTTATGTATGTGAAGTGTGTGTACTGACTGGGCAGTGCTAGTGAGTTAGGAAGGAATACAGCTACCAAGTTCCATGGATGATTTTCTTGTCACTGCTGTACATTTAATTCGTGGTGGATGCCCTTGATTACATAGAGGTAGTCCCACACTTGCTTCCAATTCTGCAAATGTTCCCTGTGTTTTTAACTCTGTATGATCAATACCACTTTAAAAAGTAGCAAAAATTAGTATAAATTATATAGGATTGCTCCAAATGTCAGAGCTTTGCCTGTGAAGTTTCGCAATGTTTCACAATGGCTTTTTTTTTTGACTGTCCACAATTTAGAAGCAACCAATTTATCACTTTACGACTGCTGTTTTACAAATATGTGAGGGAAAAAAAGCCCCGCGTGTTTGTTTTTATTTTTTTTTCCTTCTTTCCTTTTGCTTCATTAATTTTAGTAAGCTTCTGTCTGAAAAGCTGTATTGCCACATTACATAGCCCACCCCTTCTCCGTAGTAACCACTTTTGTCAGGAATGGTAGACTGTTCCTGGAAAATCTGCTCTCCGAAGGAGCAGGTGACAGACGGTGTTTTCCAGGTGGGCTGAGCTCCACATGAGGCAGGGGGAGCACCTGTTCTGTTCTTAGAATATTCATGCATTTTTAGAGGACGCATCAACCTGGTCTGCATTGTATTCGGCGCTGGGAGTAAGAGGAGGAGAAAACTTCCTGAAAATGGTTCATGTACAGATGCAGGGAGGTTAGATGAAACAGGCAGGAATCCATAGCTTTCGGTTTGATTAGGATGAATGGACTTTATTTGGGAAAAAGAGAGAGAGGGTGTCAATTGCATGAAAGCGTTGTCAGATAGCAGAGAACACTACTTGAAACTATCTGCTTCCAAGGTGGCAAGTTGCTAAATCGAAAACTAGTATGCAATGTGATTCTACCACAGATAAAGTAAATGCTCTTTGAGGATATATAAATAGAACTGTAATGAGTAGGCAAGCAAGTGGGGTGATTCCTGATCTGTCACTCTGGCAGAGTTAGAGACTTGCATTTCAGACCATAAACTAGACTGGAACTAGAAAAAGGTAAATGAATTTAAAAGAGGTAATGATAAAAATACGATAAGGAGGAATTTAGGTAAATGTGACCTGAACTTGTTCAGCAGACACAGAAAACAGGAGAGGTGATGTGTTTCCCCACAAATACTGGTAAAAATTAACCAGAATGGAGGGGAGAAAATGGTTGTCATTACCTAGTGTAAACAGAACATGAATCAATGACCCTCAGCTGAGTCAGAGGTGGTGTGTTGTGTGGTTTTTGTCATTCTGGTTTATTGTGTTTTGTTCTTTTTGGTTTTTTTTTTCCCTCTTCAGACCGAACCCGCAGCTATGTAATTTCTACAGTTTACTTGCTACAGTCAATGCCTAAACAGTCAATGAGAAGGTAAGGCTCTGGGAACTGGTCTGTGATTCCCATCAGCACCCAGAAACAGCATGAGAACAAAAGGTGTCAACACACAATCCTTTTTCAGGCAGGTGTATTGAAGAATGCCTTCCTTAAGTGTCCGTACCCTCACCTTGAAGGCAATTACATTTTCCATTTCCATAACTGGGACTGGAAAGGTGATTCTGCCTCTGTCTGCTGTAGTTATGAGTGATAGTCCTGTAGTGGCCTAGTTGCAAACAGGTTATTAAATCTGTTTTCCCATGTACCCCTGTTGTCTTAATGTTTTAAATACATCTTTTTTTTTTCCTCCCTTATTCTTCGCTGCTGGACGTATTTATGAACAAAACATATATTCACTTTTCAGCTCTTTCTTCTGTGACTGTATTAGGACAGAACTAGACCTTATTTCCACAAGATGCTCAGTTTAACAGTCTGCTTAATGGTACACAAGAGTATTAGTAATAAGAGTTATAAGTCCTAACTGAATGGGAATTTCATGGGTTTTAATATAACAAATATCATGTATGGTTTTCTAAAGTATTTAAAAGCACTCATCCTGTACAGGGTAAATAAGACTTGAACTTATAAAAAGTTAACAGTTTTCATTTTTGTGAGATCTGAACAAAAAGATGGCTACTTTTCTAGCAGTGTACAAAATCTTCCATGCTGTAAAAAAATCTTCTGTTCTTTAAAAAAAACAAAAAAGAAAAAAGAAAAAGAGGTAGCCTTCCACCCTTCCAGCCCCTTCTTTGTAAATAGGAGTAATCTGTATAAAGAAAAGCACACATTCTTTGCAAAGCATCTTTACGAAAGATGGGATTTAGGGTGAGCAGCCTCATAAGTAGCAAATTGGAACAACTGGGGCTTGTCTGACAAGTTCCTTGGCTGCTTTTAAGAAGTCCACTGACTGCTTCTCCAGGTGGAGGAGCAGAATTTGTTATGATTAATGATTAAAAAAGCAGCTTGAGCTAAGACAAAAAATAAAACACCTGTGTCACTGGGCATTTTTTCATTTTCAAATGACCGGTTTTTAGTTTTAGCTGCTGCTAATTAGTGAGCATTATTTAACAGAGCATTAAGCTGGGAAACTTAATTCAGACCAATTTTGGAAGCTGAGAAAAGGAACCCGATAAGAACCAGTCATTTTGTGAAGCAAGAGACGAGAGGACTAATGATTGTTAAAAATAGCTGGGCTGTCTCACTAGCTGCTTGTAAGGCTTAGTAAAAGTACATAGAATTAGATTGTAGCTGCAGACTTTCATAGGAGAATGCAAGGAAGTATTTCTAAGCAGTGATGCCAATTAGACACAGGGCTGGCTGGCCGGGGTGGTTGTGAAACTGCCTTTTCTGGGAATTAGTCATGGCAAGACTAGACAAGGAGTTGTGTGGAAGCCTCAGCCAAGAACGGCAGACCTTTGCTTGGAATGAGCTACATGGCCCAGGATAGCTTTTCCAGCTTGTAACGTCTCTGCTCTGACTTCACGTGAAGTGCATTGTGCGGGTTGTAAGTTTTGTAAAGTGTTTCAAGGGTTTCTCTGTGTCACAGTTCTCCTTTCCATGGTGAATAGGGGGGGAAAAAATGCCCATTGCTGTATCAATAGGGAGCTTTTCGCTTAACAGGGTATGGGATGAACCTTTTGCTCCTGGCAACTTGATTTTTCATGGCACAGGAGAGCAATCTCATTGTGTCGCTCCTTGGGAGAAGTGGGAGTCAGTGCTGATTCACCCCCCCTCTGTTAACTGCAAAATATGCACTTGTCCATATGTACATACTTGAGAGCAAAATGAACTGTGGCCTTCTTTAGGACACAAGGAAATAAACACAGTCATTAAAGAGTCAGCACCGTTACCACATAGTGAACCTTTACTCACTGTTCCCACCTATTGTTATTTGAAATACCCCGTTTCCTGTTTTCCCTAACTGTTGCCAATGGTCAGGATTCAGATCTCATTTAAGTCAGAGTAACTCTGGTAGCTTTGGGACATCAACAGGGAAAAGGAAGTGAAAAGCGAGTGACTGTGATGAAGCAACCCTGAGTTTCCACTGAAGTGCTCAGGGTTTAGTCCCAGCCAGTGCCAAAGCTCAGCCGGGCGTGTAGGAATTCAGGGAAATTGCTGTTTGCTGTGTAAGCCCTCATCAATACACTCACACTGTTGTCATTACTGCTATTGTGCACTAGGATGATAGCAAAAACAAAATAAAGATACTTACTCTGTATGTACCTGAGATGAATGGGCATATATAGCATATAAGCACACATAATAGCTAGTTATTTATTCATCCATGGGGGCTTCTTGGGTCCTCATTATGTGACTCTGAAATCATAAGAAAATTTTAAATGACTGTGTAAAATGTATTTTTCCTCAGTTTTTCTATTTCAGCCTGGTTAGAAAAAAAAGAAATGAAATTTTTTAAAAATGGCACCCCCTCTCCCCAAAAAACAAAACAAAAAACACCAACCAGACAACCAACCAACCAACCAACCAAACAAAACCCAAACAAACACCCAACCAACAAAAACTCCCACCCTTTGTTCAAAGTGTGGGAGAAAGTATTTTTTATCTGAATTCCATAACAAGGAAGCAGAAACACACACATAACTGGAGGGTCAGACCCACAAAGATACTTCTCAGCTCTCAGTCATTTTTCTCTGCACATTTATTGGAAATGTAAATGCCAGTAAAGCATTGTGAATTCTTGGCTACTATTATCTCTGGGTCTCAGTTCCCTAACTATACAGAAAGGATACTACTTCCTTCCTCCACTTTATGCCAAATGTAAGCTCTGGCCCAAAATCACAAAGAGAGATTATGGCAGAGCCAAGAAATGAACTCAGGTCTTCTGAGTCCTAATCCAGGCTTGATATCATAAGCTCATCTTTCATTTGCTTTTGAATAACAACCAAAGTGTTAACCTTATTCCTGTACATTTGCAACCTGGTGGAGTTCTTGTCTGTGGTGGTCATTGTATGTCCTGCTGGCAATTTCACAGCCTTTTAAAGCTTTTTCCTCCTGAATACTTTTTTCCTTTTCCCGAGAGATAGGCAGCTTCCTTCAAGACTTCTCCAGCAAAGCTTGCCTGTCTTCTTTGGTGGTGTTTGCTGTGTGATCTTCACCTGGTGCAGAAATCATCTATGATTATTTTTAATTACGTGTTGACGTTCTCTGTCTTCCTTACCTGTTACTTGCATCTAATCACTCTCCCTCAAAAATATGTAAACTTTTTTTTAGATGTCCTAGAAGTTTTTTGTCAAATAAAAATGTTTTGCTTTAAATTAGCCCCTTTTTGAGTTTGAATGCTCAAGGCAGCTTGCTTTTTTTCAAGGGACAAACAATTAAGTTGGTAAGCATACAGAGAAGCCAAAATCTTTCTTTCTTGATCTCTTCCGTTCTTTCGCACTTTAGAAAATTTATTTGAGTGGAGATTTTTTCAAATCTCATTTGGCATTCATTTGGAAATCATGAATTTCAGAGGCATGATAGAAATCAAAAGTCGTATTCAAAGCAAATGCATTGTCTTGTTGTTTTAACAGGAAAATTTTTAACCAGCTGATCTTTTTTGTATCATCTGATTTAATAGGCAATCGCACTTTTGTTTTATAGAATGCTGATGGTACTTTTGATATAATTTTGCTTATGTATTGTAAATTTTAATGTAAATGTTCTAATTTTAATAGAAGCAAGAAGTGCTTTCTCATTCTTTTTAAATGTCATTATGAATGTCTTCAATACAGTAAAACCTTTAAGAGGTTTTCTGATTTTTTTGAGTCTTGTCCATTTAGAAACTAATCCATGAAAATGAATATGGAAATAATTTGATCAAAACATTACACACAAAAATTATTAGACACTCATCCTGCACATTTGAGTTACTAAACATTTACGCAGTGGTAACCCAAACTATGCAATAGTCAAGCAAATTGATATAAGATGCCTACAGAAGCACTAATCCTAGGGAAAAAAAACATTAAATTTATACTTTCGTAGTTATTATTCTTTATTGCCTATATTGTGATAACGCCTAAATGCATTATCAATGCTGAACGCCATTGGGCTACATATGGAAAGAACAAACACTAAGTGACAGTCTCCATCCCAAAAGGATTAGTTAAACATGATTTTAATTAGGACTGATTGGTCCCTTTATGGAGTGTATTTCTGCCACGTACAACATATTAATCATGACTGCATTTCTCCCAGTTTCATCAACAGCCGGTCTCAGGGATGTCATTAGGGGGCAGATGTAACATGGCAGTTTCCCATCTTTCACCGGGTCCCCGCTGAGCTGAGTCATGTCACAGAGGGAATGGAAAGGAGGAGAAGGAAGGGGCTGCTGCTGAGGAGCCTTGGGATCCTGGCCCTGCCACTGGTGATGCTCTGTGTTGCTGCATTTGAATGCTTGGCTTTTGATGAGAACTGCTGGACTCAAAGTGCTAGCCAAGCTGTAAATACATGCACACACCAAATCTCTTGCCTGACCAGCCTGTTTTTGGAAAAAAGATAACAGACAAAGCAGGATAAAAGGGAGCTACACTGTTCTTAATTTGCAGACCAGGAGATCTGAAACACCTAAAGTTTGTCTACGCAGGGAGGTTTACACTGCTGTGAGATTCTCAGTGGAAACGTCTCCTGCTCGCTGACAAGCAGTATCTGTGTCCAGATGAACAGATGGCTTTTGCTTCACTGTGACTCATGGTTGTTGCAGGGTGGGAAAGTCCTCTGAAGTAAGAGCTTTGGGGGTTTCAATCCTTTGCTCCTTTGTGCTGTTGCTGGGCCCAAAGCACGACGGAATTACTCTCTAGCTTTTGGCTGATGTTCATAGTGTTATTTTTTAAGTGATATGGGAAGCAACTGTTGAAAAGGCCATGTTTCTTTTAGGGAGGTTGTCTCACCATTTGAAAGAGGATATGCCTCAACATGATCACAGGGGAGAAGTTGTAAAAGGAAAAAGAATAACTAGTCAGAGTGTTGTGGAGAGCAGTGAGAGAAGTGAAGCACAAAAATGTTGGGCATTCTCCTTGTTCAAAGGCGAGTAAAAACTTCTTATCTAAATGTTTAAAGACACGAGCACACAATGGTGCATGTGTACAGATAATTAAAATACCATCAATTCTCTGCCTCCAGGAACTGTAACTCAGAGCATGTTGTGTCTTGGCACTTTTGTAAAGTCAGACAATGCTATAGATGCGGCTTTGCAAATTAAAATGACACGAAAATAAAAAATTTTAAAAAAATGCAATTAAATGTAAATAAGGTCTCCTGGAGGTTTTTTTGAAGTAGAAATACTGCTTGCTCAAGTAAAATTCCTTTTAATCCAGTAGCTTTCTATCTTCCCAAATCCCTGTGGGATGAAGAGATGAGCCTTGTGGCATGCTTGGAAGGTTAATGAATGTGGACTCTAAACACAGTCTCAGGAGATACTTCTTATTGAAAATATGTTATGGAAAGTGCTTAAAAAAGGGCACTTGTACGAGCACTTCTGTGACTTATGACAATAGTTCTACTCAGAGAGTAAACACAATTTTTTATTAGCTACTTCCTCTGCCATTGAAATACAGTGCTGCGAATATCATCCACGAGTAAATAGCTCCTGCAAACACTAAACTCAGCTGGTTTCATGCAGTCCTGCTTAGTCAGAGAGCAGCATTCAGCAATAGCTCTTAGGGCTGAATAACCATCAGGGAAGCTTCAGGTAGAGGGCCCAGCACCGGGAGCTTAATCTGCACATGGCCAAAGGGCGAGACGCCTGCCACAGCCCCTTCAGCCGGAATAAGCGGTTGTGCTTGTCTGGCCAGGGAAAGAGATCTGTGCCAGGACTGTTATTTAACCTGCAAGGTGCATCCCAGGGTCCAGCAGTGACTCAAAACACAAACCTCCCATCTCAGACTCTAACCCAAAACAGTCCTTTCCAATCAGTTCTGTTGCTTCTGACAGTGTTTCTATGTTGTTTTATTTCTTTTTTTTCAGTCTTGAGATACATCCGTGTACCCATCATCCGTGCTTCAGTCTTGAAATGGCATGTGAACATTCATTTTCATACCAGGAGGCAGAAGTAGGACAGAGATAGATAAATATACAATATGTGTAATTCTTTTATCCATCATAATCCCAGTGGATATACTTTTATTTCAGTACAATTGCAATAGTACAGATGACTTATATAAAATCTCAAGAGCAACAATCTCTTTGTCAAATGACTTTTCTTTGAAAATTCAATATAATGGCAACTCTCAGTATGATATTTGATTACTTGTAAAAGTCCCTTTTTCCCTAGTCCCTCAAAAGTTCTGCATGTGCCTGACTGCATCTGACACTCACACAAGTGCTAAAAAATGTAACCTTTATTTTTAATTCTAAGACCATTTTCCTGGAGACAAGTGAATAGGTGAAAATCTGAATTCTAACATGGAAATAAATAGGCCATCACTGGATTTTTACATTTGAGGAAATCCTGAAGTGGCAACCAGGTGGTCAAAAATTGCCCAAACCTGACACTGGCACACCTGTCGTATAAGAAAATATGAAGTTTTAGATCAGTATAATGAATTTTAAGAAGCCTGACAAATAAAATTTAGGCTTTATTTAATGTATCTATTGGATGTTAGTTTTAGTATTACAGGAGATCGTTTGGATTCTTTTCAGGTTTTGATATTACCTCAATCAGATTAAAAATACAGAATTATGATCCTTTTGCTG
The DNA here is from genome assembly GCA_013400175.1 of Phainopepla nitens. NCBI lineage: Eukaryota > Metazoa > Chordata > Aves > Passeriformes > Bombycillidae > Phainopepla > Phainopepla nitens. The sequence goes on from VXBQ01016354.1 coordinate 10,409, forward strand.
TCTTCCCAAGAGATTTCTCTGGTGTCTAATTTAGATTTCATTAGACTAAAATATATCATTAATTAGACATTTCACTGATAAAAGAATAGATTTTCTCTTATCAAGAGAAAATCAATAGATTTTTCTCGAGGGAACTCTGACAGATCTAATTTTCCTGGACTTCATGAAAGAATTTGAACTGATATTGCGTGTGGAATTATTATTAATATTTCCATTCCATATCTTGGCATTCACAAGAAGTGGGAATGTAGTGATGAAATATACTGGTGGCACAAAGCTGGGATATGTTGTCAATACAGAGATGGATTGTACTGTAGCACCACAGGAAAAGAAATGGCCTTGAGGACTGGGGTAACACCAACTGAAAGAGAAAACCAGTCTAAATTCAGAGTCATGCCCTTATGTACCAAACCCAAGGATTTATTTTGCACTGTAGGAAATCATCAGTTTTTCTTGACAGAAGAAGGAATAGACCATTTAATCACTGATCAGGAGATCACCTGATCATGAGATCAGGAAGAATCTCATCCGGTGGCAGGAAGGTGAATGAAGTTGTGGGGTGCAAAAGGCATTTCCAGATTTCGATGCTAGTGTGCAAAGTTGCATCATGTCTGGAACTCCATATCTAACAGGAAATACACTGCATGAGCAAATAGCAGAGAAGGGTGACGTGGCCTAGAGAACTTGTCTGAGGGAGAGAAATGCAAAATTATGCTCATTTAAGCAAAGAGAGATTTTGTCCTCTGAATGAAGAGGAACAAATATCAGAGAGGAAGAACATTAATAAACATGACAGGCAAAAGAAGAGTTGCATAGAAAGTAGTTATTCAAAGGTTTGAACAGGAAGCTAGGATGTTTTATGTATTTTGTTTAGGCTGGGAAATCTTGTAGTAGGGGTAGTGGAATGAAAATCTCATTATTAGCAGTAAAAGAAGGCAGCCCTACTGGATCAAGTGAGTGGTCTATCAGTTTCAGTATTCTCTCTTCAACCATGAAAAAAATTATGCATAAATGCCAGAAATTCAACCTCAGAACTTCTGGTAATGAAGGGCTGGATTCACGTTCTCCCTTTAAAATAACAAGGACAAAAGCCCAATGGCAATATTTTTAGAGAGGGAGAGTTTGTGAGGCTGTGTGGTTTCTGCAGTCCATTCCTTTTGTACTCCCTTAGCATTCAGAATTGCTGGACTAGTGATGTTAGATACTATATATCTGTGCCTTAAAAAAAATCTGTGCATAGACCTGATGTCCATGAATGTAATTTCTGTTTGTTTATTCAGTGTTATTTTATTGATGGTTGTCTGTTTTAGGGGTTTAGGCTTTATATGTGGATATGACCCTTCCACTCGTCTCACATGTTGCAGTTCTGAGCAGCAAAAATTTTTACCCATACTGGACTCTTGTGATTGCGTGTGTCACCCTTCTGTCATCATGAAAATCCTCTACTATGGCACACTTTTAATATTAAGATATGTTTAGCTTCTTAGGAGCAAAATATTATGTTTCTATAGCATAGAAACTAGTATTCTGATGGCATCACAAGTTCTTTAGTCGCTGAGCAATATCTGAAACAAATAAATATGCATTCAGTTTTTAGGATACATAGCAGACATATTTCAGCCTTTAAGTGGGCTTTTTGCCTTTTGAAGTAACCACTCAACTAGAGTTGTTATCTCAGTTCTCACTTTCAAGCTGCATCAAAAAGCACAGGCCAGTGGCGATTGCCTCACGGCTGCATGGCACACAACAGGAAAGAAGGGAAGTTTAATCTGGTCTACAGTGCCGTTGTTTGAAAGACAGTCGAGATTGTCCTTGCGTGAGTTTCAGATAGCGGAGCTGGAGGCAGATCTGAGCTGGCACTTACTCACCTCCAACACACCTCAGTCCTTCAGACTCTCTCATGGGAGTGGATATTCCATTGTCTGGCATCGTCTCTTCAACAAGACTGCTGTTGCCGTCAGGGTGACTGTTCTCCATCGTCACTGGCACTTTGCCTGTACCTGCCACGTGTCCTTGGATGTCATGTTTCCCGTACAACTTTACTCTTAGAGCCATGGCTCCTATCCTTATTGTTTGTGAGAATCAGATAGTCATAAAGAGCTCAGGAAATGTCTTTCTGGGAACCCCCGAATATTTTTAAGAGCCTGTTCATTTGGGTTTTTTCACTTTCCTCAGTCAAACATTTTTTTGCTTAGATTTTCCAAATAAGGTTTTCTTCCCTCTTTTGTCTATAATATGTCACATTTCTCAAATCAAAGCTGCAAATACTATCATAAATAGGCAGAAGTGTTGTCTGCCCTCACTTCTGTTAGTAGATATCTCTGTTGCAATAATTTTAACAAGGAGTGCATTGAATTTATTGAACTTATTCAAAAAGCACATTTATGAGCATTATAGTGCTGGCTCGGCAGGCATCTCTTCAGAGATGGAAACACGTTACTGTTGTTAAGAACTGTGTACAATGATTGCTCTTTCCCCATTTTGTGGCTAACAGGAAATGTGTTTAAACTGCGGCATGAGAAATAGACAACTGAGAAGAGGAATTGGAGCAGAAAAGCCTGTTGCATAAATGGTACAATTTTATAGTATTGAGTAAATGTTTATAATCTGCACTGGTGAGTTTAGAATTCATGACAAAACTGCAAGCATATGATTTTTATTTTTTTTTCTTGAGGACAAGGATTATTAGTAGAAATCCTATTTGTATTGGCAAGAGATTCATGTTTGCAATTGACATCCAGAGGTTCTAGTAGGTGCTGGACTTGTGGCTCATGGGTTAGACAATATTGAACACAATTCCAACCTTTTCCAGGCATGCACAACCTCAGATCACAATCACATTAACAACTGAGGAAAGGGATGATTTGATGTCTTTAAAAGTCATTTCAGTATCCTGAGCTTTAGTTTGTCAGTAAACCTCATGAACTCTGCATGTAAGCTGGGAAGGGTGGAGAATGTTTCTGAGCTTTTGGATTCGTCAGTGCAGCATAGCTCCCAACTCTCCGTTGATCCCAGTTCTCGTAGATCCCAACTCTCTGTTGATATTCCTGTCTCCTACTTCGGACTGCGTTTTTGCTGGTGCACGTTGCTGGGGCACGTTGAGCTTCTCATCCAGCAACAGCCCCAAGTCCTTTGTCTCTGGGCAGCTCTCAAGCCATTCATCCCTCAGCCTGTGCTTGTCCTGGGCATTGCCCTGGCCCCTGACGTGCAGAACCACGCACGGGACCACGAGGAGCTTCAGGAGGCTCCCGTGGGCCACCTCTCCAGCCTGTCCAGGGCCCTCTGGGTGGCATCCCTTCCCTCCAGAGTGTCTACGCCACACAGCCCGGTGTCAAACCTGCTGAGGGGGCACTGACCCCACTCTCCACGTCACCAACAGAGACATTAAACACCACCAGTCCCAGTATTGGCCTCTGAGGAGCAACACCCACCACTATTACACAGTGAATAGAGTGAAACACTATTATGCAGTGAGATCCTTAGGGAAGTGGACAATATTAGCAAGAGTGTACTTTTTATACATTAGATTATTATATAATTTCAGTATAATATGTTTATTAATTCCTGGAATTCATAAGAGTTTGTTTTTTTTCTCTGACTTGCTTCTGTGGCCCTGTTGGGATCACTTTGAGAATGAGTTAGGCAAATGAAGACCACTTTCTGAAACACTTTTTCTGACTATAGTTTCTGTGTCTTTAGTTTCAAGGAGAACTTGTCTCCTATGCAGCCCATTTCCTTTTTCAGTTCTACAAAATTTCTGCACAGTTTCTTTATTTCCCTTATTTCATATGATGCAGTACATATTAAAGAGAAAAAAATATCAAGAATATGATTTAATAGGTCTCTCTGTGTATGTGTGATATTTGTATTCCACCAAAAGCTTGTGTATTTTATAGAGAATTCATTCTGCATGCCCAAAATGAGTTTTCAGAATCTTTCCATTTTAGAACTTGAGGCCATTAAAATGCATTACAGCAGCATCCCAAATGTATACAACTGAAAAAATATTTTGTCCTTATGAAAATGCAACCTGTATTATCTTCCTAGGTTTAAAAATCATTAATATTGTTAGTGGCTACTGTGCCTTACAACAAGTTAAAATAATATCTTCTCCCAGAAAAAATGAATTTAAGAAAAAAAAAAAAAAGGAGAAAAAAGAAAATAAAACCAGGCCACTAATCTGAAAAGCTCAGAACGCTTTCTCCATCCCCAGCTCTTGGGTCAGCCTGGCCTGACATGAGGCTGGGAGGTGCACACAGTAACAAGCATGTTACAGTTTATCTGTTCCTGTCAACTGCTGCTCCTGGCTGAGTGTGCTAAATCAGAGCTCTGGAGGCTCTATTTCAGTAAGAAATATAACATCAGGGCTGAAACTTGTCAGTTCCTAGATTAAGGCTTCACATATGATGGAGTCCCATTAAAACATGAGTACTTTGGAGAGCACATGCGAATGGAGGATTTGTAATCGTAAAACTGCCACGGTTCCAATGGAAGATAGCAATATATTCGTGCCTGTTGAATATAATGCAGAGAAAGCTGGCTCCAAGCATTCATATATTAAATGTGAGGTCCCAGAAAAGTACAGCGTTGGCTTTAAAGTAGTGAAATGTAGATAATAAATAAGTTCCTTTTATTATCCTTCAAATGTTAAAGCACCAAGGGTTTATGTTTCAAGTCTGTTTTGAGCAAATATGAGATATACAAAAAAGTTACATATCTGTGTGTGAGTGAGTATTCAGATATAAAATTTTGGTTCCCAGTTGTTTTTTCAGACACTTGCAGCAGTGTACTGTGAGAACTAGATATGAGATAGGAAGAATTTTGCTGTGGAGCTGGAATAATTTTCATATTGTGTTCTATGATTATACAGTTGGAAAAACAAACATGGTTTCTCAAATTTAGTTTTAAGTTATGAATAAATAGCAAGGCTTTGTTCAGCACTTCAGGATGTTAAAATCACTTAATTCATAGCAGTGCTCTGGTGGGACAGCTGACTGAAAGCTAAACCATGATAGCAGCTAAACCCTGGAAGAGTTTGATTGAAATACCTTTCTTAAATAATGTGCCACAGTTCTTAAAAAATGTTAGGATCTGATTGCCAGTATATTTAATAGGTATAACAATGGCGTTACTTAAGCTTCTGAAATATGAAATCACAGAAGCACACCCTGTGGTTTAGTAGTTTTGGGCAGATGGTAGAATAAGGTAGCTATTTTTTACTGCTAGAAGATAAAAATGCTGTTTGACAGAGCACAGAAAACTATGTTGCTTTAAGAGCAAAATTACGAAATCTTCTGTTTTCATGGGCTGGAATTATAAAATTATGCTTGTGTCACAAGGAAGATAACAGTGAAATGATGTAGGGTGCTGAGGCTTTTCAGGATGTATTTCATTTTATGCTGAATTGTAAATTCATTTTCACTACAATGGCTTTCCAAATAAGTTTAATTTTTTACACATTTAAAAAAGTAGTATATTTTGATGTCAAAGAAAAATGCTTGAGGCCTCGCTGTGTTCTTGTAGTGCCTGTTGCAGGAAATTGTCCAAGGTTTTATTTTTAATACCTAAAATTAGGCTCTGGGCACAGTGTGGAGGCAATAGATAAACACTGTTGCTATAGAGCTTTCAAGTTACCCATGAACTCTTTTTTTTGGCTGCTCTCTACCCAAGATAAAAAGCTGGTATTAGTATTTATATGTTATTTATATATTTGTATGGGATATTTGAGTCATTGTAATGTGGAGTATAACGCTTCCTTGGCATTTTAAAAATACAGAACTGACAACAGACCAGGAAAATATTCAGAAGATGATGAAATCCTGTTCCAGGAGTGCTGCAGCTGGTGACATGTTTACTCTGTGTCGTTACAGGGGAATTTGAATTTGGCTTGCACAGTTAGTTTCTTTTTGTGCAACCTTTATGAAGTTATGAACTGTGCTTAAAGGTACTTGAGCCAAAAATGAGTAAAAGCAGTGTAGCATTTGAAGGAAAACTGTTTTTTCTCTTTCCACACAGTTATGTGAGCTTATATGTAAAGCAAAAGATACACACTGTAAGTAACAATGCAGAAATGGAGAAGGAAAGAAACTGTTCTGGGCTAGGCTGGGTGCCAGTTTTTAAGAGAACTCTTCTTTTACGCTGATTTTGGGAGAAGCAGCATAACACCATGTGCCATTTATAATACCTGATGAAAGATCATGTAATAGGCCCTTACAACAAGGCACGTATTTGCTTCAGCTTCACACAGTGCCTGTGTGAAGTAGTTTTACTTTAACTGTAACAGCGGCATCAGTCATGTTAATTGTCATGGAAAGTTACTGGTCCAGACACAAATCTCCTCACTCATCCTTATTCTCATGATGATAATGTGGCTGGTTATACTTTACTCACCCATGTGGGAGAATGCTTGCCTGGAGGGTTGAATTTTGTACAGGCAGCAAATTTTAGAGAGTTAAAAGGACAAGAGGTTTCCAGATGCCTTGCATTAAACTGAGTGGTTATTCCCAACCATAAATGTTTAACTACACTCCCTCAGCAATCACTTTCAAAATAGATAGTAATTTTCAAACAAAACCAGTTGCCTTGTGAAACTGTTGGTTGGTTAGGGGAAAAAAATGACCTAATGCTTCTGAATAAAATATCTGATCCCCTGTTGCCAAGGCTGAGTCACTTCCTGTTACAATAACAAGACTGTCATCAGCAAACTTCTCTAGCCACACAGTGGAGCTTGCCAGTGTGTGCATGGCTTTATTTGTCCATGTTGTTAGAAAGTTACCGTTGAAAAACACACTGTACTAAATTTGGAGGCACCAGCTTTGTATTCAAGTGCATTAGTGTCGGATCTGGGTTGCATTTACTCCTGATAGTATAATCTCTTACTTCTTTGTGCAACATAATAATATCCACCCAGCTGTGTACAGTAATGTTGTAATTCTATCAGGGGATTCTAGACACAGCATAGTGCATTAATATCATCAGAGCTTTCTCAACTGGAATCTGCAGGATCACAGTCAGCTGTTTCTTATTTACCGGAATGAGATTTGAAAAGTACCTGGAAGTTCATTCCACTTGTCAGCTAACAGAAAACATCTAGAGCTTTCTGGACTGTGGTGGGTTTTAAAGACCCACCATGTTAAGTTATCTTTAAAAACATGAAGCACACAGTGGTTTGGATCCCGTTTGAGCAGGACAGGCACTCGCCTGGTTTGCAGGCAGTGAGGGTCTGCTCCTGCTGCACCGCTGAGTCAGCAGAGCAGGAATTCATTAGGGCTTTTACATCGCAGCTTGGAACTCATTTCCTGGGCAAAATCAGTTGGCAAAAGCCCTTTCTGCCGTTAAAGCAGCTAGAAAAATAAAAGCTAAATCCACTGTTTAGCTTCAGTGCTGTTATTACCCCCTCCATGCCCCGTGTTTCAAGCATTACTTGGGAGCAGTGTCTGGAGGCTGTATTCTGGATGATCTGTCAGATCTGTATGTGAATCACAGTGCCTGACTCATTCTGTGCAACACAAATGACTTTTCTGAGCCTGTTAATAAGAGATAGGGGGAGTGCAAATTATCTGACACTTTCTTTGGGGCTTTCATCCTGGTTTTCTGTCCAAAAAACCAAGCCTCATATCAAGCCCCCAAACTTTAGGACCAATGTAAAAACTTTCACTTCTTTGTGCCTCAGTTTCCCCCCTTTGGAAAGAGAAGTTTTAAACTTTTTAATTGATTTGGCATTTGTGGAACAGCAGGGCTTGACACAAAGAAAACTTTGGTCCTTTCAAGCAAACAAAATAGTCTTCCCAGGTTCTGGTTTTGTTTTACTGTGTTTGCTGTATTTAATATTTGTCCTGCAGAATCGTTTATGCTAGCTCTTCCTGAGAGCCATGTGGGGGATCGTCCTACACGACCTGTGCCTCTTTTGCCAGAGCTCTTCAGCCAAATCCAGAGGACTCCAATGGAATGAACGTACTTGTGAAGTGCTACTCACAAAAGGAAGGTCATCACACTCATGGGAAATGTGTCAAAGAACATCCTTTTCATCCTCCCATTTTTACAGTGAAATTGTAATAAACATGGCACAGAACAAGGATTCTGTTAATAGTTCGCCAAGCCTAATCTTCAGTTTTCTTGCTTTCACATTTTTACAGAAGAAAAAAGATTCCACTCTTTTTTTTTTTTTCCTTTCTCTTTCATTTAAAAAAGAAAACAGAAAATGTAAGTTGATATGTTTCAGTTGACTGATGAATCTGGGATAAGTTACTATGCTCTGTTCTCAGATAAACAGAGATGTTATTGTGCAGCCCTGGATAAAGTAACTGATTATACTGTTTGGGCCATGAATGCAAAATGTGTTGCAAGGATTTGGATGTCTGTAATTAACCAGTTGTAAATGCTGTGGTTGGTGGCTAAACAGCTGTTCAGATCACTGTCAGAATTTCACCACTGTAAAGGATCGAGCATGTGTTATTCCATTGTTTCAGGATGGGAAAGAACAGTTTGTATACATTTCTTTTTTCCCTAAAACAGAACAAATGTTGGCTCTAAACTGCACTAACAGTGTTCCAGACTATATCAGTGGAAGGGAATTGTATTTGCCTGAGACAGTCTTTGTATCAGACACCAAAGGGTATCACTGTGATCCAAAGGTTCATTTTTCACGAGGCTTTGCTGCTGCATACCTTGGACATTCATTCTGCTCTGGGCAGCTCTCCCTGTCCCTGCACTGACTCACTGCCAGAATACATCTGTGGATATAACTGACCTCTAAGTTTGGATATTAAGAATCTCATACCATTTTTTTAAGAACACATCCTAATACTAGACTCAAGCCTTCTAGGGCTGTCTTAAAATAAACCTTGCAGTTTGACATGGATAACTCTTTAGTATTGATGTGTAGACAGTAAATGACTTTGCCACCAGCAAATTATTTCAGGTGCAGCAGGTCAGCCACTGGCTGCCTGAAAATCCTAATTCTTGTAGGTGAAACTATGGTGTAAGACCTTTGGCACTCAAACCTCCTGACTACCTAGCTCAGGGAACGGTGAGTTCTCAGTTACAGGGAGTGGGAAGATGATGTCATTGAAAAGCTATTGCCCTGCTTTGATATTAGTAAATGTGTTCAAAGTTCTCTAGGGGCCTCCAAGGACTGAAAATCTCTCCCTGCTGTGGGATAGAGGTGTTTCTCTCTCTCTAAACATTTCTTAACTGTTTTTCTGTTGGGTTTTTTTGTTTGTTTGTTTGTTTCATTTTGTTTTGTTTGTTTGGGGTTTGTTTTTTTTTTGTTGTTGTTGTTGGTTTTTTGTTTGTTTGTTTGTTTGTTTTTGTTGTTTTTGGTTTTGTTTTTGTTTTTTAACTAGAATGCCAGTGAAGGACTTTTAGGAAAATAAGCCTGTTTCTGTACTGTTTAACAATTGTTTTGAAAATGAGGCTGAATCCATTCTTGTATCATTAATGAAAACAACGATAGGAGCAGAAAAATCCCAGAAGTCTGAGTGTGAGTGGGGAAGAGGGGGAGGGGGAGACAGGATGAAGTCCTTTGCAAAACAGAATAGTAGGTGCCAGTGTTGATGTCTTTTAAGGCATGTCTTTCACTAGGCACTATGGATAACTTATTAGTAATCAAAACCTGAGGGGCCAGATTCCTACTTTTTCTTTTCTGCATGCACAGCATAAAAAGGAATAGCGTGAAAGGTCCTGGCGAGCTGCCAGTCCTCCTCCTCCTCCTCGGATAAGGGGGTGAGTGATACAACACCATGACTGTGTTTCCTTCTCCCATCTTGCCTATCTCATGGGGAAGTGAGCGATTGCTGAGCTTTTTCATGCCTGTGAGCTGGACTGGGCTTTGTCCTCCTTGTTCTGGTGACAGAGAGCATTTGTGAGTGAGGCCCAGACCAGCCTTAGGGACTTCTGAAATTTTAAATCTATCTGTATCTGGGTTCAGCTGCTGTCTTATGCCTTTATAGCAGGACCATCATGTATACTAGAGCCACGAACCCAGGGTATGTGCTAAAATGCCAGTAGCAAACATAAATCTCTTAAGTTGTCTCAAACTTCTCCCACACAAATTGATGAATTTAGCTTTTTAAGCTGTAGGGTCTAGGTATTGTGAGTTTTCTTCCCAGCAGTGAAACCTGACTTTGATTTGTTTAATCATGGAATACTGGATTCTCTAATATTTTCCATGGTGCAGTGAGGCTTTAGCAGGACAAGTATCACAAGACTCTTGATAAAATCACGGGAGTTAGCAAGGCTAGCACTTGGTGGAGCTTTGTAGATTCAGCCTTTTCTGCAAATAGCATTCCAACAAAACAGAGATAAACTGAATGTTTGAAACAATCTTGCAGAATATTTTACTTTGTGGGTTTTTTCCTTTGCATAAAGACCCTCTTCAGACCATCTGAATAGGATGTCAACTGTCACATGCCCGCTCCTGTGTCGCATGGTCAGTGACCTAACTTGGCAGGGGGGGCGAGGAGGTGGGAGAAATGCAAGATTTAGCCCTTTTGGCAAAAATTAGAAATGTGGCGAGGACCCTCAGTGTTACCAAGCAGTACTGTAGTCCAGTTTGTAGCACCACTGAAACTAATAGCATTTAGTAACAGCCCGCAGCGTCAGCGGTGATGTCACTGGTGACATGTCCGATACCTGTCCCCTGCTCGGCTGCGGCCGGGGGCGGCGGCCTGAGAACCTGGCAGCTCGGGGTCTGGCAGGATTCCAGGGCGCTGAGTCAAAGGTGAAATGCCAGCGCCAGGGAGTGATTGCTGGTTTCGCCGGCTGAAATACCACTCGCATTACACATTTATTATACTTACACGGGGAGAATGCAGAGATAGGGCAGAGGGGTAAACAGCAGGAGGAGTGCTGCGACGGGGAGAGGCAGTGTTCAAACATGATAAAAGTGCAGCTGTGATAGAAAAAGCAATAGTGTTGGCTGGCACGTACTGTTGCTGATACAGCACTGGACATTTATAAGGGTATTTTTTGTTTCCTTAAATGGGGGAAAATGCACGTTTTCCTCTGTGTGTGTTTACCACATCTCCCATGCAGTTTGGAAAACCTGCAGCTGTTCTGATTCGTAGCAGCAGAACCAAAGCAATATTTATGACAGGCATATGGGCAGTACTTGCTGAAATTAAGGTCCTAGGCATGCAGCTAAGCCTACAGACCTGAAACATACACTGAACCCCAGTTCTTACACTCAGAGTCAGGCACATACTTCAGTGACTGCAACAGAATTACTCTGCTTTGATTGACTTCTCTCACTTCCCAAGACTGGAATGTATAATTAATATTGGCTTACATTCAGATAATTGCTCTTGGAAGTTCAGGAGACTTTGTCACTTGTGACTTTTCTTTTTGTAAAAATATGTAAAAAACTAAGTCTGGAAATGGAAAAAATCTGTTTTTTCATTTTTTAGACTTCTGTTATTTTATGTGATTGTTTCAGTTTTTAGAACTAGCACATTAAAATCTCCGCTGGTACACTTCATCCTCTTTTAATTTGTTTTTAATATCTGTCTTGAAAAGGTACTACAGAAAGAGTGAATTTGGTTTTACTCTAAGAATACTTGTTTTGAAATTTTGTAATTTTGAGAGAGGAAGCTTCAGCACATTTAAAAATAAAACCAAGTACTTTCACAAGGTAGTGGTACCTGCAAAGCAAAGATCTAAGTGATAGGAAAATTTTACAACTTTTTGCCATAGACCATGATGTAAGAAGAATTTCTGTGCATTGAATTAACTTACCTTAATAGTTATCGAATTCTCATTTTTAATATAAAGATTCTAACTTCCAGAGGGGGATGTAGAAAAGTTTAGTGAAGAGAAAGAGCCCAAAAATTTGAAAAGGAAAAAAAAAAGAAAGATTCTATTATTGTTTATTATTGATACCAAGATAAATGTAGCTGTCTCTTAATGAAATCTAAGAAGTGACAGATGCAGTTATATGCAGATATACACATATAACCTCTCTTTAAGAACATTCAATATCCCAATTCCATGAGCACCTGGTGCTGGGCTTGGCTTTGTGCACGTGAGGAGCCACTTTGATTCAAATTTCACATATGCTTCATGTTTGCAACCTTACTCTTCCAGGACATCTTCCAGCAAATTCAACACTCCTTTCATTTCTTCCAAATGCAAACTCTGCTACATGCTTTCCTCCCTTCCAGTCACTCGGAAAAATATGATCTGTTAAGTCAGTGGCAGAACTCCCACTGACTTCTGTAATGCTGGGAGTTAAGCTCTCTGCTTATGAGACTTACGCATTTCTTTTCAGAAAACTTTCCAACATTGCAGAAGGGTCATTTCAGTCCTGCAGCTCTCCAAAATGCTCAGTGAAATTCTTACACTTTTCCTTTTATTAATATAATTTATTACCAGCATTTACTATACTATTCTTTGTGAGTTTTTGGAGGAGAGGCTAAGAATTGATGACATGTCTACTTATCTGAACATTTAAAGCTCTCATGATAATATTTATAAGCATTTTTGAGCTTTATTTCTCTACCCTGCCCTCCTTTCCAAGATGCTGGATGTCAGATTTTTGTTGCTATCTGCACCAGAATTGTATTCCTTCCTCTGATTCATTTTTTGTGAAAGATCTTAGTGGGAGTTCTGTCATTCGGAGACAGTGGCCAAGAGATGGAAGGTGCTGAAGATTTCTATCAAGGTTCATTTGCAAAGGAATATGGAATGAGTGAATATTTATTCTCAGTCATGCCAAATTTGTCCGTATCTTTTTTCTCACCCTTGAAGCAGAGGCATGCTGGAAAGATTTTTGTGTTCTTTATGTATCCTACTCTAGCTTTGGCACTGCTAGGAGGTAAAAGAACATGTTTCAGAAGAAATAAAATGAATCTGTGAAGAACTGTGGGGTTGTTACAAATGGATTTACTATGTTCAGTTGCTTCACCACGTTGGTTCCAAATGTACTATCAAATACAGGGCAGAACATAGCCCTCAAAGCAGCAGAGCTGGCACCACACCTGTAGGTTCAGAGTCACAGGTTGGCAGCTACTGCAGTCGAGCACTGGTTCTGCAGAACACAGATCAATAGGTAAGATGGGTCCTACCTTTTGGTTCAGATGTAGATTCGCTGGTATTTTCAGTTTCTCTTAAATTAATCTGAGTTGAAAGTGCTCAGAAGTAACAGGGCATTTTGCAGAATTAAACTTCAAACCCTTCTTGACCACACTGAAGTAACCCTCTATCATAACTGCAGACTGTTCACCTCCATATTCCTCATGAAACAAAAGTATTCCCACTTTGAAAGTCAGTCTGTATGGAGTTTTTCTGCAAGCAGAGATTTGACACTAATGAGACAGTTTGGTCAGCCAGTGCCTTGACATGTTTCATTTATGGCTTGATTAGGCCCTGATTTAATGAGACACTGTACTACATGGAAGCACATCATCTTCAGTCATTTAACACTGAGTGGAGTCTGAATGTTTCATTTTGGCAGTTTCTCTGCACTTTTGAAACTAAAAAAAAAAAACACCCCACAGAATAAAGTATATTTTAAGTAGAATTTTCATTCCAACTGCAGTAGGCAATTACAAAGAAAACCATTCTGACTCTGCCCACTTCTCTACTCCCCTTTTCAGTCCTATAGGCTATACATTAGTCCTTCTGAGGTTCTATTATACTGTGTAGAATGTGTTTTGAATTTAAGATTTGTAAGGGGAAAGCAGACAAAAGGTCAATCTCATGTTTCCATTCACGTTCCCTCTGTGTTATTCCAGGGGCCGAAAAGGTTGATACATTGTCTAGATTTTGATACTGGTGAATTTCTTTGTTCCAATGTGTTTTAAGAGGACATGGAAATTTTTGACATTTTCTTTCCCATGGCTTCCAGCGGAGGGGCAGCTCCAGAGTTCTGCAACACTCCAGTGGATACTCTTTGCTGGATGACATCTAAGCATCCAGAGGCTTCACTAAATTATACTGTAGAATGAGAAGTCCTGGAGTGGTACAAGATCTGAAGTGCTGTTTTAGACTCGCCTCCCTTTGCAGTGGTTTTGGACCAAATGGATTTCAGGTGAACCCAGTGACACAAAAATTGCCAAGATAACCTCACTGTGAGAGGTGAACTTGCGAATATGTAGCACTCACATACATCCTCCCATGGGAACAAGGCATGGTGCCATGTGGAATGGCTCACATCTATTTCTTGACTCTTGGGTTATTTGTGTCAACTTACACAAGAGTCTTCAGGAAAAAAATAAAAAGTATTTATTAAGAATACATTATGTCAGGCTGAGATGAGGTTAATTATTTCACATCTGGCAAAAGCAGACGAATTCTCAGTTAACACAGTGAAGTCCATTCAGTCAGCCCCTTGATGAGCACCATGTCTGTTTCCCTGTTTCAGATGCCTTCCTGGAGATCCTGTGTATGTGCTTTCCAGTTGCTCTGAAGGCAGCACATCAGGACACATTAAAACTATTGTCTGCCCGCCCCTGAAAGGCTTTGGTAATTTGCAAGTGTGAATGATGTGGCTGGCAGACAGACTCTTACTGCCTGGTCCCCTTGCCCAGCAATTTGGGGCTTTACTTTTAATTTGAGCAGATTTGGTGCTGTACATCAGTATCCTGGGATGGATGTTCTCCAAGGTATATTTAATTGAGATGTCACCACTGTATTCTGCTGGTGCCTATTAAAGCATTGTATTAGAGTTGTTTAGGACAACATGATTCAACACAGAGGCCATGTGTGATGTTCTTGGTGGCCTCACACAGGAAACACAGTTTAAGATTTGCTGACATGGGATGCAGTCTTCCGTGAAGGAAAGCCCAATAAGTTGCCTCTATGTTACAACAGAGTTAAATATATTTAATTCATCATGCGACATTTTTGATTCAGTGTTAACCATCTTGATCTTCTTTCAGGAAGAATTCCCTGTGGTCCCTTGTAAAGGTAACCCTCAAAGAAGAACCTTCAAATTATAATGATTAATTATTCATATTTGTGTGCTCCCCATGGATCCTAGGCAGAAAATATGTGCAGGACTTCCCATGGCCTTTAGTTTGTCAGCAGCTTTTTATCAGGTGTCGTTTGACTAAGAACTTTGTGAGACTATTCTCTATTAGCAGAAAAAGATTCAGCCCTGCTCTACTTCACATTCATACAAGAAAAACAAGCCACAGAGATCAGAGTTCCAGGTATATTAAAACTTTCTGCAAGCCAAGAACCAAATAAAAATATACTTGAATGAGAAAAAAAGTCAGGGGGGAACTTTATTTTTATATCTCTCCCTTCAGATCCTGCACACCCCTGAACCTTGCTGAAAGTGCAAGACTGCACAGTCAGTGCTGTCATGTTATGTACATGGATCCAAATGTAGGAGAAATGCTTTTTCTAGTACCTCATATTTGTAATCCACTGGATTGAAGTCCCTCATATTGCCATTTCTAAGTGCTGGTGTTCCGCAGCACCTGGTGGTGATTGGTGCAGAAAGTGCAAGTTTTGGGCATGATGCTCAGAAAGTGCTGCACCTCTCATTTTGAAAGGTGTAAGTCAGGGGTTGGTCCACTGTAAGCAGCAGATTATCTGCAGTTGGTGTGAAATAATCATCCAATCCACAAAGTAATGTCTCTGAGTCTGGAGATCCTTGGCCGCTGCTTCCGAAGCTTTCCAGGGCACGACTTGTGTGTTTCCGACTTAGCAAGTGCTTGCACAATTGAGGGCTAAACATTCTTTCTGGGGCACTTACCATTTTGAAATATATCTATCTTTCAAGTACATCAATTTTGTGTTAATTAGTGACAGCTTTCTGCTAAAATATTCCCCTCATTCTTTTAGCACCCTGTGGCAGAGTTCTGGGTGCCCTGCCAGCTGTCCTTCACAGCACGTCTTAAAGGTTTGAAGCCTTATTTGGTGTCTGCAGTGACCTTTTAAATTCCAGAGTAAAGTTGGGGCTGCACAACTCACAAATATAACACTTGTTAATAAAATGTCAGCTTTGTAGCAGTCAGACTTGCATGGAGTTTTCAAACTGCGTTTTCTATCAGGCTAATAGCTCAGGATTGTGTACATGCGCTGGCACAGCTGCAAGAAGGGTAAAACCTTCAAAGAGAGCTCCCTTCTGGTCCCACCATGTAATCAGGTCACAACTCTACCCCCTGGGGGAAAAAATCATTTTGCCAGTTACAATCCAGCAAACAGTTGTTAGTTCCTTCATTGCTTAGGTGACCTCAGTGAAACCCAGAAATGCCAGGTTTTAAAGACTAAAAGATTGCCTGTACATTCAACCCCTGAAACAAGAAATGCCTGAATATAAGAAATAATAGTAGAAGGGAAAAGAAAGTGTGTGGGGGAGGGGAAGCAGAAGCAGCAGAATGGCGAGCAGATGTTTCCTAAGGAAGATATAAACATGGAAAGCAAGCAGTCACATTTTCCTTTAACTTTATAGTGCAGTTTGCAATTTCATTAAACAGAACTTCTGAGCAGAGCAGCCCTTGATGAAGGGTTGTTTAAGTTGAAACATTCTTGATTTCCTGCTTAACTGACTCACTTGGTAAGATGCTCCATAGTGATATCATCAGCCATGGAATAGTTAACAAAATCTTTGGATTGTATAAACCCCTGTAGTTTAGATAGTTCTTGACTTTTTCTGTGTAGGCAATGATTACTTACACATCTGCAAGTATGCTGAAAGCTCTGTGTAATGTGCTCAAGAAAAATAACATTGATATTGTTCAAAACTGTCACTTTCTTATTCTTTTAATACAGTTATTATAGCAGATTAGATTCTAGCCATCTGTCTATGTAGTTACTTAGAGTAATTCCTTTTCCATTTATTTACTGAAACTACAGAAGTAGTATGTTTAAAACGTGATGTTTTTAAAGTTTTATCCAAGGTTAGGTACTGCCTGTGTTCATCCTAGTAAGCACCTCCTGGTGTTACAGTGATGTTTAGCTCTTGTCACACTGTGGCAAAAACTTTTAGTTAATCCACAATAGGACTTATTTTTTCTCTTCTATCAGATACTTTTAGCTGCAGACCTCTTGTTATCAATGAAGATTTGTCAGTGGACGTCAATGGATTTCTACTTGGCTCAGTATGCACTTTCATTACTGGACTAATACTAGACAGCTGGAAGTTGCCTAGCATACATGCAATTCTCATTTAACCAATAAAATGGAATAATCAGAATACTTTGAAATAATCACAAACAGTATGTGGTGAATTGACAACTGGCCTGTTCTGCATGGGGAAAAAGACATTAAACCTTTGAAAATCTATGCCATTGCACGAAACAGTACGAGGCATTTCCATGTTTTCCCTTCCACTTGCTGACTTGTGGATGTCTGTGCATAGTCCTGAGCATCTGAGTTCACTGGTACACCTGTATTTTCATCACAAAATAAGCATGTTTGCTCAACTGCTGTAGTTAAAATAAAAGTATTCCTGTCTTTTTCCATGCCAAACAGGAGAAATGTTAAAATCAACTCAAATTATCACCTCATATTGAATATGAGATTATTGTTAAATGGTGCATTGCAAACAGTATCTGTGCCACAATGTAATCATGACTGTTTTCCACTGTGTTTTCTAAAATACCATAAATTAATATTCCATAACTGATAAGGAATGAAATTTGTGAAGAAAAGCTAAGGAAATGCTCTAAGGAGTGCAGGAAAGGATATATCTTTCTATCTTTGTGTACTTCTTCAGCTGCTATGATCACATAATGGCAATCAGTTTGGAATATCTGCAAATCCAACAGCAACATTTTGTGTACCATTTGTAAACTCATTTGTTATGTTTGTAAAGCCTTTTAAGTGTTCCTGATGATCTTAACAGCTATAATTTCTCCCTTTCAGTATGAGTACTTCTATAATGTTTGCAGTCATGTTTTGTTTGTTTTTTTTTTAATCAGCATTTAAGTAAGGAATTGAACTACAGCTCTATTAAAAAAGCAGGCTCCATAGAGTTCAAAAATTAGCAAACACTGCAAATTATTTCAAGTTTAAAAATACCAAAATAAGTGTGATCTGTCAATGCTATTGAATTCCATCATTTATATTTTGTTAAATATTATAACTCACTTTTTAACTGAACTGAGGACTACAGTCTATCTTGTGTGTCCTGGTTTTGGCACACACAGTGTGTTACCAAAAAGAGTATGTTTCTTCCTAGGTCAGGATCAGCTAAGGTCTGTCTTGGGGTCATACCCTCTTTTCCCCACCTAAGGTAGTAGCTTCTGGGTAACTTGGAAACATTTTTTTTAAGAGTATTTACTTGGTTTCTTTATTTTTATTTTTTTTTGTGAATTGTCTTGTCTAGCTAGAAATGTTCCATAGCCAGTAATATCTGAATGGCAGATTTACTTGATAAAAAAATTTCTAGTAGCATCAACATCAGCCCCAGGCCCAAGTGTAGAGAGACAAGTACCTTGTGCACAGATCTCTTCAACTAATGTGCACAGTGAATCCATGTTAGGTGACATCTTCCGTAGGATTAAGTGTTGTAGGATGTCAACTGTGGATACAGCAAAGAGTAAGATTATGTAACAGGGTCTAAGAAAGATGATTCTTAGAAATTCATCACTCTCTGCTGGTGTCTTCATAACTGCATGGTGAATTAGTGCTCACTCTCACTTCTGTCAATCAGAAAAAGCTAAGCAAATAAAATGAGCTGTCACATTTTTGGTTCTTTTCAGTGTGAAACTCAAAACATTTCTTGAGCTAATAAATGAGTCTGGGACTGCTGGTATGTGCTTGACTTTCTCAAACTGCATACTTCAAAATGCAGGAGCTAGATAAGCTAACAGCTTGTTCAGTGAAGTTATTGTGCAGGAGGCAGCATGTCTATCAAGTGCATGCTTTATAAATTTGAATAGATGTGATTGTTCTCAGCAATGTCACCCCCTCTGTGGCTGAAGGCATTGTTTGAATGGAGGGAATGTGAAACTTTTCTTTGTTTTTCTTTTTTTTTTTATTTTATCCAGAGATGCTTTGCAGGAAAGTCAGCCATTCTTTCTCTGGATCCTCTTTATCTAAACAAAGTGCAAGAACAGCTAGGGAGGCAGAGTAGATTGCTGGCTAAAGTTTTGAAGGTCAAGCTGATGGTTTAGCTGCATGGTCTTCAGAGCAGATGAACCCAAATGTAAGAAGAGAAAGTTTCCATGGCAATTAAATGTTGCTTCTCGTTTTCAGGGAAACTGGGTCAGAAGGCAGCGTTAACAGGAAGTACTAAGGAATGCATCTTTGGTTTTGCTGTTTGCCAAGTATAAGGACAGATGACACAGTGGCTGATTTCTATCTCCATGGTGTGCTAGGTCAGTGTGTTACAGACATCTGCACATTGCTGCAATCTGGTTGTGAGATGAACACCAACAGCCCAAACACATTCCTTGTCACAGTAACACAAATACAATCTGGCCCCTTGCATTTATTTCAGCACGGAGTGAATTCTTTTGGTTATTTATAGATCCTTCTGAGATTGTGTCAGTGGAGTGAGAGTGAAGCTGTGTGAGCAGCCAGAGTACTCCAGAGAGGTCTGTTGGCTGGCACTCATCCACTGGCTGTGTAAAAGTCACAGAGGCAGAGATGTGGTCTTGCATATCGGCTGCCATGGAGAAATACTCTGTGGACTTTGTGCCAGTGGAGAAAGACCTCAGCCATGGACTGGAAGAGGAACTGGAGAAGACTTGTAGTTCTGTGTTTCCTGACTCTCCAGGAGGGAAGTAATCTATTTTTCTGATATCTATGATTCAGAGGTGGTATTTTTCTTTTCCTGATGCTCTTGAGAAAGGCATTGAGAAGGAAACAGCAAATAATGTGTAATGGACAGGACTTGCCTTTATCCAGAGAAAGCCAGAGTACAAGACAGTAGTTACTTTACACAGCTGCAAAGTCTATTATTGCTCCCTTATCTGACCTGCCCAAAAAACACATAGCTCTGTGCTGCTTCATGTGTCTGCGTTGACAAGTACCTTTAACAGACTTTACCAGGTTTCTGTCAATGCCTTCAGTCCTCCATAGCTCCATTACAGTTCCTCAGGGACTCTCAAGAAAGACTAAGGAAATTGGGTGGACAGGAACTGAGTGGAAGCTTTCTAGGGAATGAAAGGATGGAAAAGTAATTTTGCAGGTTGGCCGAGGTCTTGATGAGATGTTTAATGTTGCTATGATTTATTTCTATTGCTAATGGTGCATCAGGGTGGCTGAGCATTTTGGTAAGAGGCTCTTACATGTTATTTAAATTGGAGAGAATAAAACACAATAGGTGTCATTAGAGATCTGTGTCTTTATTTTGGAGACATTCAGTAGCACTTTGCATGTACCTAATAAAAGACATTGGTCCCTATTCTTACTTTCATTAATACTTTTTTTTGGTCAGATAAAGGACTCCTGATGTCATTATCGATATTCTTCCCTTCTGCTGCTGACAACTTTGCTCAGGCACAGTGCCATACTGTGCTGCTTTTGAGCATACCAGAGTTGTGCTTGAACTTAGGGGACTAGCTCAGGCTGTGGAAGTTTGTGTGCCTTGGCCCACAGATCAATGAAACCACACCTATCATCTCTATCATGTGGATATTTTGGTTTATATCTTACTTGGAGCATCTTGTCTTTGTTAGAGAGACTGCTGTGGGTTTTAGGCTATCCAATATTAATTAATGAAGGTCCAAGCAGCAAAGATGAGTGCTCAGAAAGGCAAACAGACACCAACCATCATATTTACTAAGGATGTGCCATTCTGCTGCACAGGAATATTGACAACCTTGACTCAGTGAAGGTGCTTAATCCTTTAATTCCTGTGACAGAAAATTATCTCCCAGAATTTTCCTCTTCAGACTACCTGCTGTAATTGCTATTATTCTGTGTAAGAGCAGATTCTTACATACAAAGTCGAACCCTTATGTGAGGTCAAAAACTTACTGAGAATAAATTCTTTTGGGTAGACATTGGGGGGTTTTTTTGTGGTTTCCACTGTGGTTTCAGTAATTGCTTCTGTTCTGTTACTTTGTTTTACATTTCACCTTTCTTAAGAATCTGTAAGACTTTTTTACCTTTCTGAGACATCTCTCAGCTGCTCCATCACCTCAGCTTTTTCAAAGGAGATTGTGGTAGTGTCTAAAAGGTGTTGTTCCACTGATCTCTTAACACATGTTTTTATTCTCTCCAAGGAAGGTAATTTCAGCATGACAACTCACTCCTTGTTTATTTTGATTGCACACAGATGACCCTTACATGGTTTTCTTGCTACAGGACTGAACAACCTTATTAGTTCCTATTGCAGCATCAGAGGAGTGTATCAAACCCATCCCTGAGATAATGCTGCCTGGTTTGGGAGCCCCAAAGGCAAAAGAAACTTCAGTCACAACTTTTTTCAGCTGGAGCAGTCGAGTGCGTGTTAAACTGCACAAAGAAAAAAACACTGTTGCTACTTGCTTTAATTCAAGCTTGGGTTCAAAGTTTGTCAGGAACAAGTGCTCCTGGAATATTACTGGACTTCTGGAATGACTACTATCTCAGTACTACTATAAATAAAAACATATTACTTCTGCATATTGCTTAACTATTTTCACTGTAGTGAGATGACTACTATTCGTAGTCTTTTGGGCATGGGAATGAACTTTTCCAAGAAAAGACATGAAGTAAAATGTTTATTCATGTTTCCTTTTATTTTTGGGCAGGGAAATAATTTCTATTTTTAAAAAATATGTGCTTTAAAACTAAAGAGAGTCTCTACATTCGTTTCTTCATTTAACATTTCGCCTGATTTAAGACCTTTTTCTCTTTTAGGATCCAAAACAGAGAAGTGACCTGAGAAATCTGAAGGGCTTTCAACCACAAAAATCACTGTACACTTAACAAAGCAAACAATTTTTTTCACAGGGTATTCCTGAAAGACAGAAAATTCATTCTCATAATGTTTATATTTAATTGCCTCAAGGGACACCAGCAATAGAAAATACTCATTACATCTGAAAATTAAAGGTAATTATTACCAATTAAATAAAAGCTTCCCTCTCGAATACATAGAAAAAAAAATAGAGCCAATCTTCAGTATAGTAGTTTCAGTTTCTGTTATTTTGTTTCTTTATTTCGCTTCAGTTGCTATGTCAGCATAACAGTTTTAGGGTGATAAAAAGATATGGGGTAGAAACTTGGAACATTTTTATTTATAGTAGATTTTTGGGTTTGGATTAGTTTGCTCAGTTTTGTTTAGATAGTAACAAGAAACTGCTTCATGGGAAACTCTATCATTGATAAATATTTTTAAGCACAGAAATATTTCCTGTATGTTTGCATCTGATGTTACAAATAGATTTCCATCACTTTCCTGGGAAGATTTTTTCCCAACCTAAAACTTCATGTGGGGAGTTTTATAATTTCATTGTGATATTATTCATATTTTCATTGTGATGTTAACTCTTTTCATTGCTGAAAATTTCTGACAAGAACAAGGATATGGTCATCAAGAGGGAATGCACATCACACAATTTAGAAGTCTGCAATATAAATGTCTGCAGCTGGCTGGGAGGGTGAGTTCCCTTTGTAGCCAATGGGGAGGCAGAGGCACTTTTAGTGGGCACAACTAATATATTTTAGATGTTTAGTGCAGGAAAAGAGGTGTTGCATCCTATGCCTCTGCTGATTGTGTTTCCTAGGTGTCTACTGACTCCATCAAGCCTGGGAAACTGGACTCTACATCCTGAATTGTAGAAAGTCTAATGAGTAATACACAGAAAAGTGCATGCAAATCACAGAGGTGATGACAACAATCTGCAGGGATATTATATGATACTAATTTGCAAATTGTATAGGCTCAGGATTAAGCCATTTGTCTGTTCCAGATTGATAGCCAGTGAGGAAGAAGGGATAATTCATACTTTGTACAGCTGGAGCAAAATGCCTATGTGAGTGCTGGGATGGTGAAGAGAAATCTGATGAAAATTATGTAAGTCTTGATGCAGATAATTCTCCATCACAGGAAAGCTTTTTGAGACCTCTATGTTATGTGAGATGATAAGCAGGTATCTGCTGGCAGAAGAATACTGAATTAGGGGCCTCATAAGAAAAAAAAAAATGGAGAACAGAAAATATGAGCTAAAATAATGAAATTAAAAACAATTAAAAAGCTGACATGCAGACAAAAATACTCTGAAAATAAGATAAAGTGTACTAAGAGATATTATTGCCCTTGGAAAATCCAGATGAAATTGGGTTCCCACTGGACCAGACATTAAATGAGCCTAATATGTGAGACATCTCAAAGAGTTTGAAAAACTCGTTATTTTGCTCAGTTTTCAGAAGAATTTTTTTTGTGTTAAAAGTTACTGGTACATTGACTGGACTCAACGTCATGACAATATTCTGTTGGGATTATTCAGTACATAATCTTCACAGCAAAGGGTTATTTCTCTTTCCTTTCCCTGGTTTGCTTTTCTGTTATTCATTTTTATTTTTGTTTGTTCGTTGGCTTGGCTTGGTTTTGGTTTGTTTTCCCATCCTTGCTATTAAGCTATTCCATTTTTGCCTTCAACTACCTGTCTGTAATTGTGGCAACAGTTATTCAGGAATGTGTTTGTTGAAAGTAAACACAGGAGTGTCACCACAGCTCAACAGTGACAGCTTGATCCGTAAATCAGTGACTGTGGAAAAGGACACTTCAGCCATTCATGAGTGAGACATCCACTGAGTTGCTGTCTGGTACAGTAATGCTATTAAAAAATGCTAGTTTCTATCTCAGTGCATAATATCAAGAATATTAAAGAGCTGCAGGAGGTCTGGAGCATCCATTTCTGAGACCTGTGTAGCTCAGATCTGTTTCTTCACTATGGAGAAACCTATATAATTACAACTGATCCCAAGTAATAATAAGAAAAATATGGGGACTAGCTTTCTTTTCAGAGTACAGAATTGTAGTTCTCTAAGAATTCAGTAGGAATCAATACAATGCAAAGTCAGAAGGCAGCTTTTGTATCTGACAAATTATTCAATAGGTTAATTAAAACAGAGCCCCATTAGCAATGTTTAAATATACAGATCACAACATTTCTATGCAAACAGGTTTTAATTACGTGAAACCTACCAGTGCATATGTTGGTACATAAATGTGTTCCCAATCATGTGGTTTCAATGGGAAAGTTTTGTTTAAAGAAATTCAAATGCAGTCAAATTCAGATTTAACTGACTCAGATATCTGATTTTCATGCACCTTCCTAATGGTTTGATACACACCCATTGAAGTCAATGGTAATCTCCCATTAAACCCTGTGGGAAAGCATATGGTAGTAACTGAATTATTCAGTTTTCTTGTCATCAGATATCTATCTATAAAATTGAAATTTAGCTGCCTCTAGATAAAATATAGGAGTAGATGTAAATATTTATTTAAAAGATTTAATAATAGGCCTAATATTGAATATGTGCACAATTTGCAGCAGAAGAATGAATCCCAGTGTATAGTTACATAATGTGATGCATTAATTCCTTACAGCCTGGCAGTGCATTAAAATGCCAGTTATGGCATGTAAGAGGCAAGGAACAGATATATTCTATATAAGGTTATAAGAAACAATTTCTAAGACTGTTTAGAGAAAATAGTTTAACTGCAAAAATGAACTTAATTAATCAATGTAGCAAGCAGTGATTCTTAACACAAGACCTAACACAAGATTCTTATATTGTGGCCAGGTTCAGATAATACTAGTGAGAAGTGCATTTGTTTATCTTTATTATAAATCTTTCCTTTTGATCTCCAGGCTGCCAGTGTCAACTTTTCTTGATCCAAGGAACCATCATGTGTTTTAATCAGAGCTTAAATGAAGTTGTTGAATCCAATAGCAGTAATGACACTGGGAACCACTAGGAATCTGGAAACAATTACAGTTGCTATTTAATGTGCATATGTATGCACAGAAACATCACATAAAGAAATGCTGTTAATAGCACCAATTTAATCAATAGATTTGTGAATTCCAAAGATTCTTGCACAGTCTTTTCTTTGGAAGAGTTTTTTGAAGGTCCTTTTGCTACTGGATAAATGGAAAGGACATTATGGGGTGCCAGCACTGAATCCAAGGTCATGAGCAGCTTTTCCATTTACTTCCTTGGATAGTAAATCCTCAGAATCTTTACCCATGCATTTAAGTTGAGCTGATGTGATTTTTTTTCCTGCTATATTTTTCTTTTCTCTTTTATTTCTAGGCTGCTCACTGTCTTTGATTGAATTTTGTCTGCCACAACAGAGTTTTCAACTTCAGTATGAAACATATTAGAGGAATAAACCATAAATGACTCTGCAGTTTACAACAAGGTGTCTTATTATAAGATGCCCTCACATAAGAGCATAGAACAAGAAAACAAGTGCAGTAAAATAATAAAATATCTCACTGCTCACTCACTCATACAGTAAAACCAAAAGTAATGCCTGGCTTTAGCTGACATGTCATATCCTTTAAATGGCTGAAAGGACAGAGCTGGTAGGTAGTTTCTGCAGTGGCAGAAGGCAGATTTCAAGGGAATTAACATTTATCCTATTAGTCCTTTTTTACATCCCTCATTATCTGTTTTCCTTGAGATTGCAGGTGTTTTTTGCTTCCTCATGAAGCTGGTAATGCCAGAGTACTTTATCTTCAGCTGTTTCTTTCCCGTCTCTCAAAAATTCACTTCATGTGGGAAGAACTTGCTATGTTGGGCTCTTACCCAGTAAATCTTCCCAGCCTTGATGCCTGAATTAGAGATGTACCAAAAATATGGAAGACAAGACCCCAAACAGCCATAACTTGTTTAGGGCCATAAGTGGAGTTATTCCCATTTAAATCTATCGGAGAAGGGTAAACATGTAGTGAAGATGTGTCTTCACAAACACCACTGATGCACCTGCTCCTTACACTGCATGACTAAGAGGTACCTTGCCACTGTTTCTTCCTGGCTTTTCTTGGAATCAAGTGGTTGAATGAAGAGCTCTTTTAACCCAGTTCTTCAGGCTTTTCTTAGAATTTGGTCGGTCTCTTGAACAGCCTCTATGAGCCAGGACGTGGAATGGACTTGGTGTTTGGATCACTGGGAAAGACAAGGGCAGCACTATTTGTATCTACTGCTGACAGCCTGTGCAAACCCATGAATGATTAATCTCATACCTGAGCTAAGAATGCTCCAAAAAGTTCCTCTCAGGTCTGTCTCTCACATCCGTGAAAACCTGGAATTTTAACTGCCATATCATCAATTCCTTCTTGTTTCCCTGTCTCAAGTGTTTTTCCTTTAAAACTGCTACAGTCTTGAATTAGGCCAATATTTCATCTTTTAAAATCAGTTCCCATTTACCCAGTTCACCACTTTTTGAAACCACAGTAACTCATGATTTCTGGGGCCAGAGGGGAATTGCCTGAGAGATGTATAATGTGCTGAGCTAACATGTAAGGCTAAAGTATAAAATTTAGGTTCTAAGTGAAAGTGACAAGCAAAATTTTTCTCCACTTAGCTTTATTAACGATGCAATATTTTATTGCCTATGGCTAAAAGTATTTATTGTCACTGTGCTTAGCCATAATTTGGTTTCATAATTCAGTTTTCTCTTTACACTTTTTTTTAATTTCATTTTTCTCCCCCAGCACTTCTTTTTGTTTCCATGCAGATGTTGTCATACTGTGTTCAGATACTAGTAAGTGTGTGGTCTTCTGGGAGCAAACACATGCAGATTGGCATTAATCTGAAGAAGCAAAAGCTTAACTGTGGGCCTATTTTTAACATTTGAATACATTCCTGAAATCAATAGCTACATATATTGTCCTTCCGGAATGATTAATAAAACTGCATGTGGTTTCTTGGTTGTAGGCACAAACATGTATTTGGCAACATCCAGCAGCAATGTCTTCAACATTTATTAAATTACAAAAAAATTCCCACTGAGAGCAGAGGGAATACTTGTATGCTTTAAATTAAGTATCTGGTGAGTGACAGGCAGTGATACGGATCTTGCAGTATGAAGTCTTGAATTTGCACATCATATATTAGTGTGATCAGAGAAAGATAATGGCAGTGAACAAAAAGAACTTTAAGGAGGAAAGTTTCAAAAGATTAAATTATTTGATTTAGAAAGGAGAAGAATTGAGCAAACATATCAAAAGTACATGAAATGGTGACTGCTATTGAAATGGAATATCCCTTTTGTTTGATAAATAGTATAACAACAAGAAAAAAGAAAGTGCAAGTCAGAAACCATTATAAGGAAACACTTTTTGTTCTACAGTGTTTTATTAGGTAATAGAGTTCATTCTCAGAGGAAGTGAGGCCAATGAAGATTCCTAGTGAGACTGAATAATCCCATGGCTAACAGTGGTACTTGGAGTTATAAAAGCAAAGCAATTAAACTCATTGAAATGGCCCTCAAATCCTGTCCTCCAGGGCTCAATGACAAAAGTGCTGCTGAACACAATCTGATATCAGCTGATACCTGGCAGAAGAGACAAGTTATATCCACATGTTTGCTGGAAGGGTTTTCTGCCATCTTCTCAGTGATCTGGTGACAACCAGTCTCAAAACCAGCATTAATGCTTGGACAGAGCCAAAGTCTTTTCTTCTGTAGATCTAACCTAACATGATCATTTCAGTTCTTCTGTGTATATGTCTAACATTTTTGGGGAGGGATAGATTGGCCATTCAATGTGTTGTCGCTTGGCAACTTTCTGTATACTACTAGTACAATGGACTATCTCTTGAGAGATTTCTTCAGTGTGTATTAAAAAAGGAAAAGCAAGACAGCAGACCCATTGGAATTTTTTTGTGTGGTTGGTTGGTTGTTTTGTGTGGCTTTTTTTAATTAACTTGACTAACCTACTTGATGATTAGATCCTTTCATTGCAGCATTTTTCAGTATCAAATTCAGCCTATCATGAAATATGATTCTGTTCTTTCACCCATTTTATTGATTTTAATAAATTTTCTTTTCTTAAGGTGAAAATTTTTGTCATACTTGCAAATCAAGGATCTTCATAGGGGGGTTCCTGCCCTTTTTGGCTGTCTTTCATCTCGATTGCCATCACTCTAAAGAGCATGTAGAAGGATGGTGCTCTTGATGAAGTCCGTAATGACCATGACAGAGCAGAAGCAGCATCGTGAACCTGTGTCATATGTGCATGGATAGCATAAATAGCAGTGTGGTCTGGCAATAATGAATTTTATTGACAATCCCACCCTCAACATCATGTGGGTTTTTTTCAAGCTGATTTAAGGTGAGCATCTAAAACTCCCGCACTGTCAGCAATGCCAATTACTGCATTTCTTTGCTTCGTTGTGCAGATTCAAGTGTGGATTGGAGAACTAAACATCTTCTTGATAAGCGCTGGCATGTTCATAGCAAATTGATTCTGTTTCATTCTCACCTCTGTTATAACGCACGTCTTAACTGTTTAATTTAATATTTCTTCAGGAAATGTCACTTACCATAGTGATGGTAAAATGAACACGTGCAATGTAAATGACATTGTACATTTTTACAGTGAGAGAGAAAATGATTAATTTTGATATGGAATAAATTAACTCATGCATCAAATGCTTCCAAGAGGTGTTAGAGGTAGAAGTAGGAGTTGTTTCCAGCTTAGTCCCTTCTGCAGAGGAAATTAAGAGTCAAATTATATTAGACACTAAAGAGCAGAATTGGTCTCCATGGCCTAGGAGAGCATATAATGATACCTAACACTTACAGACACATAACCTACCATCTTGCAGCTTATGCTCTGTCAGGATCACTTCATTTATCACTTCGAGTACATTGTAACACCATGGCACACTCCCTCACAGATTTTATTAGAAAGCATGAACTCGGTCATGGTGAGTATAAACCAGCTGGAGCACACTTGCAGGAGAGGGCACATGCATTAGAGGAGTCACAAGTCATATTATGAAGTCAGAACTGCAAATTGATTACTTTAGGCCAGCCTTGGGAAAATCTCGGGGAACTTGTTCTTAACTAGTAAAGAGGCTGTGAGTCTGTAAATTATTTCTCTTCATTGTCCAGAGATTTAAACTACGACTACCCCAAGAGGGGATGAACACTATTTATCCAGTAATAAGGTCAGATTTCTCTAGAAGTGCATACTCTTACCTGAGTTTATTTTTTTTTTCTATGACATATAAATGTGGGATGCTTCCTATCAAATTGAATTTGCTATTCTAAGATATTTACAATTTGAGCAGGAAATCTTTTTAGGTACAGTGTTTTAAGCAGGGAAGAAACACATTATTTGCCTGAAGAAGAGTACTTTTGTTCATGAACCCTTGTTGCTGCA
Organism: Phainopepla nitens; assembly: GCA_013400175.1. NCBI lineage: Eukaryota > Metazoa > Chordata > Aves > Passeriformes > Bombycillidae > Phainopepla > Phainopepla nitens. Next base: position 39,646 of record VXBQ01016354.1, read on the forward strand.
TAAAACTAACACAAATCATCTCCAAGAGTTCACAATAAACAGTCCCACAAAAGCTTTCAACATTTCCCTCTCAAATTAAGTGCAGCTATTCCTCAGACTGAGGGACCAACAAAAAAGAAAAGGCATAATTTTTCCAGGAAGGCAGAAAAAAAAGAACAAGGGAGGAGGAGTTCACTCAGCAGAGAATCAAAGTTGTGACCCTGGCAGAAAAGAAATGGCCAACTGGTAGGAGACACCTAGAAGATCAAAAAATATTGAGGCTGGTTATAAAACACTTGGTGAAGATATTCTTTGCTTTTACTTACTTTTTAAATAGAAATAGTGTGTAAAATAGGTGTACTTTTTAAACAGAAATAGTATACATCCTGATACACAGTGTAAACAGATTTTAGACCTCTGTGTTTGCCACAAAGGGGATTTTGTTTTTCCAGACAGCCATACTGCCAACCAACATTGCACAGGCATCTCCACATTCCTCCCTCTGCTCTGTCCCTCATGGTAGTTCCTTCCCTTCCCCATTCCTACTGGGTGTGTACACCTAGAGGATTCAGCCTGCTGCTAACTCTCCTGGCATCACAAAGCCAGTGGAAATAAGCATAAGTCACTAATAAATGTTACATCCCAAAGCTACAGCATGAAGAAAGATGGCCTTTTTCCCAGAAGCTGTGCACTGAATATTTAAATTTGTTTGCAAACCGGCACTGAAGGCGGTGTTGTCAGCCTGGGCACGTAGCTAAGTGCAAGTGGTGCAGCCTGCAGTTAATTAGTAAGTTTGCTTTGCTAGGCTGTGACTGCAGCAACTTTCTTCTCAAAGATGCCTTTCATGTACATAGCTGGAAACAAAACGTTCCACACAGAAGTTCTGTCCACGTGTTTAACTCTCCTCCAGGGTGTCGCCAATTGACAATCTCCTGAATAAAAACAAATCAGTGTTAATGTGAACACACAAGGGGGTTTGAATGTTCTTATTGCATCTCGCTGTTATCTGAAGATTTTCTCTCAAGTATGCATTTTCTCTGGTATTCTTAGTGCTTTCTTCTTGTCCAAAATCTTTTTCACGTGCACTTGTACATACACTAAGAGTTTCGCGTGGCTGCTGTAATAATGCATAAATTATTTATTAATTTTCCATTATATGGACAATTTGAGAATTAAAAAAATAATAATTTGACAAAGTTAAAATAATAGGAAAAAACCTAATTTTTCATACAATTTGACAAACAAGTCTGGTCTTTGAATATAAATGCCTAAATGTATTTCTGTTATTTGAAATATTCAATTATTTTTGAAAATAAAAAGTAAGTAAGGCAAGGGGACGAGAGGGGCAGAAGATGGGGACAACGATATATTATGATGTTTCCCCTCATTCATGAGAATTTGTTTTGAAACCAAACTTGCTTAGGATTTTGGAAGGCTCTTCTTGCCTGCATTTTAAATCCCTTGGCTCTAATTTGCTTTTCTCACGTATTCTAGAATAGATGGTATTCATCTCCTTTGAAGTCAGTGAAACTGCACAGAGGTAAAAACCGATAGAAGGAAATCAAAGGTTTTAAAGAACACTCACTGCAGTACCTGCGTAAAGGTGAAATTAGTTAGTTCAGACTGTTAATCACCTGTCAAACTCTGACATTATATAAAGCATTAGCAGCTGCAGCCTATTGTCTAGACAAGGATAATCAGCAAATCCAAGTTTATAAATTGTTGACTGGAAACAATGGTGTAGAGATAACCCTGGAGAGGTTGTGAAAGACTTCACTGGAGTTTATTTGCATTGCAATTCTGCTGGAAGTCACAGACGCTTGGCTTCCTACCTACTTACTGCCATTTATTTTTGATATACCCCAAAGCATCCACGACACTTATTAAAATAGAACGGTGTCTAGGCAGCCGGCAACGCTACTGTATCTTGTTTCAGCAGCCACTCTATTTTAAGAGGTTCCAAAGAGGTTCAATGTACATCTTCAAACCTACTGCATCTGTTGATTCATGTAGCTCGTGGGACCTTTGACCTAGATCAAAAAATTCCTGCACTTAAGAATGGAATCTGTGCAGCTTCCAGTGTCCACTTAGTGTTGCGTGCTAGCAAGGCATTCTTATTTATGTAGTTCTCTTTGTATTTTTTTGTACAATTTATAAATTATATTTGCTTGTAATAAAAAAAAATTCCACCTCACCTCGCTAATCCATATTCTGCATCTTTATTTTTCTGTGTAGTGTCTTGATATACCTTTGCTCAAAATATGCTTTCTTTTTTTCTTTTTTTTTTTTTTTTAAGAGTGTCATTAATACTGTATATATAAGAATTTCTCTTTTTTTCTCACTTTTGTGGCAAATTCTTTCTTCAATTTCTGGATGCAAGCCAGATATGTTAGAGTGAAAATTGGAGCTATTCTCTCTGCAAGCCTGCCAATGTTCTCGCAACAGGGAATATTAGTTTATAAATTACTCCAGGGAGAAATGCCAGTCACAGAAAACTCAGGAGTTCCACAGGAGCCAAATCACACCATTCTCATATTTCATTTCTGTGAGTGTTCACATTCAAATGTAAACAATGTTTACATTTAAAACAGATTTTGGCATTATAAAAGACCTCTCTGCTTCATACATCTTGGTGAAATGGTTCTGTCTGAAATGTCTGTTTCTTGCAGACTACTTTCTATTTCCATTTTACTGGGGGAGAAAAAGCTGATGCAAAATAAACCAAACTGTCTAATTATTCCTGACATATTGCCTATCAGAATATAAGCACCAGGAGAGGAGCAAAAGGCCAGCTTCTCTTATCAAGTCTGTTCTCATTGCTGGCAATTCAGTTTGCTTCTCACACAGAAGCAGAGTTTTGATGAGCATTTTGAGATGATGAGTATCTGTCTCAGGAACTGATGGTGCAATAATGCCATGACATGGAGGATGCAAGTCAGATAAAATAGGCTGTTATGAAGTACATAAAAGGACAGCAAAATATCCTTTCAAAAGTGAAGGCCATCATACATTTCCAGGTCATTTCAGTCAGTATCACTGCAGGAATCAGTGCAGTTACACCAGCTGTGAATGTTCCCTGCAAGAACAAGTTGTTGACAATTGTGTCACCCACTTCTGAGTCTTATTTAATAACTCCTATTTCTCATCTGCAATGATGCTATTGGATGCTGCATGATTATATTGTTTATGGTCCTGCTTTCTGCTCAGTAAATATGCTGGAAAAGCATTTTTTTTTACTGGAAGGGTTCAGGCACAATATCTCTTGCAAATGTCCTGAATGCTGTACAGTGAAAAGAAATTACACAAATTGTGACCCCCGGCCTGTAGATGTAATTAGGTTTCTAATTAGACGATAGGATATAAACTCATGCATTTGCTTTAAATTTCTTTGACAGAGGTTTCTCAAGTGTTTAGTACCTTCTGGCCTAGACTAGCTCAGAGTGAATATACAATTTGATTCAGTAAAATTTCGCTTATTCATGCCTACATAGTTTTTCATTCTGAATTTCTTTGGATACAGAATGCAACTGAAAAGAGGATCAGCTGAGGACACTTGGCTTGTTCAGCCTGGAGAAGAGGAGGCTGAGGGGAGACCTCACTGCAGTCTTCAACATTGTCACAAGAGAAAGCAGAGGGGCAGGCACTGATCTCATCTCTGTGGTGACCAGTGACAGAACCCAGTGAAATGGTCTGAGGTTGTACTGGGGAAAGTTTAGCTTGGATATCAGGAAAATGTTCTTCACCCAGAAGGTGGCTGGGCACTGGAACAGTCTCCTCAGGGAAGTGGTAACAGCACCAAGCCTGGCAGAATTCAAGAAACATTTGGACATTCTCAAGCACATGGTGGCATTCTTGGGGTGTCCTATACCAAGAGTTGGACAGGAGTTGGATTAGATGGTATTATGGCTCTCTTCCAACTCAGCATAATCTATGATTCTATGAGATGTAATTGTCCCTGGAGAGGAACCACACCAGCTAAAAAGCACGTACCCCTTTTTGTATTTTGCAGGACACATAACAGGGAATAGCATCATTTAAACCTCTGCAGGGAACAGATGTAGAAACAATTGTCCTGTGGATAGCAGGGAGTTGAACTTGGTGATTCTTATGGGTCCCTTCTAGCTTGATACAACCTCTGAATTCTGAGAGTAGTGGACCAAAGCAGGTGTGTTTTCCTCTGCTGAACAAAAAGTTCTGCTAGGAGGGAAATGACACCATGAGAAACAAGATTTGTCGAGTACAAAGGCAAAGAATAAGGTTGTGAGTTGAAGATAGAGACAGGGAGAGTTAAAGTTGACTGGAGGAAAGGTTTAAGAGTAGGAGAGGATATTATCAGACTTCTGCCTTTGTGAAGATGAGCAGTTAACTTCATCAGTTTACCCAGCTCTCCTTCTGTCATTGGATACTCGTCCACCAGCTACAAACCCTAGCGTGACTATCCCTCTAGCTGCCCTTTGTTCTTCTCCTCATGTCCTGATCCTTTGTGACACCCTGGGGTTCCCAACACTCAGGAGGAAGGATTTTCTGCCTCCCATTCTCTGCCTCATCCCCAGACACCTCCTGCCAGGTGCCCCAGGAGGAGCGGTAGCCCTTGGTACCTTGCACTCCCTGCCTTCAGCCCAAGATGTGCTTTCCTTCCATCTAGCACTGGCTGCAGGGTGGAAGTCTGCAGGAGCTGCAGCACAGCCCCAGGGACTTGGGACATGTGAAGGAACTGCTTCTCTAGAGAAAAAACATTTTCCATATTCCCTAGGGATAGCTTTTGTTTGTCTATGTTCAGATACAAATCTCTTCAATTGTTTGGGAATGACAGGTTTCTCCCCTTGGAACTGAAAAACACAACCTTTGTGAGATAGAGGTAGAGCAAAGCTACTGGCATTTTTGAGCTGCTGCTTGGCAGGAACAAAGGATATTGAGATAAGACAGCGTAGAAGAAAGGTTTCTGTTCTCCCTGATTATGCACAGATGCAGTACAGGCATGGGGGAGGCTGAGGAGAGGGAAGGGGCTGTGAAGTGGCAGAATCACAGATGCATTACACACTCTGTGAATTTATCCACAAGCCTTTTCAACACCTTAGCGAACCAAGCTGGAGTAGTATTTCCTATATTTGGTTTTCTGGCTAACTGCACAGTCAGAAATATTTTATATTAAAGCAGGTCAAACACAAAGACAGAGAGACAGGAATAGAAAGGTATACAAATATCGGCCACAGTTGTTATTCCTTGTTCAGCCTTGCAGAATCCTGGAAAACAAAATGTTATGAAAATCTTAAAGGGCCCAATTGTTTCAGCAGCTGCTTAGGCACATTAGAAAATGAAAGCAAAAAAGGTTGTAGATGATAGTTTTCCTGCTTTTGTTTTTAATTTTTATATTGGATATATGTAGCATTTCAGTGAGATTGAGTCTGTTTATATTTCTTTCCATACAATGATAACTTTGTGCAGAAAAAGAAAAAAGGCTTAAAATAGTTATTACACGTGGAAACCTTGGCCAGGCCCCTGAACTGGATCTATTTCTTGTTTGATAGAAGTCAAGGGAAAACTCATATCATTGTCAATTCTTTTGGATTTTTTTGCTGCATTTATCATGCCCAGATAGACAGGTGATAGATAGAGTGCTACACATGCCTGGAATATTTTTTTCCATGAAAAATGTGACAGATACCACCAGACACTACTACAGTAACATAGTGCTTCAGCACTGATTACTAAAATTCTGTGAGGGACTTCATAAATCATAAACATGTAACCTGTAATAATAATTCATAGAATAAACATAATTAGAATAGTAATGAGAGTTTTTAAAAATTTCTTTCAGAATTGAAATTACTAGAGCAGATTGATGGAATCTAAAAAAGCGTTCATACAATGAAGAAAAGGATCAGTCCCACATTCTCTGTTAAACTAAATAAATAAGATTACAAGTCATTTAGACCATCCATTTGAGAGGAAGAGTAAAAGAGCCCTCCATAAGTGGACTAATTATCTTGCTTACTCAAACAGGGACTTAAAACCATTTGGTGTGGGATCCATAAATGAGTCCATTTTTTAAAGGTTGCTTTAAACTGTATCTGTATTTCCCTGATTTTCCACAAATCCCTTCACATCTTATGAACCATGTCAATCAAGACAGCAGCAGAGTGTCTTCATGGCTGAGGACAGACACCCACAATCTGCCTCTGGTTCATGGTGTGGCAATCCTCTCTGAACACAGCACATCCCATCAGTGCCCGGGTGCTGGTGTCCCCTTCACTGCTGGTGCACCAGCTCCTCTAGGACCTGGCTGAGTCTTTCTGGGCACTCACAGTAAATATTGATCCCAGCAGCCATCTGAGTTAAGTGAAACAATCAGGGAAAGTCAGGTAGCAGGAGGTCACACTGGTTTCCTGGACACTTTGGAAACTTGCCTGAGTGTGGAGGCTTTGCAGTGTCACCCGGCCTGACCCTGAATGCCGAGTTCAAAACCCAGCAACTGCAGTCTTCACAGCCAACCAGCTGTGCAGGAGGCAGAGCTGGACTCCATGGCCAAAATACATAATGCACCAGATCCTCATCCTATGTAAACAGGGAAATGACTGTAGCACAGCCATGCCAATTGACTCTCATTAAGGCTGTGGGCCAAGAACTCAAAGGGCATGTCTACAGGGCTCATACTGGGGTGTATTACAGATCTCTGAGCCGGCTTCAAGTATTTTCTTATATGGCACAGTGCAGTTCCATATTGTGATGTGAATGTTGGCCCCAGAAGTCACTCAGAGTGCCAGATAACTTGGCTACAACACATGGTCAGAGGTACATACACTCTGGTAGGTATGGATGGTGTGAAGGAGATCTCTGTGTCCTGCCATGCACAGCAGACAAAAGTCACACAGATTTACCTGGTGACACCAATACTTAGGATTTGTATACAACCGAAACACCTGGTTTTTTTTTACTTTACTTCTTTTAAAATATGCTTGAATAAACAAGACAACAGATTTGCCATGTTATTGTGGTAATGCTCCTGGTGGGAGATGCGTTCACTGCTTTTATCTTCATTACACTGTCCACATGTAGTCCTTGAGTATGGGAGATGCTGGAAGGTTTGAAATCCTTCTCAATGAGTCCAGTGACTAAGAACTACTGTCTGCCTACCAGAAATTATTCAGATCGTTTCCCTGTGAGCTGCTGAATCAGATGGATGCGCACAGTCCAGCTGCCAGTGGCAATGGAAAGACCACAGATGGAATGAGCTGGCCAGTGACATCCCACTCCATCTTCTCATACGGCAAAACCAACGGTGGCAAATGCCAGATCATTGTGGAGAGAATTATGTTATGAGCATCTTCTAAGCAGTGGCTTTAAATTTCCATGATTTTCAGAATAGCTCCTTTCATAAGTAACTTGAGATAAAGAGTGTTCCCACATACCTACCAAATAGATGTGCAGAGGGTTTCTATAAATCAGTGCGGGAGAAAGGCCTCTTTTAAAGTTTGTCTTTTGGTCTCTTGAGAGAGAGCAATCCAGTGGGTTTGTTTTATCATGCTCGCTGCTGCTTAAAAGAAGACAAAATGTGGCAAGCAGCTCATTAAGAGAGAGAGAGATTGGATCTGTGTTAATATGCAAATGCTAATCCATTAGGACCCTGCTCATACACCAATCAATCAATTAACTCGTCTGTCTCTGTATTGTTCATTATTTGAAAAATGCTTTTAATCATTTTGCTATGCATTAATTAATAGCATGCCTAGTTGAAAAGGAAAAAAGACTTTTAGCATTCCTTGGGGCTTACATGTACAAATATTTAGTATTCAGCTGTGATTCCATGATTAAGATGTACCATATATTCAAAGATAGCACAGGGATTAACAGAAGCAGAGATACAGGGCAATTTGATTTCACAGCAACTATTTTATATATCTATATCTGTATCTATATATCTTTTATAAAACATTTGATAGAGTAAGTCATTATATGTAATAGATTTTTACAAAATAAATACAGAATTTCAGAAAGAGAAATCAAAGGTTATGAAATATGTTTTTCATTTTTCTGTCATTTAAGAATGCCAGATTTAACTCCATGGAGCAAAATAGTAGCAAATGGACACAGCTCCACTGACTTCAAAAGAAATACAGGAGATATGAATTTGGCTCCAAAATTCAATGAGGGAGCAATAAACAGAAAAGCTGTTCTGGATGGAACTGAATTTTCTAAACAATAGTGACTTTCCATTTTAAAAAAAATGTATTGAGGAAGGAAATGGGTTGCAATATGGGAATGAAAATTCTAAACTGGGCAATAGGTGTGCAATGGGACGTGCAATTTGAAAGTGATACAGGCGTATGTGGGATTATTTGAGAGTAGGATGAGCTGAGCTTCCTGAATATCCTAGAAGTCAGGCAGCATTATTTTACAAATGCTGTGTGCTGGAGTTTGTGGATGTTGTAGAAAAAGAAAGAGCAGCAGTCAAGGTGAGGGAAGAGTGATATACATGAGAATTTAAACAAAGGTGACAGTCACAGGGAGTGTCTGAAGCAGATTAATAGATGCAGGAAAAATAAGAGCCGAGCAAAGTTCAGGATGAAGAATGAAATGAAGTTGACAAAGAGGTAAAGCAAAATGTGAAGCCTGGTTTTGAAAGAGTCAGGAATAATTGTATGGAGCAAAAGGATGTTCCTCTGCTGTGTGCAGAGCTTTATTTCTCTCCTTCAGATGAATGTGGCTTTTACACAGGTGAGTAATGCCATTAATTTAATTTTTTTTTTCATACCAGCTGTTGACTTCAAAGAAACTGCATCTGAATAGGGTTTACAGAAGCAGTGATTTGCAGGCTCAGTCTGACCTAACAGTCGATTTCTAAGCTGCCTCAGGGCTCATCCTTGTCCCTGTGTCAGGGAGGCTTCATATCCCTGTTTGCACCTCCATGTGCTTGTGGCTCCTCTCTTTCACTGCAGCCTTCTTCACGCAGCCATCACCGAAGTGACCTCCGTGTCCTGGAACAAAGAGAAATGCATTGCTGTGCAAGTCTTCGCATTTTCTGCCTGCTCTGTCTTAAGTAATTTAGTCAGAGACAAGGAAAACCCATGCATTATGGACTGCTAATTCTCGGCACACATCAGCCTTGTTAAGTATGACTCACAAAGCTCAAATTGCAGAGTGTTTATCCGTTTGAAATCCTGAAGCTTTTACTGTTACAGAAGGAAAATGACTGATCCCCTCACTTAAAGGGTTGTTTTCCAAAATGTTACTATACTAAGGATTTCTAGGAACATCACTACTGCCATAAACCATCAACTTCGATTTTATTAGTGAATATATGCTGAGTACTCTGCATACAGATTTGAAATGCTATTTGTAGTTGTGAATTAACCCTTATTTTTATATTGCATGAGCTTATATTCTTTTTCTCTTTCTGACTTTTGTGAGTTATGTTTATGTGTTCTATTTTGGGAGGATATTTGAGAATATGTTCAAAAGCAGCACAGAGCAGTAAAATAAGCAGAGGGCAGGACCTTGCAATTTATAACTCAGGTCATGCCACTTATTTACTATTCATTACCCATATTATTTTGCCTTAATGGTATGAATATACTTTTTGGCTTCACTGTGGTAGTTTCCTTAAATTCAAAAATCAGATTGCCCCTTTAGTGGATAATGCTTGTTGTGAAGCTCCTGAGAACAAAAAAAAGAGGAAATGGTGGTAAAATATGGACAAATGAAAGTGCTTGTTCAAGGTCACCCTCCAAGAAAGTAACAAACTTGGGGATAAATAAATACTGAGCTGGCAAGTGAGCACTGTGAAAATGCCAAGGGCCAAAGCATATGTTTCATTTTTAGGGGAATGATTGAATCTGTAAAATGGAGCTACTTGAATAAATTAACCCATGATCTAACCTACTGTATGCTTTATAATATTCACAGTATACCATGCTTCGGGGGTGTTATGGAAGAGGTGACAGCCTCTGAGCAGGAGCTTGTTAGAAAAAGAATGGTTAGAGTACCTGTGAGTGTCTAAGTCTTGGACTTAAAGCTTTTAGCTGATTTGGGTTTGGAAAATTTTCAATGCTTTCAGAGGATAAAAGATGAGAAGGTGAGGTTTCTTCAACTTTTTCATGAAAAGAACTGAAATTGAATCTTTTAAGAAATAGGACTTGTAAGAACACAGAGCATCTTTATTAAAGAAAAAAAAGAATCAACTGAAAATTTTTGACCAGTTCTAATTTTGCACATGAGACAAACGGCGTGCCTTTCCCTGTTGTAGGAGGTGGAGTTTGGTAGCAGCTGCTGTGGGGACAGTATGAATAACTCCTCTGGAAAACCACTGTGCTAATGTGGTGGGGAGTGGCCTCGAGATGCAGGAATCATTTTATTTATTAAAAGCCATCACTCTCATGCTGGCAAGAAGGACAAATAAGTTGCCATGGCTCTGGCCCAAGATAGGAAACCCTGACACTCATTCCTTACTCTACTTCTCTGCACTGAACTTCAGATTAAAACTTCTCGGAAGTATTAAGCGCTAAGATGTTTTTATTTTACTTTGCCATCCATAAACCAGGAATTTAACACTTCCCTGCCTGACATGGAGTATTGGGTGGAAAAGAGCACGTGATGTCTGTGGAGCTGTATAGCTACAAAAGCCATCAAGACATCCAAGGTTCTGTTGCTAAGGAATATTAAATAGGAATTCTGGGGGCAAAGGAGATATTGTATCCAGCAGTATCCCAAATTCTGGTGGACACAAAGGAAATGAATAAACTTGGACTCATTCATCTCAGCACCATTTAAAAGATTTGGACAATGAGTTCTCACTGGGAAAGGACAAAAATCAGTAATGGAATTTTTTTTTTTTCCAAGGCATTAAACAGGAAATTCCTAACAATGGAAAGCTTAAAACATTAAATCTAGCACCAGGACTATGAATGTACTTCCTTTTGTAGGTATTTGTTTAGATATGAAAAGAGTGAAAAATATTTATTGCCTTTTCTTCAGAGGCAAAGACAACATTTTTTTTAAAGTCACAGGCATGTGATCATGGGGTATGTTTATACACAGCTGAAGCCAGATAGGCTGCAGATTTTATGGTTTGGGTATGGAGAGACAGAAATTGCACAGCTCTCCGTGCTGATCTCCCCTGCATTCCTGGGAAGAGAGAACTGCAGAACTAAGCACTTCTGAGGCTTGAAGAATTCACCAAGAGACACTCGCCTAACCCTGTGATTACTTCTATCTGTGCCTATAAACATACTGTAAATCATTATGGTATGGGAAGTTGTCTCCTTGCATTGATTGCAGATAACAGATGACATTTTAAACAAGAGAAAAATGAAGTCCTCCCGCTCCTGACATTTTCCCCACTTCTTTTCTTTACTAATTTTCAATGTCAGAGGCAGTTTGTGCCAAAGTGCTAAAGTGTTGCTTCCATAGATTTGCAAAGTGAATTAAGCTCTCCATCCATCTCCTCTGAAGAGTGTATTGATACGCTCCTCTCTGTGTGTGAGGTAGAAGAGAAACAGCTTTTCAAAGGCACAGAACTGGGGACAATATTTAAGAATTACCAGTTAGGCCACAGGTTTTCAAAAGAGTTGTGTCCTGGCTTAGAGTTTATTCTTCTGTCCCTGAGAAATCCGTGAGTAACTGCTCAGAACAGAGACGTGCCCCATCAGTGCATTGCCTGGGGCCCCAGCCCCCTCCCTGCCCCTTGCTTTGTCTCTCAGAGCTTCTGGGTAGGTTTGTTACCAGAGCTGGACACGGAAATATGGACACAGGCTAGTGAAAGCCCTGCACCTTTCAGCCACCATAAACATCTTGTGCCCAGGAAATCTCTTCCCAGCATGCTTTTATCTACCAGATCCATAATTCTCCATGAGTCTCCCAAAAGAAATACGAAAACCAGAGCAAAAAATTCCTCTCTGGATCTAAACAGTCACTACTCTGAAGTCATCAAAAACGAAAAGCATGATTTCCTAAAACAGGAATTCTTATAAAAAGAATACAAAGGAGCAAAAGTGCAAATATGCTGGAATCTTTTAATTAATCCCTATTTTCAAGGCTCCTAAGTTCACATTTTCCTAGTTTTAGTTCCTAAAGGAGGACTAGAATTGTATTTTTAAAAAATTTGATATAAATTACATTTTTTTCCCATAGTTCCAGTAAGTGGAATTTTAAAAAGGCTTTCCCAACACCACCAAGTATTGCAATATCTTTGCAGATAAATTCCAGTCACAACCACTGACTTCAATGCTCTGCTTAAAAAATTTAACATATGCCGCTATTCTTAGGAGTGGCTTTGCATAAGGAAATGGTTTTAAGTAGACACAGGTGCTTCTAGTGTTATTAAAAGTTGTTTGTCTCTAAGGTAATTTTGGGTGTGGAACAAAAAATATTTGAACATGACAAAGGTGAAACAATGTCAGGGATCTATCCTGAACTCCACCAGTTATGTATCAGTGCCACATTTATGTGCATAGGCCTTAAAAAAACATCAGAGACCGAAGCAGATGAGCAGAGGGAATGGATTAGGAACCCCACAGCTGATCATTGGCCTGGGACTGTGCAGGCTTGTGTCTGAGTCCTTGTCTGACCTCGAGAGACATCCTGCCCCCTCTGTCCCTCTTGTGCCTTATTTATCCTGTTTATAAGATGAGGTTAATGATTTTGACTTCTCTTGTAGAGAATGTTGAGACCTGCCAATGAAAACTGTCACAGGAAGTAGGCTGAGGACTGTTACAATGACTGTGGTGGTCATTCCCAGGGCTTTTGAAATAATGAAGATAGTAACAACCCAGAAACAGATCATTTCACGAGATGGGCACTCAGTGGGTGAAAAATATTGATTGCAGCAAGTGCCAATTACATCTCTTAGGCAGCAAATATATTTCTCTCTTTATTTGGAGGTTAGCATCTTTCTCTGTGATTTCTATAGGTTTCTACTTGGCAGCCTGTGCCTGGCCAAGGAAAATATCTGAACAGTGGTGATATGCATTGCTGAATCACACCTTTTTAAATGATTTGCTGTATCTTAACATTTTGTCTAATTCCTTCATTGAGCTACTGGATCCCACTGCTGCATTTATTTTCTCTTCCCTGATGAACTCAACTCGTAGAGCCATCTAAATCACATCCCAAATTTTTCTGGTGTGATTTAGCCCTTCAGGTCTGAATCTTATCCCTTTTCCTTATCTCTAATAGGCACAGTAATGCCATTTTGGTTAAGCACTGAATTTGAAATATTTATTTATTTATTTATTTATTTATTTATTTTTAGTGAGTTTCACCCCTGGGAACTTTGCATGTTGGGGCCACACCACTATGAAGTGATGAAATCCATGTGGTTGCTTTGCCTCCAGAGATGCCTTGAACATATATGACCCTGAACCCGATTCCCACTCACTTTATTGGCAGGTATTGCTGTGCCACCAGCACAGATATTAATGCATCTTCTTGGACAATTTTTCAGGATTCCTCCACACTGTGACATCAGAAGTGTTTTGGCAAGGAGTTTAAAAAACAAGCAACCCAAGATTTTAGCACAGTACAAATATAAAACAAGTAGTTGGAAAAGATGATAGCATCAATACATATTTTTGGCAAAAAAAACTTCTTCTATAGAAAAAGGTCTTGGGAGCAATTACATTACTTAAATGAAACCCCTGTAAAATTAGAGCATGGACTGCAATGAATCAGAGAGAAGTCTGAGGGTTTTGTTAGCAGGTTGTAGCCCCTAGCGATGGACAGACTGATTAATACTGAAACTGCCTCCAGCACAGGGATCCTGTGACAGAGATGAGACCTGTGCATTACTCACAGAGGTCTCCTGGAGAGGCCGAGAGCACTTTCAGCCTTCCAGTTTCAGTCTGTCACTGGGTCAGAATGTACAAGCTTGGAAATGAACAAGAATGAAATGAACCTGCCTTGGGAAATTCAAGATATTAGTATGCCTAACACAATTTAATTCACTTCCATAGATCCCATCCTGTTAGCTCACAGCAGGGTCTAAATGCTATCCGTTTAGAAAATGTTGTCTTGTTATGTTTTATTTTTTAAAGAAATTTTCCCTCTACTCTCCTTCCCCCCCTTCCCTCTTCTCCCCTTTCGTAAATCTTCTGTAATCAAAATACTTTTCTCATTACAGTTTCTGTGTCTGACATTAAAAAATGTTTTAAAATTCATGGCACATTGCTTGATGTTAAACTTTGCTCAGTAACAGACCATTAGTTTACTTGATACATGACTCTCTGAATACTTTGTACCAGTAAATATAACAAACTCATGATAATTACTGTGTGTAACGTGTTTGCATTCAAACATGACCTTGAACTTACTTTTCAAACATTTCAGAAATGTCAGCTATGATGATGATCTTTGTTCATTACTGAAAGGAGTTTCTGGGTCTGAATTGGGTAACACATATTTATATCTATTAAAAATGACACTGTAGAGCTATTTTTATTGTTTTAAACTTTTAAAACACTTTTAAATCTCAGTAGCCCTCTGAGTCATGAGATCCTGTGACCATCTCGGCACTTTTCCAATCCAAAAGTCTGTTAAAAGCTTTGACAAAAGAAACCTTAATTTATTTCAGAAGCAGTGACAAGGCCAACCTGCATGCTCATTAACACCCTGCTAAAAATGTCATAGGCATATAGCAGCACATTTTACCGAGAGGTAGGTAGTCCTACTGTGAAAAGCAAGTGCTATTATTTTGTGTAAGAATGGACCTTATAGTGTGTTTATCAACACTGGAAAAGAGCTGCAGCAAGTGAAGGTGGTGCAGTGATACAACCCTTGCTTTTGTAATCACCTAAGCTTGGTGTTGATCCCTCAGTTCCAGCAGGATCCTCTCTGTAGTGAAGGTGATAGTCCTGTGATGTGTTACCCTGCCTTGGGACTGGGCTTTAGGCAGTGACCTAAGGAGGCTGCAGCTCACCAAATGGTTGGGGCAGCTTGCCATGGGAGACAAAGCATTCCAGCAGGATACACCAGGATGTTGAAAACACACAGCTGCTGGTCCACTGCCCTCCAGTAGATGACAATGACCTTTAACTTACAGCTGAGAAGTGACCCTCACCTACACTGTATTCTGAAAATACTGAAGAGCTTTACTCCCAGTGGGGAAAAAAAAAAAAAAATCTCATAGGGAAGAAATTGTCTATTTTCTAGGAATGAGTGTGGAGAAACGTGACTGCTTCCAAACCAGAACATGACACCATCTCAGCTGGAGCTGCCTATATTGAGAGAATGGGGAGATTCTTCCCTGCTTCATAAGTCTAATTGGTCAAATGCTACATTCTTGAAGAGTTAAAATTAGAGGGTCTCTGTCCTTGTGCTAAAAGCAGCAGCCAGTTCCACTTCTCTGAATCCTGTTTGTTTTCAAACTATTGAGGCTGCTTTAATTACCAAAGTGAAAGTGACACTGGTGCCAGTCATTTATACTCTCTTATGCACATTAACATGCAGCTTCTCCCAAGCCTTTTCTAATTTAGGCAGTGTCCACATTAGAATTCAAGCCGTTCCAGCCGCAGTTATGTTTAAATGTGGTTGCATACTCGTTCAAGTTCCAGCATACCATTGCTGACCACAGGGGAACCAGGATTTTTAAACTGTTGTGGCTGTTTTCCTTCCCTCCCAAAGCAGTGCAAGCTGTGTTGCACAGGCCTCCACTCAGTATGAATTGTGTGATTTTGGTAGGGCTTTACATATTTTGACCTGTCTAGGTTCTGCTTCTCTTTCTCTGGATAGACTATAAGGACTGTGATTTGGTACCCGCTATTCTGGCAGGCAGGAAACACAGAAAGAAAATACTCTGGGACCAAAAGCATTGCAAGAGAGCCTTGTTAAACAGGAACAACAGCAAACCCACTCCTCACAGCATCTCAGTAGCAAGGCTATTCCTTTCTTTTCAGAGGTTAAAGGCTGCAGTTAAGACTAAAATGGAGCCGTTTTGAGCAAGAATTCTTTACTCGAAAAGATGGTTTGGATTCTGCTTCTTGTAAACTACGGTCAGAAAATGGAGATTTTAGATATCACAGTGATTTGACTTGTATCTCTCAATGAAACAATGCACCGGTGTAAAATTGATCCATGATTAAGGGTCTGGGCAATCCATCCCTCTGGACTTCTGTTTGAATGGCTATTAAATTCTGGGTTTAAAAGTTGTAAATGCCCTGCAGTTCACTAAGCAGCAGTGTAGCAACTTCATTTTCAAGTACTCTGATACAATCCGGTCCAACGTCTGATGTCTCAGAGCAGGGATGGGGCTAAAAACTCATAAATCAGACTTGATTAATCCACCAGTTTGCCTATTGGTGTTCATCAAATGACGGAATCCTCACACAGCAGTCGGATTTAAATCTTTGCCGATGTCTTAGCTCATATGGTTGAAAACTTGGCTCTGGTTCACGTTTAAACTCTTCTGTATACCTATATAGGGTAGAGAATGCATTTTCAACTCCTTAAGGTGAGAGAAAGATTGCAACTTAAAACAGAAAGTTGCAATTTTTTTTTCTATGTCATCAGAAAATTCAATCCAGGAATTGTTACAAAAAACATTCTGACAGGGCAGACAACACAGTTTTTCAAATAGGAAAAAATAGGTGTTTATATTCTTAATACTGTTTCTCAAAAAAAATCTTAGAAGCTTTTAAGGGAAAAACATCTCAAGTTTCAACTGTCTTGAAAGACCTGGTACTTGGTTCTTTTACCCAGGCCTTGAGTGAGAAATACCACCTTTGATTAAGAATCAAAGGTGGTATTAAGAATCTTTCACTTTATTTTTTTAAGATTGAAAATTAAAAGTATTGAAATAATAGATTTTAAAGTAAAAAACAAAAAGGAAAAAAAGTTACAAACTTATCACTTTGTAAGTCCCATGGGAGAAAAGCCTTTAATGGAAAAATATCTCAAGCTTCAATTAGGATACTATCTCAAAAATGTCTCAAGATCATAAATTAGAATAATCTAATTGGACTTACCTCATTTTTATACCAGCTAAGAATATGATCCTCTACATTTATCTGTAGAAATCTTCAGTCAGAAATTATTCTTCTTTATAAAGTGTTTCAAAGCCTTTGATGAGCTGTTGAATGGCAAATTTCAGTGCTTTAGGCCACCTTCTTTAACTCAGTGGAATATTTGTGCAATTAAAGATATTTTTGGTGTGGTGTACAGTTGAGTATTGCTAGTTCTGTCTCTCTAAAGAAAAAAAAGCTTTGTTTAGTGGAAATGGCCCAAAGCAGTAGGTGCATTAATTTGTGTTTGGGTACATGAAGGAATTTTTATTTTTCAAACAGAAACATAATCTTTTGATTAATGGACTTTCAGTCTTCAAAATGCCTTTGCTATATCCCTTTTTGGATGAAAAGCTAATGTTCACCTTCTAATAAACTGTTACACTATTGCTGGCACAACTTCTGACCACAGGTTTGCCACAGGAACCATGATTCATACTATCATGTGTTCTTGACTATTTAAAATTATAGTTATTAAGCAGTTCTGAGAAGGCAAAACTCTCAAAAAAATCAGCATATCCTGCAAGGCTCCAACTGTTCTGCAAACATGTCAGGTATCTCATCCCTGCCACCCACCCCACTACGAATACAGACTTGCATTTATGTAGGGTCAGGTCCAGAGCTATATTTTGCAACAATCTCTTTTGACCCATCTATTCTTTGAAAATGCTCTAATTCTTAATTCCTTTTATTTTCTATTTTTCCACTTCATAGTCCGACTTTTTACTACTACTTACCAGTTTGTGCTTTCGCTTCCCTGACAGTGTCTCAGAGTGTTATTAACTCTCTTCCCTCCTGAACATCTCACCAACCCTTACTTTGTTTCACACTTCCCCATTCACCACAACCCCTGTGTGCATAAATAACACAGGGTCCTGCTACGACATTAAACCAACATGCAACAGGGACAGATTTGGGTTTCCTTCACTGTTGGTGTTGCCAGTATATTATGTAATGCATTTTTTTTGGCCACTTTTTGGGGGGAAAAAAAAAAAAAAGTTAGTCGGGGGAAAAAAGTTAGAAACTCCTATTGCAGAGGGCAGTAGGNCAGAGGGAAATAGGTTTTTTTGGGTTTTTTTTTTTTTTTTTTTTTTTTTTTTTTTTTTTGTTTTAATGGGTGTGTCTGTCCCTGGGGCCCACAGTTTAAAATAAATAAACCCCTGAGATGACTGCGCTGGCTAATTTGCCAGATAAGCCTTTTATGTTGGGATTTTGTCTGGACAAAGTGGACAGGCTGGAGAGCTGAACACACAGGCAAACCACTCAGTGAGCCTCTTGCATCACACTCAGGCATAACTGATACGTTAATCACCGATGTTCAAACACAGTCGCCAGATACGATGCCAGAAATAACTTCTGACCCTGTTAATTATGTTGACCTACCATATTTCTTCACTTTGGCCCCTTGTTTGTGACCCTCACTCACTTTTGGTTTTGAAATCAGTTTCACAAGTGCCTTCCCCCCTCGGGTTCGCCCGCATGTGGAGCATCCCCCCGGCCCAGGCTCCGGATTTCCCCGGGGAGCCGCTGGGCCGCTGTGCCCGGCTGGCACGGGAGCTGCGAGCGCAGGCTGTGTCACCGCTCCCGGCAGCGGTCGGTCAATTGTGTCCCCGTCATCTGAGCTAATTCAGTCAAATGATACCGTGTCACAGGACTTACTGTAAGCCTAGGGGATTTCTCCCGCTGCCTGAGCCGCTCAGCCTCAGCTGTCAGCAGCGACGGCACCGAGCGAGCGCTGCCCGGGCCCGGCGGTGGCACCCCCGGCGCTGGCAGCGCCCCCTGCCCCGGGGCGCCCGCCGCCCTCACGGACCCAGCCACGGCCCGGGGCTCCGCGGCAGCGCCGGGGACTGCGAGCACGATTCTCTGGTTCCACACGGGAACGTGCCCAGAGAAGGGTGGGGAAGTCTGGGGCACACCACCTTCTTGTGAGGAGCTGGGGGCTCAGCCTGGAGAAATGGAGGCTCAGGNGATTGCCCAGCATTGGAACAGGTTGCCCAGGGGAGTGGTGGATTCACCATGCCTGGAGGTATTTAAAAGAACTGTAGATGAGTCTCTCAGGGACGTGGTTTAGTGGTGGGTTTGGCGGTGCTGCATTGACTTTAAACTCAAAGATCTTAGAGGTCCTTTCCAGCCGAAATGACTCTATAATTTTTTTATTTTTTTTTTCCCTGAGCTTCACTTTGGTACCCAAGGAGACCACGTTTGATTCTCCACTGCCTTTTCCCGTGTGCAATACCTTAGTTTTCTGTGGGATTAGTCCCATTTGACACTGGGATAAATGACAGTAGCATTTACTCCTGTCTTGTAATAAAGCATTGCATTTAAATGGGCACGTTTTACTTGGATTGCAAAGTACTTTGCTGATGTAAATTAAGTAAACCTCCTGTCAGCCCTTGGAGATAAACACAGAACATTATATCCTTTTTAGAGGTAGATAATCTGAAGCACAAAGGACTTGAGACAAGAAGCTTGGCTGCCTCAAATTAAACACCTCAGCCCAAATGAATAGATTGCAAATCCATTTCTCTTGTTAGAAAACAGCTCTTCCCCTCCAACAATGTCAGGAAAACGCAACGTGTGAAGTTTTTGAACCACACTTCACAGCCGTGCATAGTAAAACCTTGGCAGATATTTAGACACTGATTTCCCAAAATTAAGCCCAAGAAAAAAAAAATTTGCAGAGATTATTTTCAAGAGAAAATGTGAACATTAATCAAATTAATTGTTTTAGATTGTAAAAACCAGTCTTTAATCAAAAATTGCCTTCAACATAAGAAAAAAAATCTGTTTTCTTTTGAAAAGTGATTAATTTATCGCTTGAAGGCTACAACAGAGAAATTATGAGAGCAGAACAATTCTGAAGGTGCACTCTGTACTGTTGTCTAGAGACATCTTTCAGATATCTTGGTTTCAGATGAGGATGAACCCCAGGAAAGCTTCTCGTGCATGTTCCAGAAACAGGCACTGGGATTCTGCTAGGGCTTTCCAGTCATTTCAAAAAATTCTTCTGTCATTCGTCTGCACCCAAACGATGAGAAGTGAGAATCCCTTATTAACAGAGAGCTAGTGGGGTGTGGGATAATCATGGCTCAGGGCAGATCCTGTGCAAGGTCTTAGAAATCCTCCCTAAGTCCTAGAAGAAGGGACCTTCTGAAGGAGACAAGGAAGGAGAAGTGCCAGTGGTGACTGGGCTGAAGGCTGACAGGCTGGTCTGGAATAACCTTTCTCTCAGAGTCAGAGCCCAGAGGGACTGACTTTTTGCCCCCACAGATGCTGTGCTTTCTTTGGAAGTCAAGTGGTGACTCCCACCAGCTCTTCAAACCATTGACTTGTAGAGGATTTTTAATTTACTGAAACAAGCTTAATTCAATCGTTTTTGTTTTTTTTTCCCCTAGGTACCTGGAACTGATGTATTCCCTTTATAGTAGAACTGACACTAAAATGCATCAGTGATAAGAAAAGTATCCCTTCCTGTTTTATTTTTGTTTTTAAACCCCTGCTGTGAAATAACATTTAGTTTTATGCTTTGTTCAAATATCACATATGATTCATGTTTGATGAGTCCATACATAAAAAGTGTAGCTTTACCAGGTAAGATTTTCTTATTCAATTAGTTTAACTGACTTCATACTGCACTGACATCCCTGTAATTTAAAGAGGTCTGTTTTTTTCAATGTAGAACACCTGTACAAAAGGTCAAAACAATGCAACATTGATTTAGGTGCTACACAGGGACCATTTGCACATAACTACTTTCATAAGTGTGTATTAGATCTTCACTTGAGATTGAAATTTAAGACGCATGCGGATTATAAATGCTGAGTGATCTATTACTTTTCCTTCTTGGCTACAAATTGCCTTTGTGCCTGTAGGCACAGGGGCACAGCAGTGCTGCTGCAGACATCACACTGCAAGGATGGATAACCAAAGGAGGAGAAGTTTCAGTCTCACACAAACAAAATTTGTTTTTCATGGAGAGGCATTTATGAAAGAATGCAAAACACACATCTGTTGAAGCATTTCACTGAGAGCCGGAATATTTATTGCGTTTTTCTGAATGAGATGACCTAACTGACATGCTGATTTGTTTAGCATCTGCTATGATAGTGGAGGAAGAAACCCTCATTGAGCCACAGAAATCACAGAATAGAAACGTGGGTGGGAGGGGATCTCTGAATCACTCCAGTCTCCTGCTTGAAGCAGACCTGTCACCAGCACTAAATCACGTCAACAATGGCTTTGTCTATCCTAAATCGTTAAAATGTCCTTGGATGGAGACTCTACAGCCCCTTGGATTGCCTTTTCTAGAATGTCTTCATCCTTCCAGTGGAAAAAAATTCTCTTTCACCAAATGAAACCTTTTAAGATGCAGTTTGTGGCTGCCACATTTTCTGTTACAGCTGAGAATAGTTTGGGCCTCTCATCATTGCAGCTACTCTTCACCAGCTGTCAGAAGTCCTGTGGTAAATAAGTACATGTTGCCATACTTACTGACACTTTTGAAAACCTACTTTTTAAAAGATACCAGCCCACGTTCAGGCTTCATTCATATGAGCCATTCTGCATCTCCCAGCTGGGATTTGTCCTACAGAGGTGGGGTGCTCCCATTATGAAGACAGTCCTGCGATTCCTACCCAGAATCAGTGAAAAGATTCAGGTTACCAGAACCAGCTCCTGGAGGTGCCTGGCTTTAATCACTGCTGGTGTTACTTAACTGAGCAGCTGGGGACAGCTGCCTGAAAGTAGGTAGGATTGGTTGCTTTACAAGTTCTGTACTGTGTCCCCCCATGCCATATAAGATTTCTTTTTCTGTGTAGACTAGGAGAGTAGAACTTATTCTGCCAAAAGTGTTAAAATAGCAAAAACCAACTTGAATATCTCCTTATCACTTAAAAAAAATTGCATACAATTCTCCCTTCCTATTTCTTAATATTTTTATGTTCCTTAAAACTTACATCAGGTTTTATTTCTTTCTAAAATGAGAATAAGACCATCAGAAACTAATTAGATCTGGTTCTAGTGTAAAACCACAGTGGAAACCTTTCTGAAATGTCAAAGCTGCTGTAGTTATTACTTGTCCTGGTCTCTAAGGGAGTCAGAGTAGTTTCCAGGCTTTGTGTGGTTTCTTTTCTTGCCATTTATTTTTTTGCTGTTTTTTTTTGTTTGTTTGCTTTTGTTGGTTAGTTAATTGGTTGTTGTTGTTGCCTGGTTGACACAACAATTGTAAAACACAATGGCAATTACTATTGCATATCCCCAAATCTTGCATACCTCTTTTTTTTTTCTTTTTTTTTTTTTAATTCCCCTAATGCTGACTGTAATTATGACTGTAAGAGGACGGAGCTTTGAGTAAAAAAACCCCTAATGATCACATCTGTCTTTTTATTTCACTCCAAGATATATGAATGTATAACTGTGAGTCCAGACTATCACAATTAGATGTAAGTCTAGATTAATATTTCTATGGTCTCTCCAGTTCACATTACTTAGTTAAGGGTTTTTTTCCTTTGGAAAATGATGACTTGAAACAAAAGAAGCTTCTGGGAATTTACTAGTTTTGATACATTTTTTTTCTTTTTTGAGGTTTTATTGCCCTTCTCAAATCCTTGATGAAATTTTGGTCAACGTGGGAGTGGAAGGATGAGAAATGTCTTGTTATGTGCTAATAGTGAGGCATAAATTAAGTCTCCTCTGGTTCTCAGCAGGAATCTGAGCTATGTCTTAAGTCAGCATCATAACCACCAGGCTCTAGAGAGGACAGATAGTGGTGTTTGTCCTAGAAGTCCTCCCCAGGCATTGAAGCAGTGATTGGAAGCTAGACTGCTTCCCAATGTAGGGCTCTAACCACCTACCAGCGGTCTCCTAAAGCCTCAGGATTTGAAAAGACCTCAGGAAATGGTCTGATTCTACCTTCTCCCTTTAGACAGCCAAGCTGTGTGAAGCTGTTACTCATAGATGTTATTCTAACCTGCCATTAAAAACATTCGCTGTGAAGAGTCCACACCTCTGGGGGTTTCTGTTTAAAGCTTTAAAAATGTTTAAACTAGAATAAGTATAATTTTTTATAATTTGGTGGTCTTTTCGTTTTTCTTGGAAGTGAGAACCAATATTCCCACCTGCTAGATGGGAAAATGAATTACAGATAACTCTGGGCTGATTGTGATAATGCAGAAAACTCCATCTTCCCATAAACCAGCTATCCTACACAAGGGATATACACTTAAATTCTATCTTGATGAACGTAGCAACAGTCCAAAAGTGTTGGCATTTTCTGTTTAGTTAACCTCGAATGTAGCAATTTACCTCAAAGACAATAGTGTGTTGTTTCCTGTGGATGCCCTACACCAGGTTCTCTCCACACATGGCACCTGTTTTTCAAAGTTAACCAAATGGTTGCTTGCTTGGTTAATGGGATTCATTATAAAATCTTGCAAAAGATTTATCACAAAACAAGAAAGAATTAGCAAAAACTAGAAGGGATTCAGAGTTTAAACAAAATATAAAGGAGCAGAAAGGGCTGCAGATGTTCATCTCACTATTTGAATTTGCATTCGATTTCAAAAGGAAAAAAAACAGAACAAGTTGTAAATTGAGCTAAATTTCATTGTCAGCAGTTTTAATGATTTTATTGAAAATCTTGCAATATTAAGTGTTTGCTTTGAGCTCAAACCCTCTGAATGCATGCAGTTCTTGGTTTTGTTATAAAGAAAGCAAAAGCCAAAACAAACAAACAAAAAGCCACAGCAAACCACAACAAACTGGAGTGTCTACTGAAAGTTTGTGCTGTAAGTTGAGAAATGACATACTTAAACTTTCCAGGACCATGAAAATATTCAGAATATATGTTTGTATGAAAAAAATAAGGTAATTGCTACCTCATATTTGTTCAGAGGGACTACGTAAAAGAGTGTAGACACCAGCTGTAGATTTGCCCCCAGGCCTATAATAAGGAGGAATTTAAAAGACCTGCAAAAGCCAAAAAGCAAATGACCTTAAGAGTGAAGTTATTTTGCTACTGTACCAACTGGTATTAGCAATATGAAAAAATTAGCTGTTGGCACTCTAGACTGATTTCTGTCTGAATGGTCTTCTGGGATAAATAGGCTGGCACCTGTTCTAAGCAAATTCTTGCTGTTTAGATAAAGCCAAAACCTTTGAAAAAATATTTTTCTTTTTCTTTACATGAAATTAGTTGATGGCAAACTTTTTACATTCATTAACTAGCGTTTCACTCATTTTCTCTTCATGTCTCCCCTAAGGAGAGTTAACACACTTGCCATAGGAGCTTCCTGATCAGCAAATTCACTGCCTCTCACCATACTCTCACATCAAAAAATCACTTCTGTAAATATGTCAGATTTCCCTGTAACTGATTTTTTTTTCTTTTCCCTACCCACTTCTCCTAATGGACAGTTGTTCCTGGGCTTGCATGACTGTTTGCAAATTCAATTTCCAGACTATGTTATTTCCTAGTCATTTGCTTTTGTGTGGTAGCTGTCTTCTATCTTCATTTTGTATTACTACTTACCCTGACAATATACATTCCTATCTATACTGCAGGGCTAAGACTGATTGGTATTCTTATATCTGACTTTGTATAAAGTATGAGGTAATTTTGATTATTATGTTTTTTACCCAGTAAAGGGCAAGTTTCCCCGACTTCCGCACAGTCCTTGATTGCTAGGAACTTCTTACCTGATTGCCTCAATTATTCTATTTTAAACCTCTTTCTCTAACCTGCAAGAACACTGAAGAATGAAGTGGTTTGTCTAATCACATATTACTACCTGTTTGGGTTGTTTGTTTTTTGGCCTGTGATGTTATGCAAAATTATTAAAGACCTCTAAGGCGAACATCTTCAGCTGAATTCAGGAAATTACAGTTATCTTTAGTTACTCAAGCTCACAGCAGAACCAAGTAGAAAAATAAGTCTTCTATCCAGATGAATTTACACTTTTTCACAATAAAAGACAGCCAGGATTTTCAGCTTCCTTATCTGGAGCTTCCTTAACTTCTCTTTTATGTAAATAATTTGCAATGGAAGGAAAAAAGAAACAACAACATACATCTAGTAATGAATCAGATCTTGCAATTAATTTCTAGAAAAACCTTAACACAAATATTACATAAGCCCAGTTATGGTATCTATTTGTTTATCCTGAATTCTGCTTTATATACAGACCTGCTATTTTATCTTCCATCTACTCATGACTATCTTCCTTTTGGGGAATGCCTTTTGTACGTTTATTATTAGGTTAATTATTCAAAAACATCTCAAAGTTTTAACTGCTGAATTTCTTTCTTGAGAATTCTACTATGATTTCCTAATATAGTATATCTTCATTCTAAACAGAGTCAAAAAACCATTTTCAGAGCTGCCACAGATAACACAGACTACAGCAAGGAGTCCTTGTCACCAAACAGGAAGTGAAAGAGTATTTTTAAAAATATCTATTTCACAATAAACCGGAACAGGTATTTTTTTCACAGAAATATAGCCATTATTTTTACTGTTGTTGGGAATTTAGGAGTATGAGAAATACAAATATTTAAATTTTTGTCTCCTGTATCAATTATTTAGATATACATTGGAAAACTATTCTTCTAGTCTGGCCCCATTTAACTGTTAAAGACAAACAAATGCAGGCAAGAATAATTTTGTTCTAACTTCTGTATGTATGATTATTTATAACAATTGCAACTGAGCAGGCTGTGGCTGCTCGAAGAGTTGCTATTTAGAAGCTAAAACATGCCAGCTGGTTTTGTGAAGTGCTCCAAACCTCTTGCAATCAATGACTAAAATAGTGCTTCAAGCAAAGAGCTGTGCTGGGGCAGCAGCCCAAACTCACTCACCCTCAATCCCCGGGCTCAGCAGGGAAGGGAAGCTCCTCAAGCTGCCATCATTTGGCCACGTCCATTGTGAGTGAATAGATGAAAACAGGCATGGTCCAGTGAAAAATGAGTTGTCTTTAAAATCACAGATGTGACCATGCACTACAGAATTGTGTGTTCTGGGATTTAGTATCAGAAGTTATCAGAAACATCCCCTCTCCCCCTTTTTTCATCCACAAACCTACACATAAATTAGTGATTGTTCATTAAATTGCCTTAGCCACTGTTTTGGTTTGGTTGGTTGGTTGGTTGGGTTTCTGTTGGTTGCTTGGTTTTTTTGGTGGGTATTTCTTTCCTTTTTTCTTTTGTCTTTCCAATTATGATTTTCCTGTAATATGATCAAAAGCACTATCTTCATGATTACTACAGTGGTCCAAAATTCTTCCCCTTCAAGATTTATTGGTAGATCTTGTTCCAATGACATCTGAGTGCATAAAATGCCTATTCTGTTCATTAGTTTTCTCTTAATCTTTTTGTTTATTTGGTCAGAGGTCAGAAAATATAGAAATGCTATTGCTATTTTTTTCAATAAAAGTTCACTATTCTGATTATCCCATGATGCGAGTAATTAAAATAAATAAATAAATAAAAATAGCAAAACTGTCCTTTTCCTCCAAAAACAATTATCACAACTTTTCAGATGTCTTTAAGACTCTGTGACCTGGGTGAACAACTGTGAATAACAAAGATCGAGTGATGAATAGCTGGAATGATTAGTTTGCAAACAAATCATCAGCTGAGTATCACTTGTCCAAACTATTCACCAAATATTTATAGAGTAAGAAAGTAGCTGTTGCTTCATGAGCAGTCTGATTAGATGTGACATGTATTATGAGTCAAGGAGATGGGGTAGAGATGGCAAGCCAGATTTAGTGTGATACCCAGAAATGGAGACAAGATGTTCTTTCCCTGGGGGTTTTCAGCCACTGATGTAGCAATCAACCCAAATATCCATAGGATGAAATCATCCAACTCTCATGGACCCAAATTTAGGGAGAAGAGGACAGTCTCTCATAATACAGTACAAAAATCAGTGGGGTTTTAGAGCTGGCACCTTAAAGTGAAAAATCTTTCATGATTTATTTTTCCATTACCAACCTCAAGTAATTCTGGCCTTACTATCCTATGGATATATAACTCTTATTTGAAATTGTGTTTTGGAGCATTTTTTCCTTTTGCACGGCTGCTGGAATTTTGGAAGTATAATATGACCTTCAACCTTAACGTATATGTTCTTTTAGATAATTAATGAAGATACTGTGAAAATGGAATACAATACAGAGATCCAATGTGTTTGTAGGAAACTTCCAAGAGGTTGCAGTGACTTATATTGCTATGCTGATAGCAGTGCTTAGGTGCTGCAAAAGTACTTTTTAGTGCTAATTTAAGACCTAATCTGAATTGTTCAGAGTAGCACAGCTGCCATTATCTTTTTAGTAAAAAAAAAGCAAAACATAATCGAAAGTAAATTTCTGCATATCACTGAAAAGCTGAATTTTTAATTGCCAAATTGAATGACAATATGGTTTTCACTGAAATCTTAACTATTTTGATTAAAGCATTTTGCCACTGGGTTTGTTGGGAATCCTGGCTTTGATGGAAAAGAAAGAGATGGTATTTCTAAGGACTTCAGATTTTGCAATACATTTTGCAAAATCATTAACAGAAATGTTAACATCTGGTTGTGAGTGTTTACTCTGTTTCCCCAGGTTTCTGCCAGCACGGGGATTTTGAATTCCATAATTTCATGGTGGTATAATGGCACAGTGGAACAGAAAATTGTGGTATAATCTGCTCCCTCCTGACCACAATGTTTAAGTTCAGCACAATTTTGCTTTCTCTTGCACGTCACTTGCTTTATCATATAGAAAAGGAATTATGCAATTGCTGAGTTAGACGTCTGAGTAATTGCTTTATGGACAGCCACATGTGCTCCACCCAGTTAAAATCCAAGTCTGTTCTCACACCAGGTGTGGATGGGTCAAATATGCACCGAGGCACAATCTCATTTGGTAAGAACAGGCAGGAGTCTATAAAGTTTATGGGGCTACATAAATATCAACAAGCTTCTCCTTGGAGTTTCCTATTAAAAACCTTCAGTTTCTTTGGAAGGATTCTGCATTTAACAAAGGTGAATTCACAGACAGAGCTTTTGCACCTACTACCTTTTGTCCTTCAAATTGTTTCCAGATTCACTGCTAGGGTTAAGGTTGGGAAAAATGCTTGTTGAAGAGGAAGGATTTAGGCAGGAAGTCTAAAAACACAGGATCATATCCTTGATGGAGCAAAGCTCATGTAGAGCATTTCCACCTTCTGGACCAGAGCCAATGCTACAGGAAATGATACAAACTTTGAGTAATGATCTCTGACAGAGTGGCAAACACCAAATGCATGATTTTTTCTAATACATTTATTTTTGTCAGTTGGGACCAAATATATTTCCAAACCTATATCTATATTTATTTACACATAAAGTTTTGACCTGTTTAACTTCCTTCTGTGGTCAGTTTTCTAGTAAGAGCTCATAATTAGGGTGCACCTATAGCGAAATTCAAAATAAAAAAAGGCCTTGAATTTTTGAACTCCAACAATTCATGACATAGTTTTAATGAAGGAATGTTCTGGATTTTAATTTAAGAAGAAATACACACAATTTGTGTTCAAATGGTGTACTTGTTTTGAATGTTTGAAGGATGGTATTTATAAAGGCTATTTTGAGCATTTGACTATTGTGAAATTCAGTTTACCAAAGCCTACAATCTTAAGTCCTCCCAGCCGTTAATGGAGAGAGATCAATATCTCCAGATGGTGACTCGGAACAACTTTGGAAAATATTAGCATAGGATTATGCAGATATCTTCTACTGTGGCAAAGCGTTGTTTGTTTTTTAAATGGCATAAAGAATTCTGGTGAACAAGTAAAATACAGAAAAAAAAACTACCCAGTAATTTTGTGTGGTTTTTGTATAATGTAGGAAAACCCAACACTTTGCAGGATATTTTTGTGGGCTGATGAGCATAAGCTCAACAGAGCTTATGCTCATCATAAGCTTAATAATTTAATTCAATTAAATTAAATGCAGCCGCTGAGGTAAGAGAACGTGCTCACCCCACACAGATTGTGTTCACAACACCAGCAGAGCTGCATGTTTGAGTATCTGGGATCCTCCAACAGATCCGAGATTGAAACAAGGATTTATGACTATGGCCCAGTGGATTAGAACAGATTTTCGTTACAGGAAGTATTCCATTTTGACAAGTTCTTCTTAGAATTAGTAACTTGATCTTACTAACTTCCTCTTTTTGGTTTCACAGTTTATACCACTGTGCCTGTTACCATAGATACAATGTGGTTGTTTCCAAGGGAACGCGTGGTGTGCCATAAACAAACAAACTACAGAGCCATAACTTCAGTTCAGAGTCATTATTCTACGTTACCCTTAGCTAAATGTAAATATCAATTGAAAGATGTGAACAACATTTAAAATTTTTTTATGGCATGTTCAAGTCTTTACAGAAGTATGAGACAATAGTTTAAGAAGCTTAAAATCCCAGTTCTAGCTCCTCTTTTTCTTGTGTTATGTAGCTTTACCTCTAGGTCTCACATTTCAACTGTATGAAAAAAGAATAACAATATTTACTTGCTTTTGGAAGTCAGATTCAGTCTGGTTCAAGAAATCATTTAAAGTAATTGCTGTTTATTATTATTATTATTATTATTGCTATTTTTTTTTATTATTGAAACAAAATATTTGAATGACAAGACATAATCCAGAATATTTTCCTCGTAACAGAAAACCTGTTAATTGAAATAATTAAGTCTCAACTGAAACCACACTTGGCTTAAAAGACAAATTATATATGACCCAAGCTTCTGATATTCATAAAATATCAGTCTCAACATTTTAAATTATTATAATATTGTAATTATAATTTAAAAAGAAAACAACTTTTTTTTTTAATCTCAGCCACTCAAGTACAAACTGGACCTGATTCCTACCACAGTACATTTAATGAAATTTAAAATTGTTCATATCTTTGAATTTCAAATTAGAAGAACCTGTTTTTAAGATGGTCCAAGTATTGGTGTCCAATTCTACAAGTGCACATGGGCTTAGAAAGTCAGGTTTATTTTCTGTGTCTTACTTGACAAAGCATCATGAAAAGGAAGGTGTAAACCTATGTGGTTATTGAGGCTGTATAAATGTCACACACGTGAGTAATATGAGAGAATTTACATTTAAAGAGTGCATTTACAGATTGGAAACAGAAGTAGAATCACAAGAACATTTATCTTTCAGTGCTAGTAGAAATATATAGATTAAACCCCACCTAGGTAAATTTTAAAAAGTATGATTTTAAAACTAAACTCCACTGAACATTCATGAAGCCATCACCAGACAGTTCAGAGTGTGAAAAATTCATGTCAGCTTGGAAGTCCAACACTGGGAACATCTCAGATCCCCAACCAACCAGAAGTAAAATCACCCTCCCCAGCAGCTGTTTTCTGTTTGAGTCAGACAGGAACTGCTGAGCAAGGATGTTGAGGACTACCAGGGGATGTGTAAAATTTACATATGTGAGCCAGCCTTGGCTATTGACAGAATGACAGGTCATTTCATTCAACTTCTCTATGATTTTGCTTGTGCAGCATCTGATGATTCTCTCTATTGCCATGGACAAAAGGCTGGAGACCTGATAGTCTCTCTGAGGGCTGAGGGAAGGCAGGCTCAAGAACTTCAATCCTGCCCGTTTCCCTAAATATGATGGAGATATTGCTCTGTTTCTGGGACAGGGTATTAGCCACAAGCTGTCTCCCAGGCAACCTCCAGAGAGAGCTCTTCCAGAGTGCCCAAGACACTTCTCCTTTCCAGTGTGGTTCCCTTTCTAAAACTTCAGGGACCTGCCTCTCTCAGACTTATTCTGTGAGGCACTTACTCTGTGAGCAATTACTGTTCACTGCAGTTAAACTGCTTAAGTGGAGGCTACAGAAGTGTGTGGTTACAGCTCATTAGAGGCGAGTGCATTTTCATCCTGTTTCCTGGAGGTTGTGTTCTCACGTGGTTACACTGGCACCTGCCTGGGTGATACAGAACCCAAGTCAGCAGCCCAGGAAATGTCACTTATAAAGATTGCTTGGTGGCAAACACACAAAAGCAGTCTCTTATGTCACTCCTTTACTTAGCTGACCCAAATTAATAACTTTCTGATTTTTTTTCTGATTTGGTGTGGTGTCTGTGGGGATAAAGATACTCAAAGCACTGGAGCAGAGCTGTGCCATGCATGTTGGACTATTCTTGCCTGGAGAAAGATAATCCTGGTAGCCACTACAGCTTGCTTGGCAATTACACCTAGCCTGAAGTGACTATATCTTATGCTGCTTTGTCCACACTAGTGTCCTAGAAGCCTTAATATCTGAGGTGGCTGGGTACCTGCTTTACTTCTTTTTTATTTGTGCAGTGCAAGAAAGAAGAAGAGAATTATAGGACAGTAGATTGCTTTAACCCTTGTTCCACTTTCAATTCCTGCACTGCTATGACATTTCAAACTTCTTTTGTCACAGCTGAGCCACATTTCCCAAAACTGTTGTATACCAATAGCTAGTGGCTGATTTAAAATCACCTGTATGCAAGGTATTACATTAGCCTAAACTTTGTTAAACATTAAAGAGTAAAATTCACGTAGTTTTTGTTACTGGAAATTTCAGAGAAGTGAGTGGTGTGAAGCTAAAATGCTGAGAATGCAGAAAGAAATCCCCAAAGTTCTCAAAGTGTACTTTAAATCTCATGAGTCAGTGTGGGGATTCTTGGCTTACCTGAGTACTGACCAGTAAAGCAACCTTCAGGTTTTCCTTCTGTATTGCATGTCATAAGATAGCCTTGTAAAAATAGAAGTGCTGAAATGGATTTTCCTAATCACAACAGGCAGGGAAAAGAAAAAAGAAGAGCCATATGTATTTGCATTAAAAGCCTAGAAGAAGAAAATACAAAGGTTTCCTTCCTTAAAAGCTCTGAAAATATGCTAGATAAATGTGTAACTCATACCAGGGCTTGCTAACACCATGACATGCTTTGTATTAGAATCCCATGAAGAGCAGCCCCCCATGATGAGATCAGCCCCGAGAAGAGAGTCCCACAGTCACAGATGGCTGAAACTGGGGTCGGGTCTCAGCCCGCTCTCCTGCCAGGCATAGAACTGGGAGATAACACAGAGCTAACCCTCAGCATCCCTGTCACATCTCACTCATAAAACATTACTTACTCAAGTGGCACATTTGGATACCTCCCCACCTCACTTTTTCCCTTCTTCCCAACAGCTTGGCCCTGATTCCTCAGAACTGTGGGAAAATACAGAATTGTCCCTTTCCACTGCCCAGGTGGATCCAACGTAAAAAGCAAGCTTCAAAGGAGATGTGGGACTTTCACCTGGCACTTCCAGCCAGCTGTGTCGAAGGCTCACAGGGGCATTATGAGCACATTGCCAAGCCTACAATGCCAAACCCTCTCCCATGATGTCCCAGCACAGGTTGGTGGAGGCCAGCTGGGTGTGACCCCACGCCCAGCAGGAGGGCAGGCCCTCAGGGGCGTTGTGATCCCAGCCAGTGCTTGTCTGCATGTTTGCTAGCTGGAATACACAGGGGCTGAAGTCATAGCTTCAGAACAGGCACTGACATGCTTCTACTGTCATGTACAATCCCCAATGCAATGTCAGTTGCCCCTAAAATGGATTTTACTGTTGTGTATTAATCAGTAAAAGGAACCTCAGTCAAGACGTTAGCTTTGAGATTGAAATGAAAAATTGAAGAGGTGATAGTGCTGAATAAAAGATGATATTAGCCATAAGGCATTTTAAAGAGATAAGAATACATGGCTGGGATGTCAGGCTTTAGTGTGTTCTGTATCTTGGGATCTTTTGCTTATTTGGATAAAACACCTTTGCACAGCAGATGGAATCTGATGTAATCCTGTCATCTGACTGAATGTGCTTGTTTTCCTCTGCTGCCGAGAGCATGTGAATTGCCCCAGTCAGGATCTAGTCGTCCTAATCTGCATAGGGGGATCAAAGTTCCTTTGCTCGAGGATCCTGGATGTTTCTTGCATGACTCACACACTTCTAAACAGCTAAAGGTAAATACCTAAAGTACAGTGATTGCCTCTCTCCAGAGAAAAGCTGACTGGGAAAATTTTAACTGAAGGTGTCCAGGTGTTTTAAAAAATATATATACACTGAAGGGAATTGTTCAGTGCTTTTGTCATGAAGAGCACTGGACTGGCAACTCATTCTTCAGTTAGAGCTGCTCTTTAGCATGAGAAAAACCCTTGTCTTAAGAGGAGGAGAGGACTAGAAAGAGTTAGTGTACAGCTGTTTACGTGCACTTGTGCTCAGTCAATGTTTGCATTGCAGTGTGTGGACTGACATCCAGCTCCTGCAGCTGAGGCACATTGGAGTTCTGGCTTCAGTGGGTGCTGGATCAGACTGAGCGGGAGAGTAAACAGCAAATCAACATTAATTGAGGTCACCTATGCTTTGAGTAATTATGCAGCAGCGCACATGGCAGGGCAAAACAAACACTGGAAACACAGCAGTAAAATGGCTCCAGGAAAGAGGAACTGTTCATTCAAACTAATGCTGTAACTGCTAGACATAGTTTTAAAATAAGCTGTCCCTCTTGAATTTGGCAGACGAGATCTTTTGGTTTCACAGGAAGGAGCAATTCTCATCGGAACAGCTGTAGCCCAAGCTGCAGCAATGTTGAGACAGCTTGACAAATCAGGTCCTTTTAAGGTTACTGCCATTAAATTAGTAACTTGAAAACACTAAATATCAGCTTGTAGGATGATCTTTTTAGTAGGCAAAGGTCTTTTAATTTTTATTAGAGCAATTAGTCCTTTTATAAGTCTCAAAATAAAATTAATCATTGTGGTAATACAGCATGAAATAGCTCCTCTAATTTCAGTCAGGCACAGGATTTTCAAGGAGGGATTTTTTGCTGTTGTTCATTTGCTTTGAGGGGGTGGTGTCTTTTTCCTCTCCATTTACTGCAAGCTTTATATGTAAGCATAGGTTTGGAGACACAGGTCTCTGAAGGCAGTGCTGTGCTCAGGAGGGAAGCTCGCCAAAAAGGGAATCCTTTGCTTTTCTCAATCACATCTTCTCCTTTCATCTGAATACACATACAGCCCTAGCGCAGTCTCCCATGAAACAGTGAAATGACACATCTGTATAAAAAAAAGAGATGTTAGAAAGGTATAATTATAACTCAGTCCCTTCACTGTCTCTTTCTCCTCCAAGTCTAGTTCTACTTGGATAAATAGCATCTTTTTCCTTCATTTGCATTTTTAATATCTTGTTTACCTTTTCTGAGCCATCAGGGTACAGAGCAGTTTTTAAATACATTCTCAATATATTTTTAACCATTCAGTATAAAACTTTTTTTTTTTGCTGTTATTTTTGCTTTTTTAAATTAATCTCCTCATTGTGTATTAAAAATTGCATGCTTTTATTAATGGAATCTCTTGTGGAGTACTCCTTGTGTAAGTACAAAGCATCAAAGTCACGCTACCAAATAAAAAGTCTCTGATGTCTAAGGCATTGATTTTAGTTTACTTAACTGCAGAAGTTTAAGATGTTATTTAACCACAACCCTGTTCTGCGTTTCTGCTTGACCTCAGTAAGTGGCAGTAATCCTCTTTCTCAGCCACTTCACAGCAAGCTGGCATTCAGCTCAGCCTTCAGGTGGCTGTTAACTTAATAACCATACTTTTGCCCAAAATGGGTAGAATAAGGGCACTGTTTCCCCAAATCTCCAGTGGGGATGGTGAGCCTACAAAAAAAAACAAAACAAAAACACAAACAAGTGAATGCTGCTGGGCCCAGGAACAATAAACCAGTGCAGTGAGGTTCTTCAGTGTTCAGGCATCAGAAGTCATGGCCTCTGATCTCAGAAATCCTGATATGTGTTCTAAGGTCTCTACAAGTAAGAAATTGAATTGGATTAATCAAATTCATACACATAAGTATGTGAATGTTCTTCCAGATGTGTGACATAATAGTGTTAGCAGTATGATAGAATGGAGTTATCCATACACTGCAGAAGATCTCACTATTTGGGAGTTAAAATCCAGCAGTCAATCATCATTTTAAGGATTCTTTAGGAGCATATGAAACAACAAAACTAAAATAACAGTCAAAGACAAAGTATCATACTATGAATATAGTAATGATATTTCCATTTCAATATTTAAATCAGCATTTAAATATTGCAACAACTTGAAATATTTATGCGCATGCACTTACAACATTTAATAATTGCATCACCGAAACATCAGTATGGGGTTAATTTTATTTTACTACAGAAATCTACAGCTCAGCTAGCCCTCAGCTTGCTTTATGATTAGTGGAGAGAAGTAGCTCTTGGAAAGCCTTTAGTGAATATATTGTCATAACAAAGTAGGAATTTGAGGTCTTCCCAGGCATCTCCAATGTAGTTATCCCCATCTTGTCAAATGAGTCCTGCCTTTATTGAATAGATGTCCTTTTCTGTATCTCTACCTTCATGAAAATAGTTGGTGTCTTCTAGTCTTTAGCAAATAAAATCTAAATTAGATTTTTGTTAATGCTAATATATGCTGCAGGGGAATATTGATTTCAACATTATTTTCCTGGTTTTCTGCCACATTTCAGCTTGAAAACAACCCCTTTTTAGCTGGTTGTTCCAGTTTCGCCTTATAGAAATTTGAAGTCTTCCATTTTCATAAACAGAAACAACCTTTTTTTTTGTTTTGTTTGGACATTTCCAAAACCGATGTCTGAATCCTCTTTCCTAACTTTATGTGTGTGGTACTTGGACTTATTGTGTTGGTTTCCTGCTGGACACAAATTCCATATTCTGGCTTGTTTCAGTACCAAAAGTGATCACACAATCTCACAGTTTACTTCAAAAATCAGGGCAGTTGATAGGTCTCAGAATGGCCTTCCTAAAGGAGACTAGGATGCCAAAACAATTTTTTTTTTTTTTTTAAATTTTGTATAGTGGAGCTTTATAAATTTACTTAAAAATCTGTCTGATGTGGTTGCCTTCAATGGCAGGGAACCTGGTAACTGAGTAATCCATCTCTGTGTGCCAGATTCTCTTTCTGTGTGCCATATTCCTACATCCCTTTGGGACAATGACACCATGGATAAACATGAGATGGGTTAAGGAGGTAAGTGTATTTCATTGTGATCAAGAGGATTTGATAATTTTTATCACATACTCAGAACCTGTTCCAAGAATAGAGAGCAAGAACTATTAGAAAAAATATGAACAAAGCAATTTTTTTTTTCTTTCTCTTTTTTTTTTGTATGCTGGTCACATGACCAAAAGGAAATTCTTGTCAGTATTTGCTGATCAGCAGAAAATTACAGTTCTCTGTGCACTTCTCTATAGCTATGGGGAAGTAAAGGACTTTTGCTCTCCTTCCTTTAAACTGTCTGCTCAACACAGGACAAGAGATTTCACCTCTTGTTTCCTACCACTGGTTGGATTGCATGGTTCAATTACGTGGCTTTCAATTAAGCATACAAATGATAATTGCAATTATAACTATAAGAAATTATAACTTATTAACAAGCTGTATTTTATAAAGAAAAGCTGTGACTTTGCTGCTGTAGTAGAAGAACCGTTTCCTGAGCCACACATTAGGGCCATTTGCAAAATAACTTATGTGTTACAATTCTGTGCTTGTTTGGTAATTCAGATGAAAGCCAATGTCCTCTGGTGGGAAAGCATTGATCTGTTCTGTGATGATTCCATGATCTACTCAATCAGCAATGTAAAGTGAGAAACCGGCCCCCAGGTCCATGTCATGTCAGCTGCCTAATGCCATTGATTTACAAGCCCCTGATTCTCATTCCAATGGATGCAGCTGCTCACATCAATATAATAGGCTCACATATTGCTGAAGTGCTAAATAAAAAAAATGTTTAAAAATGTTGGAAGAAGTCACTAAATTTGTGTGAAGGAATCATGTTTGTCAGAGTGAGGCAAAGGCAAGAGCATGTGTGGTATAAAGGGGTTGAATGTCTGGAGCTACACTGTTCTTGTTACTGTTTGTTCTTGTGTTCTAGTAATCAGTGTTGTCTCATGTGTGAAAACAACATTGTGATGCAGATTGTAGCTGTCAGATGACTCTCAATTACAAAATAGTCTTTGGAGACTGAGAAATGGAACCATGCAGTAAATGACACAATTTATTAATCAAATTTATCATATTATTCTGCTTTTCCTGAAACTGAGAAGTTACTTGTGAATTCACTGCACTCATTGCTCTTAATTATAATCACATGTGAAGAAGCTGGCTTCTGGACACCAGCTGATGCTACTCGTGTTTTAGTGAATCATATAAGACACATGACCCTCCTTGTGGAAGCATCAGATCAGGGCATTCGTGTTCTTGTGACTGAATGCAATTGATCTAGTTGTTCTGAGTCAGTGGAGTTTCAGTGACTTTGCATCTCTCAAAAACCTCAAGTAAATTAACTCAAGAATTTGATTTGATCGTAAGGAAAAAAAAATCTTTCCTCCTGGTGTGAGAAGGGGCTACGATTTCCATTAATTGTATCTGAACTCCTGTTAATTCGACGCAAGGCTCTGAAATGGAATGACTCAGTGAGATTAACTGATGTACAGTAATTAGACTTGATTTTTAAAGAAATCATATGAATCATTCAGGAAGTCAGCAAATTCTAGATACATAATGTTTTTGCTTACTATTGGAGAAAATTAGTGATCATGCGCTCAAACTTTACCAAATGCTCTATAAACTGACAATTTAGACCATGGTGTTACTCAAGTGAGAATTCCCTACCACACCTCGCCTTGGAGAGTTTAGCGATTTCCTCTTTTCCTGATTTTATGTAGAGAAATACCTTCTGGTATAGATGAAAAGACTTACTGACATGAGGAGATTAGTTCAAAAACTTGTCTATGTCTTTATTCACTTTTATTGAACCGCTACTGAAAATTACTTTTCCTTTCCACTTGTCTAGTTAACCTAATTGAACAGTTCAGTCTTCCAACAGTGGAGTGAGTCTTTCTCCATGCATACTGGTTATCTTATTGGGGTAAATCCATTTCTCACACACTTCAGAATAAGACCTCTTCAAGAGTCATGGGATAAGGCAGACATTAGATGTATGGGCCTGCCTAGTTGACCACAGCTCATAGGCCAATAAATCCTCAGAGTTCTGAAGACACTTTCATTTTATAATTTAGTAAAGAATCATATGTTTTGTGGAGAGAATTTTGCCACCCCTTAGTGGATATTGCGTAGGATATTTGCCAAGATTGTCAGCTAGCATCTGAAAGTAGAGGAAATGCATTAATTTCAGCAGCATTACTCATGATCTCTGGCAGTTCAAGGGATGTTAGATTTAACCCCTCTTTATCTCAAGCTAAAAATCTTTCAGCAAATGGTGGAAAAGCTAAAAGTTCAAATTTTAGCTCTGGGAAATGAGCTTTTATGAAAAATCAAGCTCAAGCAAAATCCCAACCTTTTGTAAAATTTTATGGAAAAAAAAACCAACCAAATGCATCTACCTCCTCTTTTGAAGATGCTTTTATTGCATATGAAATTATATTTTGCAATGAGCCAGGGATTCCCACTTGTGGTTTGTCCTATTTCCCTCCATTATGATTGCTGTTTTCTTATGCCTAACACTCTGAAGGTGACAAGCATTGCCTAATATCCTTGAAACTCCAACTATTTGTTCCTGCAAATTTATGAAAAGAGAGAAAAGGATGCTAATGACCAAATATTTTAGCTCATTTTGATCTCCTCATATCATGTATAAGACTAAGTCATAGATAGTGAAAGTTCACTGTACTTCATTTAAAACACAGGTTAGATAGAACATAAATGTCACCCTAAATCTAACTTGTAAAAACCTATTAAAAACAATGCAATTTTATTAATTAGTCAAAGTGAGGTCTTAAACAAGAAATGTGTTTATGCACTTAAACCTGTATCTCTAAATAGTCCCAGTGAATCCTTACAGGGGGGCTTAGGATCTGGGGGCAAAATAACTTGAAGCTCTGGTGGCAAAGTACTAATATTTTTGTTAATTTAAGATTTTAAAGTTATCTGTGATTTCTGCTTTTTTTATTTTTGTTTTATTTTGTTTTGGTTTTTGTTTGTCTGTTTCTTTTTCCCCTAGAAATAAGACAGCCAAGTAATATATCTATTGAGACCTAATTTTTTCAGTTCACACCTCAACACTGAATTTTATACCACAGTCCTGGACTGTGCATTTTAGTGGCCAAGGTATTCCAAAATCCATTTTTCTATCTTTTGGTAAAAAAGGCTGGCAATACAGTACAGACTGTAATACCTTTACTTCTACCATTAAATCAGACCCCTTTCTGGGAGGTGCAGCCTAGAAAAAGCACAAGATTTCATGGAAATAGATGAGGGAAGGCATCTATTATAAATTGCAATGTAGTTACTGAGGACTCATCAGAGACAGATTTTTCTATTTTATTTCTAAGCCTGAGTCTCTCTTTTGCCTTTAAGAGGTATTTGCATTACAGGATGTTTCCACAAAATGATTTGGCACTTTAATTCATTATTTATCCTTATAAAATGAAGCTGACCTAAAATCTCCACGCTGCAGAGTATTGCAGTAGGAATGTTAATATTAATGCTGTTTTTTTTTTTAACTCCCACACTGATGGGTTTAGGTAATAGGGCTAATTGCAAATCCTTAAAAACACTACGCCTTCTTTTGTCTCCTGAATTTTTAGTCACTGGAGTCACTTTAAACCATGCAGCATTAAATGCTTCTACCTGAGGTTTTATTCTGGCCTGTGTGTTGTTTTAGATATGGGACCGTAGCTAAATTTTAGCACCACTAAAAAGAGTAGTTCCCCTCTAGAAGTGAACTGGTATCTTCAGAGAGAGAGAGCAAAAGAAACGTAAACCCATTTTAAGCCCTCTGTTGTCAATACATCTGAGAAGAAGCTCCAGTTTCTGAATTCTGCTTATTCCTTATGATGAACTGTTGGTTTCATTAAAGAAAGCTTCTGTTGAATGTTGTGTATGCTCTTGAATTCCTGTGGTTATCAGTAGAACTGAAGTGCAAGATTAAATTCAAGCATACGCTTTTCTTACAGGAGCTGACAAAGTAAAATCAAAAGAACATTACCAGCTTTTTTTTGGATTAATTTTTCTGCTTGTTTAGTGAGTTAAATCAGCTCACTGAGTATTAGATTTGAATGAGAGGCAGAAACATCAGTTGCAGGTTGGTGGTAAGGGAAAAGGATTTGGACTGTCCCTTCTGATATTATCAAGCCATTCCATTATCTTAATTATGCAAGAATTTCAGAGCTTGTCCTTGGTTCATGAGTCAAGGTTTATCTACTGTGTCCTAAGGAAAGTGATTCAACTGGAGCATTTTTAAATGCTTATTGATATTCTTAGTAATCCATGTAAATATTTTTAAATGAGTTTGTCTTTTCCTGACTACTCAATAGCATTGGATTAGTATGATTACAGGGGGAAAGTAAGAGAGTCGCACTTGTTGTTCAAAGCATAGGTTCAAAGAAATTCTGCAAGAAATAATCTATCCCAAATAGACCAACCAATTCAGTTCTTATCTGTAACAAAGGATTGTGTGTTACTTCTCGCAGGCATGTAATGTAACTTCATATTTCCATTTTCTATAATCTCAGCATTTCTTTCATAAATAATTTTTTTCCCTCTTGTGGCCAGCTGTAAAAAATGGAGACCAAGCTTAAACCTATGAATCAAGAGCCAATATAGACATTTGGGCTTTAGGTTTTGACCTGTGCTTTGGGTCCTTTTCATTCTTTCTTTCCCCATCACCTATTTCCCTGTGGGTGGAATGATGCCCCAGGACTCAGAGGCACACATAATCAGCAATGTAGTGCATTCTTCACAGGGCAGTGTGGGACTTGGGCGCTTCTTTCCCTGGAATGAAGCGATGTAGGTGCTGCAAAGTCATGAGTGAAGTGATGTAAGCTCTATGATGGCATGAGCACACAAAGGAAGCATCACTGCTCCCTCTGCTTTTCTTTTAGAGCCAGGAAAATGACAGTACTCTAAGTAAAGCCCTAAGCTGAGTGATCCTCTACTGTTTCACATCCAGGTTCACACAGATATTAATTCTTGCTGCCTACTATCCATGCCTGTCTGTCAGAGAATCCCCAAAAATTATGTACAGGATGCAAATATGTGCAGTCTACAGTTTTCATTCTACGTGACAGGAGCACTACAATAGCCTTATGAAATACCATAACTTCTAGTTATCATATAATATGGCTCCAGGTGCATGTAAAGCAGAGAATTATACAGACATTATGAAGCATCCATATCCATGGAGTGCAAAGATAAATGATATCCCATTTTCATGTGAGGTTTAGATTTTAAATTTTTTTCTTGAGATAAAGACATTAATATTTTGATAGTAAAAGGTCATTTTTCAGTAGCACTCACAGATTGCCAGTAAAAGATAATACTTCCCTGGTGGAAAAGCTTTCTTACACTGTGTCTTCCACATGCAAATGAAATCCCCAGAAAGCAATGGCTGGTTCTATAGTTTGCTAGATAAAGAAAAAAGGGGAAAAAAAGAGGACTTGAGAGAGTACTTTGTGCTGAATAATATATCTGATTTATTTCACTACTTTTTCTGCTTGCAGAATATCTAAAAAGCCATTTAAATTTCAGATTTTTATGGATTTGTTTGTTATTTAGAAATGCTCAGTAAGCGCTTACTTCAATTTTGTATTCTTATTGAAATGCCACAACATGATCCAATGATGACCTAAGCAATACACTGTTGTTTTGTTCTCCTGATTGGATAACTTAGGTACTATAAGAAATATGTATCTGAAAATCTCTTAAAAACATATAATTGTATGAGTGTTATCACCAGTTCCAGAACTACAATTAGTGGTTGCAGCACCTTCGGGCTCTTCTTTTTGCCCTGAGAAATGCCTTTTAAAATTCCCAGAAGATACAGCTGTTTTTCATGGATATAGAGAATTTGGAATCCTCACCCAGCAGTGCTTAGAGAGCTAATTTAATGAGAAATAATAGCAGAAATAATTGGGAATTTTATAATGATGGAATTTCACTCCTTGGGAAATTCCACTTTATTGTAATGGGAACTTCCCACAGTAACAAAACAGTTATGAAGAAATAAGGGATTGGGAAGGGTTAGGAAAGAGCAAGGCAGACAAAAAAGGCTCACCCATACCCTGAGAGCCTGGTGATTTGGCTGCTCTGTGAGAAGTGGGAAAGGCACCTTAGGCTGAGTTTCTGCCTTGTTCAGTACACAACTTTATCTCCTGCTGGGAATCCCAGATAATAACTTCAAGTCACTGTAGATTGGTAGGGTGTGTCTTTCCTGTTGGATAAATCCTGCTTTTCTATTTAACTGCTTATTCAGCATATGATTTTCTTGAAACTCAATAATCTTCGTCCTGAAGGAATAGTGAAACATCCAGATAGATTTTGATTCTGAAAAGTATCTTCTTTAGTTGTTCTTATTGGAGCTGGAGATCAAAAATTGCTGCATTTTGGATAAGTCACTCTGGACACCTCTGGACTACAGGGAATCACTCCCCCTTCCTCCTCCCCAAATTAAAATTCAAGTGTATATTATATAAATTAAATACATGTATTCAAAACAAACTTTTTTATTAGAGAGTTAAAAAAAATATTAAAGAACTTGAAATAGCAGCACATGCCAGGTATTGAGCAATTCATCCGTCATCTTCTGTGAGAGGTTACTCATTGTTCAGATTCCATAGAATAATAATTTTAAATAATTTTTGGTTATGTACATCACTGAAACACTATTTGATATGCACAATCACAGACAGCTAGAGAGCTAAGAAATAACTAAAAAATAGAGAAAGCAAATAATGATAATAATAGCAGCAACAAAAATAACAACACCTAAAACAGTAGCTGTAGATGAAAATATTTCACTAGAGTCCAGTACTACAGTATTTTGCTTGAAGATAAAGCCAGAATGGATGGGAGTTAATACTGAACAAAGAGGGTACTATTATTTAGATGTGGTGTTTTACACATTTACAGATTTGCCACGTGGATATTTATGATGATGGCTATGTACAATTCTGTTGAGCCATTCTAAAGCTTCTACTTTTGATTACTCAATGTAAAAGGAGAGGGATTCTCTGAAAGGAGATTCAGGTTCTTTCAAATAGCTCTAAGTTGGGTTTCATAGTGCTTCTTCTTTTTGAAATCATGGTCTGTACAAGACAACAGCAGCTCTGCTGTTGAGTTCAGCGTGTCCAGCATTTTGTTTCATATTCTTGGTGCTATTGAGTGCTCTTATCAAAGGCAAAGGGGGGAAAAACTTTTCATAAAAGGAAAGGAAAAGGAAAATTATGAAATCCTTTTCATAAGGGAAAGTTAGAGGTCCCTTCACAGACTCATCTCTTCCTTCCTTGCACCATTTCCCTGTCCCACTGAGACCACTCATTGCCCCAGCCTTTATATCAGCTTTCTAAAATCCCAGCAGTGACCTTGAAGTCTCAGCCCCCCGTATTAGAAAATTTTATCTGTGTGATTCTGACACAGCTGATTGGTTTGTTTGTTTGTTTGTTTTGTTTGCTATTCCAAAACAATGTCTCTTAACTGTAAGACA
Organism: Phainopepla nitens; assembly: GCA_013400175.1. Taxonomy (NCBI): domain Eukaryota; kingdom Metazoa; phylum Chordata; class Aves; order Passeriformes; family Bombycillidae; genus Phainopepla; species Phainopepla nitens. Next base: position 83,183 of record VXBQ01016354.1, read on the forward strand.
AAACAGAACTCTCCTATAACCACAGTTGTGAGGATTATGTTATAGAATGGTTTGTGTTGGAAAGTACCTTTAAAGATTACCTAGTCCAACCCCACAGCCATGGGCAAGGACATCTTTCACAACTGCTCTCTATGATATGTTACACTCTAAAATGATATGTTTCCCCCTGGTGCCCTACGGCACCTCTTTGTCTAGAGCACAATTGGTGCTGGAATACAATGCTATTAAGCAGGAGGATTTGGAGGCTGATTCTGTAATGTTTTACACCATGTGTATTCAGCTGTCTGTGTGATAAATGGGTGAAAAGTGCCTTTGTTCTAACTTGGTAACATGGTGGGGCCACTGCTCAGAGCCATAAGTGACAGCAGCAGCAAGAGAGACAAGGGTGGTTGCCTTCTGACCCACATAAACCAAGATAACATCAACAAATATGGCTATAGAAACAAAATCAGGCAATCACTGGGGTTCTTTATCTGTTCCTCTAACTTAGAGTATATCCTCAGGACTGTCACCCAGAAAAAGAGCTGAAAGGGCTGAAAATGGAAGCTCCTTCATACTTGCTAGGATAAAAACTTTACAAGACAGAATCTGACCCACCAAAAGCCACTTTCCCTTGCTATCCTCCTTCTCTCCATCACTCAGCAGAGGATCTAGAGCACTGCATTTTTGTTACAGTTAAAGGATTGTAAATTGAAAAAGAATATTCAGAAAAGAAATCACTAGTACTGCAGCTACTTCTTTCAGGTCAAGATGATATAACTCCGCAGCAGAAATGCAAATTTAATTTTAAGTTTCAGGTCAAATGGAAAACATTTTAAATTCCAGGATGAAATGGGATTTTCAATTATGAATTACTTAATGTTTTCTGAATCCTCTTTTCTTTGTATTTCCTTAATTTAAAATTTTGTAGGATTTAATAAGAAAAATATTTCTCATGATTAAGGTAAAAATAATAACATGAAATTGAATTTCAATATTTCAAGATAAATTTAAACTTTAAAAAATCTTGAATATGAAATTGTGTGTGTGTGTGTGTTTTAGAGCATATATTTTTTCTTTCTTCCTTCCCCTGACTGTAATAACTAGCTTAATGTTATTGTAACTTCACTGTTAATTCTTGGTTTCCTCCACAGACATCCCCCTTTGAGAATTCTCACTCATCAGAGAATCCAAAACCAAAGTAAAGGAGTTTTACTTAACAGCCCCAGGATTTAATTTTTCTTCTCAAGTCAAGAAGATCTGAGGCATCTGTTTAAATTGAGACAGTTAACCCTTGTGTCCCTATTGACTTCAGTGGGAACAGTGGCCATCTGAAAGGTAATATGAATAAGTGCTTTTGTTGGTTCAGGACACTGCTGCCATTCTCACTGGAGCTCAGCAGTGAATGTATGCAACAGAAAATATGTGTGGCACTTGAACCAGAGGGGGCTTTAAAACGCTGCCCAGACCCGTATGCTGTGCAAATAATTCACAATGCTGTATTTTTGATGCCTTCCTCTTGAAGTCAGATAAGTGTTGCAGGGTAGGAAAGGTTACGCAGCTGCACGCAGGCACATGCCAAGAGCTCTTATCTTCTTTTTACCTTACCACACACTGAGCTGATGGGTTTATAAAATTAAGGATTGGTTTAACAGCACCTTTGAAGAGAAGTGTTATGGGTGGTGTGGAACAGTTGCTGGTAGGAAAAAAAGCCATCTCTAGTGAAGTGTAAGACAAAACAAATGCTGAAAAAGGTCAGGAGATCTTCACAGCCCATACAGGATGTTAGTGCTAAAGAGCAGTGATAGCACCACTGCCATGAAGGGATCATCAGCTCAGACTGCACTGCTGCAGTTCAGCAGGAACAGACTACTTTTCAAGCTGCCTGTTACCTTGAGAGAGGAGTACAATAATTAACTCATCCTGCCCAAGTATGAATTAGGTTTTTTTTCACTGTGGGTAGTTCTCATAAAATCAACAGTTCAGCCAGCACAACTCCCTGCTCACATTCCCATCACCGGAGAACATGGGTAAGAGAAGGATGGCTCAGAGGAATATAGCATTAAACTCTCACTACTGGGGTTGACCAAAGGTTTGTACAGCTTCATAAACCACTGTAAATCTGTCAGTAGCAGAAGATTACAGAAAAAAATAATGATTAAACAACTATGCTTATATGATGAGATCAGGAAGCTGACTTGGCTGACATCACTTAATTTTCAATTGAAACCGTTTCCTGGGCCAGCTGGATAAAGGAATGAGGCTGGAATTACATGCCCAGGGCAGGAGGAAGTGCAGCACTTATATCATCATGAGCTGCTGTGAAACTGCACTCTAAGAATGAGGGCAAGTACAGCATATCTCTCCCAGTGACACTACTCATCTTTGGCTAATCAGTAATGTAGAGATTCTCTGAGGCAAAGGTTGGACTTGGAGTTTATGGTTGGTTGACAGTAATGAGACCATCCTCTATGAATTTGGTTAGAATCATAGGTTTGTAGAATGGCTTTGGTTGCAAGGGACCTTAAAGGTCATATAGATCCATGGGCAGGGACTCCTTCCACTGCACTAGGTGGTTCAAAGCCCATCCAACCTGGCCTTGAACATCTCCAGGGATGGGGCAGCCACAACTTCTCTGGGCAACCTGTTCCAGTGCCTCACCACCCTCACAGTAGAGAATTTCTTCATTATATCCAATCTAAATTTATTGTCTTTCCTTTTGAAGCCATTTCTCCTTGTCCTAATCTCTCTTTCAACCGGTTTGTATATCTGGCATCCCCAGAATCCCATGGCAGTTGGTTCTACAGCCTAAGTGTTCCTAAAGAAAGTACTTTGCTTTGAATAGGAAAAAGAATGTAAATCCTTGCTCCTCTGCCCAGTCACATAATGCAATCAGAACTAAACCCCAGATCTGGTAACTGAGCTGTTCTAAAAACAAATAAAAAAAAATATTTAAAATGAAACTGAAAACTTATTATGTAAACCTGTCTTTTATTCTCAGCCTCTCATTTTATCATGTAGTGCTGTAATTTAAGTTTTTAAAAATTTGACATTTCAAGCACCCCTTCCCCTCCCCTTCTCCCACCCAGCAATAGTCACTAAAAAATGGCAAGAAAAAAAAAAATTCAGGATTTTTGTCAATGCTGAAAGAAATTAAGACTGTTATGCTTTAAACTAAAATACAAGAAAATTGCATAGTGGGACTGTTCATTCCATTCTTAGTTTAACAGACAGAAGATGTGAAGCCTGTGCCACTCTGCTTGCCCTTTAGCAGCAAAAAAAAATATTACATCTTTGCACACCTGAAAAGTATGTCCTGACCCTATGTTTAATGAGTTCCCTTCCTTGTATCCACAAAGAACACATAGGAGGACTTTATTTATGGAATAAGGAAATCTATAACCAAATATGCTGTCCCAAGAATCAAAGTCAGTCAGTCAATGTCAAAGATCCCCTCTTATGAAAATTTTTGCATGACTGATATGGCTAAGGAGGAAAAAGTTAATTTTTTAAGAAATCACAAGCTCAGTGCTCTCATTGAAAAATCTGGATTGTTGCTGTATTTGCTGCAGAGATTTGAAAAAATAAAAAAGATCTTTCTAAGGCAAATGGAGATCATACTTATAATCTTTTTGTATCTATGAAATATAAACATTTTAAAGTCTCTGCACTGGAATTTTATCATGTCAGTTACTCAGCTGCAGTTACTGTAAAAACAAGGATAAGCTTTGCATTATTAACTAATGTGTTCTTTTCCAGAATAAAACAAAACTGTTTCTTTTGGCATATTGTCACTTTGGTTGATCTCAAGGGAAAATCCTGAAAATGGTCTTACTGTTCTAATAGACTTGGTTTTGATTTAAGTTCAGGGCTCTTATCTCTATGTTCCTCTTCAACACTCTCTTCACCCTGTTCTAAGTCAAACTCCTGTGCTCACACGTGTGTGTTTTCTGCTGTTCAGGTGTTTTCCACTGTTATAAGCAATAAAGCTGTCATGTTGGGGTGAGGGCTGGGGGTCCTACTGTCATTGCTAGAGGATGTCAGGTAGTTCACATGATGTCTGTGAAATTTTGGAATCAATTAGGTCGACACAAGAACAGCAACATGCTGCAGGCTTCACTATGGTGTCAGGAGTAGAACAGTGAGTAACAAACACCATTTAATGACAGCTACCAGTGCAGAGAGCCACAAAAGGTTAAGAATGTTTCTAAAAATAAATACAATATATTCACACTTGGATCACTAAAATTAAATATCCAAAGCTTTCTAAAAGTTAAGAAAAGACTGTTCTTAAAGTTGGCAAGCTGCTATGCCTGCCACCAAGTAAAAAAGGTCTTCTGGCAGTTCAGAATTAGTCTAGTGAAGTCAATTTTGGTATCTGGAACCCTTTTCCTCCTCCATCTCTTTCCAGTTGCCTTGTGCTGGCCTCCTTCCAGTTTTTGCAAAAATTTGCCCCATTTTCATGATCCCCTTCTTTTTGGATACTCCTTCAAACCTCTCCAGGCTACCCTCTGATCAGGATGTTAAAATATCTGAATTGTCAGAGTACATCTGAAAAGGTAACAGATTTCTGTGACTAAAAAAATGAACCAGTCAAAAGTAGCCATGGAAATTTTTTTTTGGTCAAAATTTGAAAGCAAGATCAGCTTCCATTTAACTTCAAAACCAATTAAATTAAAGAGAAGATAGGAAGCTGCTGTTTTCCAAACATGTCGGTGTGCCTTTATAGCCTATGACCCTTGGCCACTTTAATGAGGCTCAGGTCAGGTCTGTAATACAGAATTTTGCTGGAGCAGCTCTGTTGATGAGGAGGGTGGTAAAGTGTGATGTGTGATTGACAGAACAGTGCTGGTGAAATTGCTGGTGTAAGCACAGTCATATTGGCAAAACTTCTCTTTTGCTGAGGCTTCCTTTTGTTCTGAGGAGTGTGAGGGGAGGGAGAAGGAGAACAGCAAGGCTAAATTATTCTAAGCAAAGCACAGTTTTATTCATATAAAATGCTTTTGTATTAAGAAGGCTTTGCTGCTAAAATATATCAGTGATTTGAATCAGCCAGCCAGTTGTAACATGTCACACTGGCACCCCAAATCTTTATATTGGTGCCAGGGCAGGATAAGTAAGTGTCATACAAAGAGCCTGCATTTACGAAAGGGTCTCTGATACCCCTTTTCTAAGTGAAAGTATAGCTAACAGAAAAGAAGGGGTTGCACTGTTATTGAAAAGGCATCCCAGATTCTAACCTGGAAATGAAACTCCTCCTCATTTGGCACCCAGGGGTCACAGAAGTTTGTGGTCACTGAAGACTCTTTAAAAAGCTGAAAAGCAATAGAAGTGAAAGAAGATCCTAATATGTTCTTGATTGGTACATATAAACCTTCTTAAAGAAATTATGCAATCAGATTGTTTTAATCGGGGCACCAAGTACCCAAAGAAAAGTAGTGGCTCATTTAGAACCATCAGCTTTATTGGGTAATTACTTTAATTAGATAGTTTTTGAAAACTGCACATTAGCTACATGACAGATCAGAGTTGTTTTGGTCTATTGAGTAATTATTTAATTAGGCCACATTTTAAAAACTGTTTATCTCCCATATAATGGTTGGAACCAACTTCTTCTTGTTTATTTTGTAATTATTTAATGAGGCCAAAAGTATCCATTGCAAAAAATCCTATCCAAGCATGCTTCTACTCTGTGCTGCAGGGGAAATGGAATTAAAAAAATTCTAAGGTGTTATAATAAGAGTTTACTGCATGCAGGAAGTAAATGTCTTTCGTTGGTAATGTTACAAGAATTGAAGCAAGGAGGACAGAAAGGCTACAGCCTCTGGGCCAACGCAAAAGTCTAAAAATTAGTAAGAAGGAAAATGTTAGCCGCTTTTGTTAGACCAGCTATGCAAAGGTAAAAGGAAAAAGCAGCCAAGAGTCACCTTTTTTAATCTAGCCAAGAGAAAATGAGTCAGGGATACAAGATATTCTGGCAAGGTAAAAATGAATCTGAGTTCTTAATTAAGCAGAGATAAAAGATCAAAGCAGAAGCATGGTCTAAGGGAACATTGTTTCCTTGTAAAAAAACAGCCTGGATTAGCAGGTAATGATGATCCAACATAATTTTTTAACTAGGGAGATCTACATGCAAGATATGACCCTGTCAACACTGAAGTCAGTGTCACAACTCCTAGTCCTTCGTATAAGAGAAAACCTGAATGTGTGCCACTTCAAAAATTTATCATGTTTTTCAAGGAGCCTTCTAGCCATGAAAAATACTGTTCCAAAGCATGCTTACAACATTTTTAAAAATCCTGTTTTGGTGGTAAATGCATGGGTGAATGTGTATTTTGCTATGATATTTAATCATGCTCTTCTTAAAAAGACATTAGAATAGCATGGAAAGAGAGCTGCAAACCTAAGAGTCTTAGTGAATTTTTGTACATACAGGAGACTTTTACAACATTCTTGACAACCAGCCACAGATATGTGATTAAATTTATGTGCTGGATTTTATGGGGTGATGGTGTTTTTAAAGAAACCCAAAAGACAGAAGGGATATAGAAACTGTGGAGATGGGGGAAATACAAAACAGCAGCAGCATTTACCCACTGCATCCCATTGTGAGGAACAATACTGTTCAAATGCCATTGCATGATTTTTTTGCAGGTGGATAAGGGAGAAAAAATTTAGGCAGAACAATGTCAAAGGAACGGAATGGCCATAGTGATCGTGTTGCTGTAGCTGTTACGTCCAACCTTGCTTTACTGAAGTAGCAATAGTATCTCCAACCAAAAATGAGACTTATTTCTGTAGCTGTAATATGTGAGACCTTGGCCCTTAATCCATCCAGACTTATGGTAATTTAACAAATTGCTACCCTTCAGTAGAGCTTCAGGAACTGCGTGTACACCGTGAACGGTGTCTGGCAGGAGGTCTGAATCTGTTCAAGGGAGACTTATTTTATGCTGCATTATCTCAAAACCAGGAAGAGATTTTTGAACATTCATAGCAGTTCCATGCTTTCCTAGCAGTGCTATGGGTCTGAGCCAGTCAGCTCCTGAATTACTTGGGAAAACTTACTTGGCTTCTGAAGATGAGTGAGTCACAGAGCTCAGGGGCAGAAGGCTTTTAAATCCACAAGGCATCATGAGCTTATCACACTTGAACTCCCATAAAGTATTTTCATCCGGTTGGTCTGTATGGGGACCAAAGTTTATTGTTTGTCTATATCTTACACAGTTGAAACCACGAGAAAAAAAAAAAAGAGAGAGAGAATAAAGGAGGAAATAGGTAAAAGCTCATGATGCCCAAACTGCCACTAATCTGGATTTATGTGGAATCTGAGTCATTCATGTTAATTCTACTCCACTCCTCGGCTCAGTGGCTACCTAAAAGGATATAGTTAACAGCTTTAAAAATTCCCCAGATCTCAGTTCCTGAAAGGGTAATGTTTCTGGACAAAAGTCAAAAAATTGCCTTTCTTGGCTTCATCTCAGGAGGTCCTTCAGACATTCTTTCTACTATATTCTCTGACTTTTTCCAGACTATTGTCTCATGCCAGAATCCCCTCTGAGCTTGTTGGAAAAAACCCTATGTACTTCACTTGACTTTATTTTTCCTTCTTTTCATCTCTGAGTAGTAGGGCAGATTTCTCTTTCCAAGGAAAAATCTGGTTAAGAGTCTAAGAGTAGGAAAGTTCAAGGAGTTTCACTGTTTCTCTCACATCATTCTTATTGTCAAGCTGCAGAGGAAGTGAAACAAGAATGGGGAGAGGAAAAAGGGCTGAATGGTGACCTTTAAGATGAGCATTTTAAATAGTTGGTTCCTAAAAATCCTGAGAACCCCTGAGGTCTGTACCTCCTCAGAGGACCTCAATCCACAACTCTCTAATTGAGTGTGTCATGGCAGGACACTCACTCTACTGAAGGCATTTTGAAGTGATGCTGAGTTGGCTGAACTATAAAATTACAGCTATAAAGTTGGGATAAAATAGAGGGCTCCAGAGAGAGGAGCAACCTTGCCTAGAACATATATTGTGCATCTTCCTAAGTTTTTGTTGCTTAAAGAAACAAATCACTTGACCTTCTTCTTTCTAAGTCAGTGGCTCAATACTAACAGGAATGGACAAAAGGGCCTAGGTAGGACTTCAGTTAACATAAGCTGAATCAAACTTAGGGTTCATCTTCCATGCTTTTGGGTGTTTCCTGTTCCTCGTGTCTCTGGTATAAATGAGAGTTAATATCTGTGTGCCATAAGTAAATGCTGTGGGCTGGGGGTGTTATAGCCCCTTCAAAGCATTAAAGCAATATGTAGCTGGTAAGAAGCTCAAATGGTTTCTTTTTGCTCCATCTGGAAAGAGAAATGGCTTGACATAGTTTATTTTTAACTAAATTTTAGCTACGTTTAACCTCTCTAATAAAAGACATTGATATGAACTTTATGGTATTTTACTTGGATTCATCCCATTTGAGAATTACACAAGTGCAAAAAATGTGTTTGAAAATATGAAGTCAATTCTTTTAATACAAACAAATAACTCTGAGAGCCTCTGTTTATTTGTATGTAAAATTTGAGAAAGGAAAGAAAAGGCTTTTTGGGCAGTTCTTATGGCAGTCCATCATATGCCAAGTTTCAAATTTTGGTGCCAAGTATACTTTTACAAGTGAGTTTTAAATCTTCAGTAAATATTATTTCTATTCGATTACTAACATCAACCGAACTGTAGAACCAAAAGGATTCTGCAGGGAAACTCATCAGTCCCTTCAGCCCTGACAATGTCTGCCAGAGGGAGACCTTGGTTCTCAATTGTGGCAAAACAGGACAATACGCATGAAAATCATCATGGATTTATAGAGATCATGCCATATTCTGACAAAAATTGCCTAAATCATGCTTCAGGAAACTCTCCAAAGCTCCTGTTTAGTGCTCTCAATTTTATTTCCAGCATAGCTGATTGCCAGATATTTGTGCATGAATTAAATTTTATTGCCTTATTATACTTGACTGATTTATGTAGAGGCATTTGTGTAACGATGAGCAAACCATTGGAAGGTTTTAAGGCATTGGTTCACTGCGGGGAAAATTTCTGCAGTTTCAACCTCGCTATTGGTTTGGAGTTCCCAAGAATGGGCTTTCTCATCACATTTTCCGCAGTATTTCCTGGTAATAAACCTGGCTAAACAACACGCTTGCGCTCGGTCAAGATTTACAGAGGTTTCTCAGAAGTGCTGTGGTTGTCATTCTGGAGTAGTGGAATTTCCTTTGCTCGTAAAAGCAAATTTTAGGGCAATGGCAGCTTGTTTCAATACATTTGCAATGCTGTTTTTCTCTCTGAGGGGTGCAGTGGAGCATTTTTCAAGCTAGGGAAGGAAAAAAGACAGTTGATAGAAGCAGATGTCTCTTCACTCTCCATGTTGGTTTCGTGTCACCAGGGATTTACAGGGCAGCGGAAAGGGCCGATGCCATTTTCCTTTGCGCTGGGAGCCTGGAAAATGGACAGAGACCGGACAGTGGCCAGAGGCTGAGGAAGCCCAAGTCCAGGCAGGTGAAATGGGACCTGCCAAGACACCCCATGGGATGGCAACTCCCCATGGAGGTCAGCTGGGGGCTGCAGAGGCTCCCTGGGGCCACAATCAGTGTCTGACTGACCACAGTCAGAAGCAGGACAGCCTCAGTCCTGGGTGCTGGGGACAGGGACAGGACAGGATGTCAGACGTGTGGGCAGAGAGCACAGGGGAGCCTGGGGTTCCAGCACAGGGGCTGAGAGCCCTCAGGGGGCTAAAAGGGTGTCTTGGGCTCTGACTGTAGCAAGAGGAGCCTGGGGACAGGGCTGGGCAGGGACAGGGAGGCTCATCCGTCCCTTCAGCCCTGACAGTGTTTTCCAGAGCAAAACCTTGGTACCAGCACTGCCATGGCTGCAAAGCTGAAAACTGACCAGGTGCTGTGTAAGTGGTGTGCAGCTACAGAAAAACCCTCAGGACAAATGCCCTAGAAGGTGGGCAAAGGCAGAAACTCCATCTCATCCCACAGGTTGGGTCCTGCACATCACCGCAGTGGCTGTTCCTTGGGATGAACTCAGTGCGCTGAACAGGCACCATGACACTGGCAGAGCTCAGCTGGAGGCTGAACATGTCCCTTGTCCCCAGGAAACTGAGGAGTCAAGGTGGGAGCTGGGCACAGCCTCTGGAAAGCATCTGAGGCTGAAAAGGAAGGTGTTTTTGGAGCGTTAGTGTCTATTGGGTGTGACAACCCCTTGCTGCCCGTCTTTTCTGGATCACTTTCTTGGATTTCACTGCCTGCGTTTCATCCAACTTCCATTTCAGGCACCAAGTAGGCCCTCTGGAACTCATCTTTCAGTCCTCTGCCCATAACAGAGCTCCAAAAAAAGGCAGTGACAATACACAAAACCCACCAACCTGCTGGCATGTGGTGCTCAATATGTGTTTCTGTGTGTTTGGCTATTTTGAGCACAAAACCAAACTTTTGTTTTGCATTTTCTCAATTGTTGCCACTCATATAAAAGTGACAAAATGAATGTTTACTGAAAGAAACCTCAGTCTCTGATTGAAGAATCTCTAAGGTCAGAAAGTTATTATTTTAAGGCTCTGATGAAGAGGAGAAAAATGTTCTCTTTTCTCCTGCCATTGTCTCATGTCATTTAGGAAGCTTCTCCAAACAGCTCTATTTTTTTTCCAATGGGAAATTAAAGACAGCACAAAACTTTAAAAAAATTTTCCTCTATATTAGTGTAAACTAATTCTCTAGAAAGTATGGTTAGTTTGGCTTTACTTCTGAAGATCTGAAGATATCTGAACTGGATTTGCTCAGGTTAACTCCAGAGCTGGAGCTAGGTGAGGGGACACCATACGTAGCTGAAGTTCAAATTCTGCTACACAGAATTTGTGTTGTCGCTTGACTGCGAAGTGCCCATGAGAATTTCAATGCAAAAACAGACCTCTGCTGTAGCCTTTTATACAGTTCAGATTTGCCCTCAGTACACCTCACAAACTCATATCACTCAGGGGATGGAAATCTTGGATTTAAAGCCTAGATATAGACGAAGTGATTATCTGGCCCTCCATCCTCCATTTAGGAGGAAATATAACTACTTCTGTGTTAAAGATGTGATTCTTCCCATAGAACACCAGATTCTTATAGATTTTAGTTATTAACAATATTGGCTTGAATTCTCAAAAGTCTCATGTTGCGTGTCCATCCATGAGAGGTAATGGGGCTGCATGATATGCAGATGTCACCCAGCATCTCTGGTAGCCAGAGCATCCAAATGGTGTTACTTTCTGCCAGTCCTCTGGGTTATTTGTCCTATGAATAATATATAAAAAAAGCCAATACTCAATATCATTAAAAAAATTGTTTTCTACTCTAAATATCTTTCTTTCAGATGACAGTTCAGATTTGAACATGTAAAAGGTTTGATCTTGCATACTGATGATTTGTTTTCTATTTAAGCTTTCATTTCATTGGGCATGCAGCTGTATCTCCTGCTATCCAAAATTTAAGAAGAAAAATTCCAAACGATATACTGGAGTTCAATTTTTTCCTTTTCTTTTTTATTTTATTTTATTTTTTTTTATTTTTTTCCTCCCTTTTTTATTTTATTTTTTTAAATTTCTCCCTGCACCTATGACTTTCAATCATTGTGGAGTGTTAAGACCAACACTTAATCTCACTCTTTTGTCTCAGAAGGAGCGAGGAGGTTCTGAACAGCAAACTATTCTCATAAATTCTCAAGTTTAAAAATCCCACGGCACCCCCTGACCCATTAGTCTTGCCAAGGGTGTTGATTTTTGCACAGATTAACATAGGATGTTGTGGTATTTTCTTTTGATGCATGATATACAAAGGATCTGTTGAGTATCTTAGTTTGATTTTAAGATAGTCACATTTGTTTCTTGTTTGGATATCTATAATTTTAAATTAAGAGAAGTGCCTGAGGAAATCTCTGCAGTCTTCTCTTTCACAAAGGGGAAGTAGGGGCAAGAAGAAAGAAACAGAAAAAAAACAACTTCTTTTTCCCCCCTGGCTCACACAGGTTTAGCTGAAGGCTGTAATTGTTCCTAAGCAATTAAACTATGATTTTATTGCCTGAGCCCAGACATTACATTTAGTTTTGTCTTATCAGACATATACAATTTCAAATCCTAACTTGTAAGAATGACCTTGTCTACAAGCTTGTCTGACTTGTTTGACTACCTCCAAAGCTGAGCTCTGTTGAGGGGTTTTAAATTCTGTGTCCCTTAGGGGTGTGAAGATATGACCCAGTCCTTGGTGCTGCAATTTGTCTGAATGTGACTGAAAACTCAAACAAATGATCATTCTCTTTTAGAAAAGAAAAGTAGAAGGAATGTAAATAAAAACAAAGAATATTCATTCATAAATAGTGGTAAATGCTTGTCAAAAGTTTGTCATGGTCCAAAAATAGACATGTCTGTTCTTTCATGTATGTGCCACACTTTCATCAGCTTCACAACATGTTTGGAAGTAATCAGGGTCCAGTCACTAACCCAGGGCTTTTCTCTTCAGAATATAATGCAAATTCATCTATTGGTCTTTTCCTTACAAAATGGGAACATGCTTTAATCATAATAGTTTATAAAATTACTTCCCCTTAGGAAACAGACTCTTTACTGTTAACCTTAATACACTGATTACTGTATTGTTTGCAGTACAAATTAGACTTGAGTATGGATTGTCCAATCTAGAGTGATTTTCTTTAGTCAAAGATATGGTATCCATGATGTCCTTATCATTCTCAATGCAGGTGTTCAACCTTTTGCAGAATAAATCTGCCCAAATATGTTAGAATTTCATCTGCTAAAAGGAAGGCAAAATATGCTTAATACTGTATAAAATTACTGAAGGGTAATTTTCACGGAATAATTCTGCTCATATACTTTGCAAATTCTGAGAATTTAAGTGATAAACCTGGAAATCAGACAGGAACACTGAATGTCCTGTTTGACCCTAGGCATATCATTTTGCCTAGTTACTCCTGGCTGGGAAATGAGAAATCATGTTGGTTTTTGTATTTATTTTCATGTCCCATTTTTATTTGAAGGTTTAAAGGGAGAGAATATGTCATTTCCCTTGATATTTTTTTCTGATAATGCATCCTTCTCACTCTAAAATCTACTTCCTGGTGTTTTGAAGAGAGTTGACTTTCCTTCCAGCAACTATTTTTTGCTATTCCTTGAATGACAGAGCCCATATATTTTCACTATTAAAATCTGTCATTCAAGTCACCTTTAAATCTTCTGTCTGATTAATTGATCAATCAGGTAGAGGCCTGTAATACCTTAAGTTTAAGGAATTTTGTCTATAATTTGAGGTTTTATTGTGATCAGTCATATGCATCCAACATAAGCACAAAGAATCTTTATGATTTTCAGGAATCAAACCGCATCCAGGTTTTGCGTTCACATTTAAAAATGACTACTGAAATATGTGAAATATGCCACCAAAAAAGGGTGCCACCAAAAATAGTGGAACTTAAGCCAAGCAACTATATTATAAAATTTTTCCTTTATGAATTCTTCTGAAATCATTGAAAACCATCACTATGTACCTTGAGATATGTTCTTTATTCATATTGTTCACTTTTTTATTTTCCAAATGAAAACTTAGAGATAACCTACTATGCACACCAAACACAGACCTTTTCATGCTAAAAGATTTTTTGCATTTGCTGGTTATCTAATTATTTGATCATCTTTTAGATGGTTTAGAAGTTATTTTCATGCCCTGTTTTTGCCTCTTTGTTAGAAACAAGTTCAAGAGGAAACCTCCCTGGCAATTGGGAAATGCTTACTTGGGAACAACATGGTATTTAATAATAAATATTATATGGATATATATATATGTGTGTGAATAAGCGTGTGTGTGTGTATATATATACAATTTTTTCCCATGCAGCTTTAAACTTTCTTTCTTAACACATAAGGAAATTACAGTTTCTTCAACAACCTATGACTGTTCAAATTGGACCAAATGTAACTTAATAGGAGTGACATTTCTCCTATCAGTGCAAGGAGAGAACTACATTCTTGAATTGTGTCTTGCAGAGACTTCACAGGGTTCATTTTACACAGGGGGACAGAACTTTAGTCAAAGCCATCCCTTGGACAGACCTATTTGTCACTCAGGTACCATGAACCTGCTACATGTTGGGATAGATGTTACACCAGAGCCTGCAGGATGAACTGGAGGCCATCTGGAGATCTGAGAGAAGTTTCACTATGTGTCTGAAAATTTGGATTCATCATTTAAAGACTGTGAAGATCTCAGAGAAGTTGCTAGCCTGGAGTCAATTGGTTTCTTAGAAAGAAAACGAGTAAATTTGTCATCAACTGATACCAGATTTGACACTGTGAATTTCAAGCAGTTATATCAGTTTTCCCAAGACAAGTATCTACTTTCCATTCCCCTCATGCCTACTGATTTACTGAGTTATTCTGCATGTCTGTGTGTGCACTTTAAAGTCTTTTTAAATATCACTAAATACCATAGTGTATTTAAAGACAGGATTATGGGCAGATCCTGAAGTACACAACCTACCAAATTTTGCCTGATTACCACGCACTTTCTCTGACTTATGCTGAATATTTGAATTTCTATTTACTAAATAATACTAAATAATTTTTTCCTTTTTTTTTTTTTTTTAATCCTCCCTTTTTAACTCCTACCTGTGGTATTTCTTTACCCTTGAGTTTCTTTGGTGTATTTGCTTTCAAGGTGCAGTTTATTTTCCCGGAATAGTGAAGATTCAGACTTCTGTCAGACTTTCACTTCACCTACCTGTAATAGGGGATTTTCATTCACTACTTTCAGTGTTTAATAGCTGTGGAGACAATCATACCTCCTGCTGAGATGCTGTCCATCTGCTTCTAAGGTATTGTGACTAATGGGACTGAAAAGTGGTGCTCATCATATAACAGCAGTTTGAATGGGCATCAAGAGCTCTGCAATGTGAGCAGACACAAACTTTGAATAAAAAAGACAGGCCTTTCAGCGTGTACCACTGGCTTCCCTAAATGTTCAATATCATTTTTTTTTCTCCTGGTTCTGTTTTGCTGCTGAATTTCCACGTCCTAATCAGGGTGAGAATGTGTGTCCAAACTGCTAGGAGACTGTAGATCACCAGGGTCTTTCAGCTTAGAGCAGGGTGTTCAGGAGCTCTAATTCTACTTGCTTCTATTCTCACAATGGTAAATATGGATTATAAGGATGTTGATGTCTTAGTATTTTGCTAAGACATTATTTTAGTTAAAATTGATAGTAATAAAATCCCACTTTTTACTGGCTCAAATTTGTCTGTTTTTATTGACTTGAGCAGTTCCATTGACAACAGCGAAGATGCATTCTAATAGCAAATTTTTATTGGAGTTTTTTTAAATCGTATGTGGGTTTCAGTTCAATGAAAAATATGCAGGAGAGAGAAACACTTGATACCATGTAGTAAGTCAGTTTATTGAATGATAATTTCTGTGCTCTTTAGCAATATGAGTTGTGTCAGCCTTCACAGTGTTTGTGCAGCCATGTGAGAGAGCAAAAATGCAGCTTTCTTCCTCCTGGAGCGGCATCATTGGTATGCTGGAGCTGACAGCTCAGCTGCAGGTTGTGCTAAGGACAATGTCACTAAACACATTAAGCATCTACCCTTTTCATTAACAGCTTTAAAACAACCTGGAAGCACTGTTGACAAAGCTTGTTGCAAATATGTTCCAGAGATGAGAGCAGGCATTAGTACTGCTGGAAGTGAGTAGAGTATCGGATCTCTCTAACTATATTACCTGCCTCTACTGCTGTTCTGTTCAAACACTTCATGGACTTTCACATTATTTACCCTCAAAAAGCTCTGTAGTGGCAGCTGTGCCTTTATCTCTGGTTTACACTGGAGGAAGCTAGAGTATAGCCAAAGAACTTGCCGAAAGTCATACAGGAAATATATAGTGAATAGAGAAGTTAAATGCTAGATTAGTTCACTGTTAGACCTTTCTTCCTCATCAAATAATTCTTGATTTTGTAGGTGAAAATAAGGGAGTTATTTACTGTGAAATGTAGTGTAGAACACAAATTCTAATGCTTTTACATGGCTAATTATAATGTTGAAGATCTGAGCAATTGCTTAATGCAAGCTGGAATTCAGCAGGAATCATAGCAAGATTTTTCTTGGAAATGCAGGTAGACTGCATAAGGATTGAAATTATTTGTGTGTAAATGATTCCCAGCAGTATTGCCCACAACTGTCAGGAAACTGGCTTAGTATGGAGCAACAAGCCCACTGCAAATGAGTAGATTTGAAACAAGCAAGTAATGGAAAGCCTTTGCTCTTGGTTCACATTGTGCCACCACAGAAGTGTAGTCACTGAGTCTTGTATGTGAGGAACTAAGAGATGTGATGTGGATGGTGGAAAACTTTTTGGTATTTACAATTTGTTATTGCATACCAGAGCAACTGTGAGATTGTGAGATTAAGAGTAACCGCTTGCCAGATAACATCATACCAAGCATCTTTACTGGGGTTGCACATCTCAATGCTTATCTCAGAGCTATCCAGGGAGCTATCCAGGGGACTTGTTTCACAAAATTTCCTCTTCCCTACATTCAGAGTGATTCAGAGCCAGAAGAAAAGGGGACTTGCAACAAGGCATCCTAATTTAAGATTAGTGAGACAGGCTGGATGAGACTAGAATAATTTTATATAATCATATACAAAGAACCTTGTGCCCTCTTATAGAAAAAAACCACTCCAAGTTGCTTTGAAAAGTCATGTGATTTCCATTAGATCCAGCCATCTGATTATTCACAGGTTGCTATTAATGGCCCCATCTATCACAATCTAGTGTGATATACAGTTCATCATCATTCTAGTTTATTTCGGTGAGCAGAGAGTTTGTTATGGTGGAGCGTTGCTGGAGGGTACACTAGATGGCATTCTTGATAACTGTGCATTCCTCTGCACTCTTACTGATGCTCAAATATGGTTTAGGGATTCCTGGAATAATTTCAGGAAGTGTGCTAAATTCCCCATCTGTGGCAGATGCTTAAATGCTACACATATAGTTCTGGCTGCATGTCACTTTCCTGGATATATGGGAGTGGAGAACTGGTCTTTAGGCTTTGACAGCTCGTTAACTGGTCGTCATGGAACTGCTGGGTTACCTGTTAAGAGACAGGAGTCTCTGCAGTGCAAATCAGACTGCCTCTACTGACTTCAAAGGGAGCAGGCTTCTTTATGCTAGCTTTGGATCTGCCCCACTGCCTTTAAAACTTGTACCCCTTGAAAGCTCTCCTGTGCAGAAGCCTGGGGCACACAATTATGATGACCTTCTTCGTGATTTTATTGTAGCATTCATCCTCTTTTCTCTTGTAACACTTGGCACCAACAAGTTGCATTTAATATTAGATAAAAAGTAGCTCGAGGCAAACCGATTTCTGTTTACATTTTAAACTGCAGAGCATTCTTTGGGGATCTGTACAAATAAAAGCCAACAGGCCCGATGTCCATCTTTTCAAGGCCCTTATCTGCACCATATAAATTAGCATAAACAGTATTTAGAGTTCTTGAAGAAGATAAATCTATTGTATTTACATTTTTGTTAGCAATCCAGGAAACTTCATATTAAATTTGTTATCAATAAATATTTATGAATTCAAGATAATGTTTCTATCTGACACATATGTAGCAGCGGGAGGATTTTATGCTGCATTAATGTAAAAGAACGAAGTGCTATCAAAATGTCTGTGTTAGTTTGATTCAAAATGTCTAAGAAGGAAGTAATCCATCAGTCAAGAGTTATTACTCGCTAGAGAGATATTTATAAATCATTCTAACTGAAAAGAAAATCAAAGAGTAGACTCAACCTAAATATTCATCATTACTCTGGCTTTTGAGGTTTCAGATATAAGTTCCTGGTCAGCGGCAGTTTTTTTGAATAAACCACTACAAGGCACAAGTAAAAGAGTCTGTTGATGAAAGCAGCCTCTTGTGTCTGTTCTTTATAGTCATCAGACTACTATCATCCAGCATGGTCTGAAGTTTTGGTTCGCTGAGCTGAAAGAGATCTTAAACCTTCATCTAGTACACACGCTAGCTGTAAAATAGGATGTAGTGTTTTCAACCTGTGAAATAATTTCTTCTGACCAGCATTTGGTCATCACTGTTTGCATAGCATTTAAACATATGTTAAAATGAACAAAATGAACATTTTAATCCAGTGAGATATGCAAATATTAAAGATGTTGAACATTAACTTGAACATTCAGCTGAGCAAAGTGGGAAAGAAATGCAGAATATTGCAGTGGTATTTGTTTTTCATTAAAGGAGTTGCTTTATATGCTATAAAAATATTTTGGTGTTAATATACTGTGTACAATCCTTTAAATTTATGTTCCTCCTGATATTTGATTGTCCCTATTATTAATTTTCCGTTTGCACCTATTTAAACGCACTCGTAAAGTGAGATCAGTCACACTGTCATGTGTGACTAGTTTAGCCAAGCAACTTGGTGAACACTGAAAATTGGTCACAAATTGACAAATCATGTCACCTGGAGTTCTATTTGTGTAATTGTGTCATCTTTTGTTTTAATACACAGGGCTAAACCTTTCCCTGTACTTCCTTTTGCTTGTGGATTTTAGACTTCAGAGTAAGTTGGAGAGGAAAAAACATGAAAACTTAGACAAAACTGCCCAGATTGTTTTTGTGTCATCTTCTACTGAGTGATCTGTTTTAACAGAAAGTGGTTTATCCAGCAAATTTAACTGGTTTTGAAATACATGCAAATATCCTCTGAATGTGCAGCATTTGAAGTTACTCCTCCAATGACACAGTTCAGTCAGAGGTTGACAGTGAGTTGTTCACATGTGCCTGTGGGCATCCTGTCTGTGTGCCATGCTCAGCAGAACCCTGTTGCAGGAATAAGCAGCAGTTCCAAATATAAAAAGATTGACTGTTGTTCTGAGTTTTTCACTATATGTATTTCATGCTACATGTCTAAGCCTTTAGTCATCTCTTTCATATGTGACACCATTTCTGTTTCCTTGTTGGATAAATTTCTGTGCCAACATCAGCTCCCAAGACAAGTTCATGAACTGGTGCAGCACAAGCACTTGTACATGCACAGTTCATGAGTCAACCCTTATTGACATGCTAAGCAAACCAATATTGGCAGAAAGATAAAAGCAATAGCAAGTACGATCAAACTGAATTTACTGGTTTTGTTCTGAATAAACAAACATTTTGTCATAGCCTTTTCTAGTTTTAATGTCTCTTATTTAAGACTCCTTTTTGTGGTATCTCTTTCAAAACAAAAAATCTGTAAGGGTACAGTTACGTCATTCTCTAAAAGATCACAGAGGTATTATAATGACCCAAAGGTGAATGTCAGGCTATTAACAAACACCTAACTAGGTGAGCTTTAATTGATTTGAGGCTTCATAATGAGATTTCACACAGCTCTGTGTAGTGTGTAGTTGCATGGAGTTGAGCCACACGTAATTTTTTAGAGAGTAATTATAAGAATTCTTTGTTAGAATGCAATGTCCCCTGTAAAAGGGGGAGGAGCTGCCTCAGAGATGCCAAGAAATTTCTCCATGATTTTTATATTAAATGCATCCAAAAGGTACAAGTGTACATATATGTGCATATGCAAAGAGATGCATATATACATATACATGTACATGTACATATACATATACATATACATATACATATACATATACATATACATATACATATACATGTATGCAAAGATACATCTATACACATATGCATCTCTTTATATAAATATATAAAGTTACAAGCGTGCACACTTATGGCATTTTTATGCGTTATACAGCTGTATATCCACAGAGAAGAAATCAATCCAGCCATGGTATGAATACAGGGGATATTTTTTTATTTTTTTTTTTTTAGCTATGACGTGAAGATAATTTTGATTAGAAGTACAAAAGAGGTCAATTTTGGATTCCTTTCTGTGCCAGGAAAGGCTAATGTGCAATTATGTTATGCTTTTAGTGTCTCTTTAAAATAAAATCTCGTTGGTACAGAAAAGGGTTCAAATAAATGTTGCTTTACTTAAACTCTCAGTGAAAATAATGGTTTTTACAGTTCATTTGCTGCTGGTTTTCTTCATACAGCTGTGCATGGGAATCAGGTCTGGAGGTCATTATACAATCTTGATGTTCATAGCTGAATCATCTGAAGAGATTGATTGAAAACATATTTCACCTTTGATGTGGGCTTTTTTCCCCATGAGTTTGACTTCATATTTAGTTCATTATGGTATTCCTGGAATGCTGACTCTTTTTGACATTCATACACCCATGAGGGCAGCAAAAGGTCTAGCTTGCACTAATAGATGCAAATTATATCTAACATCCTACACTTAAATAAATCTCAAACTACTGTCTTAAACAGATAAAGTCCAAGAAATATAAATAGAAAGCAACTTTGGATCATACTGACGTGAAAAATATCACAGCACAAAGATTTAGGTGTTGATTTTTGACCTTAACTTTGCAGTATACGCTGTTCCTGGATGAAGTCAAAAGCTTAATATTAGGCTTTATTGTATTCATTAGCAATCTTTCATACTGTACTGGCCTTGCATGTCAAGCAAAAACACATTAAAATGTGTGTTATGCCGCTAAGTGATGATGTAGATCTTTATTGAGTCTTTACCTCTTTTCACATTGAAGGCTGGTTAATCCCTTCAATTTTCTTTTGTGGAGGGATAAATAGACCACACAAGAGCCAGAGGGCTGAGACTAAATCATATAATCTCTGACAAAAAAAGTAGAGGAAGCATCAATCCAGTTTGTTTCTGAGGTAGATAGCCAGGGTACAGATAGCAAAGCTGGCGACTGGCCATGCTCAGATGCACCATCTTTGGAACAGGCTGCCCAGAGAAGCAGGGGATCCCTGGAAGTGTTCAAAGCCAGGATGGATGGGGCCCTGAGCAACCAGATCTAGTGGGTGGCATCCCTACCCATGGCAGGGCAGCTGGGACTAGATGATCCTTGAGGTCCTTTCCAACACGATTCATGCTATGATGCCATGATCCTTCCAGAAGTGATTTCTCCGTGTCTGACAGTGGTGTATCAGCTATTACCTTATCTGTCCCTATTTTGAATAATTGAGCATAGGCTGGATTTGTGAACTCTACCTGAGAACGTGTTTGAAAGAGACTGGGTTATTCAAGAAAATAGAAATGACAAGAAATACTGAATTTCTGTGTTCATACCTATCTAAAATATATCTTGGATTTTCCACGAGAGACACTGACGCGTGGTATAATGTTTGCTCTCATCACAGAGATCAGGTTATGGCTGACAGTCTTTGAGAATTTGTGTTCAACCTGAAGCCAATATCAGCCATGTTCTTTGTAAATGGCATCTGGATAGGGTTTGAGCCTGAGTTTGTGCGTCTCCAGCTTCCAGGAATAGTTCAATTCCTCTTAGGTTGTCCTCAGGCAAATGCAATAACTGCAGAGCTCCAGGTAACATTGGCAGCTGGGGGAGGAAAGCTAAATTCCACATGCTTGTTGAAACTTGTTTTGTCACTTTTCAGAAAAGAATTCAGGATTCAGGCAATTTTAAAGAGAAAGTACAGTTGAGTGGCTACTAAGTAGCGAAGTCAAAAAGGATGTGTAATTCTCAGAGGAGTCATGCTGACTTTTCTGGTTTCTTTCTGCTCAAAGAACCTTATTTTTATGCATAGCCTATTACCTCTGACCACTGACCCAAGAAGAAAGAAATCCCTTTGGCAGGGGGAGGAATTAACTTTCATCTCCCACTTTCTGGGGAAGCCCCTATGTTTTAAATCAATGGTTTAATTTCACTATGTCCTGTTCACAACTGCAGTAGCTGTGAAAGCACTCCATGTTTTCTGGGGATCTGATCTGGTCTATATGCATAAGCTCTACCCTGATGATGCGTATCGAGTCAGGAAGACCCTGAGGGGAATTCAGAGAAGGAAGGCAGCCTGGTCTTCAGTGAGAGTTTTACAGTGCTCTGCTCAACAGTACAGTGCTCAACCCTGTCAGAACATGAGCTCTTCTGCAATCGTGCACGAGTTAAGCTCTTTGGAAACTTCAAGGTCTCAAAATGCAACAATTGTGAAGACTAGGTGACTTTGATGCTTATGTGGCATTTGAAAAGGGGCTTTCAGGAACTCTGTTTTGGATGTAGTTACCAAAATGTCAACCTTTCCCTGGATAGGTGCCTAGATCCTTTTCTTTTTGCTTATTTTTGGGTTTGTATTCAACTTAAATCCTAGGCCAGATAACATCTTGCCCCTGAGCAAGACTTGTGTGATCTTGTACCCGGTGAGGTGAGCTTGAGTATGAAACAGGCCATCTAGTTACCTGTCAGTTCTCTGAAGAGCTGGCTGGTGCTCAGCATATCAGCTTTACAGCTGTTTAACCATGAGAAGATTTGAACAGAGGGTTTCTTTTGTCTTCTGAATATTTATAATTCATTAAAAGAGAGAGAAAAGAAAAAAAGCCTATGTGTGATGCAAGCGCTTTACCATCAGGTCAATGTGATGAGGAATATAATGGTAAAACCAGATACTCTGAATCAGGTCTTATTTCCAGCTGCAGGTAAAATCTTATCCTCAGTGGAAACACATGGCTATTGATTCAGAGGAGGCCAGAACTTCTTGTAGTAATGTAGGACATAAATATTTAGCTAACATATAGAGCACTTCATAATTTAACTGTGAACTTAAAAGGTTCAGTGAGGTTCAGATAGACTCTTTATAAGTAAGCAAAGTATTTATTTTTTTAATTGTAGAGATGATATTTTCATAGAAATACTACTATCTTATATGCTCATCTCTGAAGATCTTGCTTTCTCCAAAAGCAGGAAATTATTCTGATAACAAAAAAAGAGTGCATTGATGCAAATAATACCTACAAAACCACTTCCCTTGAAGAAACAACATAAATTATAGGGCAGAAACCATTTAGACATCTTAAGTACTGGTTAAAGAATTAGGCGTGATTAGTATCATAATAAAATATTTTTTATCAGCTATTTTCTATCAATTCAAGAAGTTGCATATGTTGTTCCCTGGAGGAAACTACCTGCTTGTGGCTGGAGAGTTCATTCCTTTCAGGGGGATGAGAAGTTCATTAAGCAGGGCATTTTTGTACTGCTGCAGACACAGGTGGGGAACCTGCTTCTATTGGTGGCAGGACAGTTGCTGGTGCTAGACAGAAGATGGAAATTCTCATGTGATTCAAGATCTCCTGCTTCAGATGTGGAGATACCCGACAGGAGAAAATGTGTGAGGTGCACTTAGGCACAGGTCTTCACATTTCAATGTATTTATCAAGATACTGGGAAGAATCTGAGACCCTGGTATAGAAAAGTCTCTTGGGCTTTGCTTTTGCAGGTACCTCAGCTTTCCCCCTTTGTAAAAGTGCAGCAGAGGAGACACTGCACAGTCTGGAGAAGAGGGTTTTCTGTCCCACCAGAAATCTACTCAATAGCTTGTGGGAGATACAAAGCAGCCCATACAGTCAAAATTAATATGTTTTCAGGAAACAGAAATACCTGGAGGAGCAGTCCTTGTGTTCCTGATACAATACTCATCTGATATTCTCACTGTGTTAGGAGCACAGGTGTTTTTCCAGTCCTTAATGTAAGCTTCCAACATACTGTGGGCAATGAAATGTAGCCACAATGAAATCCAGCAGTATATTCCAGCAAACATAATAGCTAAGCGTAGACAAATTAGAATAAATTGTTAACAACTCTCTGCAGATATATCTCCCTACTTTGCTATATGCAGTAGAGTCCCATTTTTGAGGCATCTTCAAAAGAGGTGGGCTTGTTTATAGCACTTAAACCAAATACTTTGCTTTACAATGAGCATTTCCCATTCTGGTCAGCATTCAAACACGTAAATAGGCAATATCTTTGTACTTACAGAACTCTGACGTTGTTGGAGTTTTGGTTGGTTTGGTTTAAAATTAATTGAAATAAATTCTATTTTTTGAGAATTTTGATTTGATTCACCAGTTCCTCACCCTTAAGAGGATCGTTTTTTTAGTGGGATTTTTTGCTACATCTGCCAAAAACTATTTGACTTGTTAAAACTCATGGTGCCTGGGAGGCACTTCCAATCTACTGTATGAGGCATTTCTGAACAAGATTGCATCCATACAATTTAATTTAATAGCTCCTGATATATTTAGTCTTCATGAATTTCCTGATTCCCATTTTGAACCTAAATATATACATATATTTTGGGAGTGTGTAAGCTGCTGGTAGCAATGAATTTCAATATTTATGCTTTGATCTATCTATCAGAGCTGAGTACAGGGTGAGACCCCAAGTTTCTTATATTTGTTACATGAGCTTTTACAAGACCACATTGGAACCATGCTCAAATATGTGGTAAGACTGGCAATGGTGTAGCCATATAAAAACCTATGGGAAAAATTTAAGAATAATTATATAACTTCTGTATGAAATGTCAAAGTTTATAACGAAGTGATTTGGAGATTTAATGCAACTTCAACCTCTTTAGTCTATTTGTAATCATGGACAGAATTTGTTTACATGCAACTCACCTTTGATGTTTGTCCACCTGCACCCTGTCAGTGTTATACTCTGTCATGTAAAATTCATTAAATTTGTTCATTGCAAAACCCTGTCAGATGTACAAGGATTACTTTACAAGTTCATTAGTGATAAAAAAAAAAAATAACTGAACTCTCAATATCTTACTGAATAATTGGAAATAATTAGTATTTCTACCTGTATTAACAGTAGAATGTGATTTAAAAGACAATTAATAGCTTTTCTGAGCTACTAATCTTCCTCCAAAAGATTAATTCTGATGATCACTCTTCCTTCTCTTTCCTCAGCTTTAAAAATCCCACTCAGTTGTTTTGTTTTTTTTCCAGGTAGCCTTACAACTCCACAGCACTGTTTCATCATTCACCTATATTCTCCACCATGAGGTTTTACCAGCTACGTGAAAATAAATAGACGGAGTGCTAGAAAAAGGAGAACAGAGCATAGTTCTCATCTGATGACAGTGATTTTTCTCTGATTTTTGAGATTCATACGAGTTCTGCCTTTGCAAAGCCTAAAAACAGATGAACTGCTCCATCTTACTGGTTGAAGAGAGTTGTAATAGATGATTATTTTATCTGTGTATGCCTACAGCTATCAAAAAGTGATATTCTGTATTCCTTCAATGAGAGCAAGACTGGAGTTTTAAGAGAAAATATCTTTTAGACAAGTAATTTAAAGAGACACACAATAGTTAGGTATGGGGTAATCATTTGGGTTGAAAGCCACATTTCAAAGGCAGCCAAATAGCTCATCTTTCATCAGTATTTAGACCCCACAGCATAAATCAGAAAATATTCACTCCACTTAACAACAGTATTTTAGTAATCATAACATTATCAAGATTTTAAAGAAGGAGGCTATTGATTTCTTCCTCTGAAACTTTTAGGGAAAGTTATATATTATAGGAAAGGTTCCAGAGTAGATACAGGCTCAGCAGAAAAATTATAGGATTATTTGGTTTCCCTTGTTTCAGTAGGAGTACTTCTTGTAAAAATCACGTCTCAGTCATAGATGGACAGTCCGGGGAAGAATCATTTAATAAAAAGTAGCCCTCAAGGATTAGAAACGTTCTGAGATATTGGTGTTTTCCTAAATACTCTCACCAATGCCTGCAGCTGATTGCTTTAATAGGATTCTTTATAAAGGACAGATTAAAAACTTTGTTTGTCAAGAGTGGCTATGATCAGTTCTGTGAAGTTAAATAAATCCTTTCTGCTTTATTTATTATATGGCACCCATGCACTAAATCTTTAACATTAAATTTAAAATAAATAAATAAATAAATAAATACAGCAGAGTGGGCTCTGTAAGTTAAAAGATGTTGCAGCATTTTTTTTTAGTGTCATATGATCTAGCTGAGATAGATATAAATTATGGATTATAGAAAACATAGCACCCTGTTCCATCCAGAAATGCAAAAATTACCTTCTTGTATCTTTCTTATTTTCTTTGTCATTATTAACTTGACCAGAAAGATGATCCAAATTAAGCAAACCCTGAACTCATTTCTGTGTGTGAAAGTGTTGATTAACTGCCCAGAATCAGAGACCTTGTTGGTTTGAGCAGTGGATATTGAATTGAACGAGTTTGAAAATTAACTTTATCTCTGGCATTTCAGTTCAAATTTATGCCGTGGGTTTTTTTTTCTATCAGTGCAGAATGAAGACTGATGTATAAGGTAGAACTTTCAAGTTATAAAGTAAGGCAGATCTGAACTCGTATTTTGTTGACATGATGCATAGGATTCTATGCATGATGAAGACTTAATTGCATTTTAATGATCAAATGGAAATAGTTTTCAGATCTAAAAACAATTCTCAGAAATATAGAGATATATCTGTGCATGCCAGGGCAGAGTTTTCTCAGGAAAGACATTTTTTCTCTGGTAACAATATTTTTTTTTTCCACTGGTTCCTGGATGTCAGATGCAGTTGTAGGGTGGTTAAAGGAGAATGAACACAGAGCAAGAAAAGGATATGCCCATGATTGCCTGTTTTTAGTCCTATAGTGCTTTTGTAAAGTTAAAAGTAAGATAAAATTATTTTGGGAACAAAAAAATGTATTCTTTACAGTTAAACTGTTCCACAGATAAGTTATTATTTGTGAACAGCACTTAAAGAGACAGAAACTCTTTTAGCTCCATGTCCTTAAACTAGCTGAACATGCAGATGAATAACATTTATTTGAATGCAGAGCAATGAATATTGAACTTGGTAATGTTTGGACTTTCCTGAGCTCTTCCAAGCTCCCACAGCAATGCCAGGGTGCAGGATGATGTGTATCACTTCCCTGGAAGCCACCAAGCAATTTAGAAGCAAAGAATATGTGGGCAGTGTGAGTGATTGCCTGCACTAAAGATCTATTTGGAGGTTTAAAATAAATTTTCCTGACGATGCTTCGTGGGGCTAATGTCTCTTTTTTTAAAAATGCAATGATGTAAACTAATGATTTAATGGCTTTTTAAATGTAAGTGCCAACATTTTGAATCTTAATCCTTTTCTTTATGTGAAAGTAACATTTTCACAGTAAACTTATTAAAGAGAGCAGAAAAAATTATATAACTGAGATTTTTTTTTGTATGTGTGAGTGGTATTAACAGTATTCATATCTGAATATGAATAAATTGTTTACAAAGACACTCAATATACATACTCAGTCTTTTTCATCTTTTAAACCACTAGGCAGAATTGCATAGCAAATTAGAATTAATGGAGTTCATCTTCTTTAGACCATCTATGGACTATGAAGATGTTCATTGGACTGCAAAAGAAAGAAGAAGTCATTGTTTAATAAGAAATACGATATTACTCTAAAGAGTTATGGAGGCTTGTCTATGGACATAAGGATCCATACAACACTTCTGTCAATATGAATGTCATTATAGCCACTCATTTGCTTTTCATCAAGAAAACTCATAAAATATAATGTAATTTTTTTGTAAAATAAAATTCATAGTCAAGATAAAAATTAATAAAAAAATATGACCATATAACTTCCTTAATGCATTTATAAAACAGTAGGTTCTCAGTTTCATGTAATATTTACTTCTCAGATCTTCAAAGTTTACACCTTTGCTTAAAGAATTTAACTGAGATCAAACAGATAAACTTTGCCTAACAACTGAAAGTGTTAATCACTGTTTTTTCCTCAGTGAGTTTTTAAATTACTATTTCTCTTGTAAGTTAAAGTGCATTGGCTTTGAGTTTTACATTTATTCTTTGTTCTTGTGCAGTTCTCAGCATGCAAAATGTTTATAAGGTAGGGATAAATGAAATTCTTCAGATTCAGCTCTTTTAAAGCTCATAAAATATTAAAAAATAATATAAGGAGATGCATAGCAAACAATAGGAAGAACTGAGTTGAGATGATCAAGTGTTTTATTTTTCTCATGGTTCCTTCTTTTAGTCTTTTTTTTACTATAGGTGTCATAATAGAAGAAAATGCATCAAAATGAGCCAGTGCAGAAACTTCATGGATATGTTTAGTTTACGTAGTCATAAGTCCTAAGTGGTGAGAAGAGAAATGCCAGTGCCACAGCTGTGATTTCACAAACTTTCAGTTTTTCCAGTGACTGAAAAAGAAGCACATGAAATGCTGTCAGATTACTTAAGAGATCCAAATTTCTAATAAAGGTGTGAAACAATTATAATTTGTAGCTGCCTCAAAAGATTTCAAGAAAAGGTATTGATGGCAATATGTATTGAAAACTGGGATAGATAACAGAAGTTGAAGGTGGCATTATGGCTGCAGGCACTTTTGTGTGCTTTGGAATAACTCTAAAAAGGTTATTGGTAGAATGGAGAAACCAGGGAACTAATGCTCATCTTGTCTCTGGAACTAATCTTTTTCTTCTGCATGCTGAAAAAACCCCTCACAGGCAAAACATCACCTCTAACCTTGTTTTCTGTTCTGTGTTTTTTATTAACCTTTCTTTTCCAAGTCTACAGTTTTCACTCAAATTCAGTCCTGATGGCAATCTAAGTTGACTGATTATTATTTTTTTACAATGAGTAAGGTGTTACCATGATATTATTTCAGCAAAAAGACCATGTTTAGTTGCCATGGCAATTAAACAATAATAACTGCATTTATAACTTGTCTATCACAGTTTTTCAATACAGCTCCTGCTTCCTAGTGCCAAATGTATTTTTTTTTTTTTTGTTAGCCAATATTGCTTCATTCAGATAATGCAGCTGAGCTTGTTCTCAAGCAGGAAGCAAGCAGTTGTGGGCCTGTTGTAGCTGGATACAAGTCTAGGCACTCATGGCATGGGTCAGTGTTGGTCAAATGCTGGACTCAAGGAGCCAAATGAGTTAATCTCTGTCTGAAATGACAGCTGAGATGACAGATAAATAAGTGTTAAGCTCTGTGTTACAGTGACCTTTGGGAAGCATAGACAATATTTCCTGTCAAGATTCTACATCACTGTGAATATCCTTGGGCTTACAATTTTTTCATCCTTCTGGGATCAATTTAAGGTAGAACCAATGATTTATATGGAAAAAAAAAAAAAAAAGCACAAATAAAACACAAACCATGCAGAAATCTGTCTTGTTTCTTCTTTGAAGGGTGCTTATGAAAATGACATGATTTTCACTGAAAAACAAAGTAAGCTTTTGTAACCTTGGGTTTCCTTAGATTATCAGTGTTATGGGTTTGGGATTACCTCCCAGTTACCATGTGGGACATACAGTTTAGTAACTCTGGGCTGGTTAAGAGCATATGGCACAGAGAAATGCAGCCCTGCCTCTGCTCTGTAGCTTCCATGCAGGAGAAGCCATGGCTGTGTCCATAGGTCAAATGCAGCTCACTGGTGTTGGGTCTCACAGCTCAGGGAGGCTTCAGAGCATGGTCTAGAAGGTGACCTAGACACAGCTTCAGAGCAGCAATACCAAGTGTTCTCAACAGCCATTTCTCAGATGGTGTTGACAAAACAAATGTGGTCTGTGCATATCTCTTGCCTTTGTGCTTCCACTTTTTTGGGACTGCGCCTGATTAAAGAAATGTTCTTACCAATGAAACATCGCTGACAAGCAAAACCAGCTCACTTAATGTGTTGGACCGTCTGACAGATGGTAACTGCTGGTGTTGTCCTTGGCAATAAACTGCTCTTTTATGCAGTACATTTAGCAAATAGAAACTGTTTCCCAAGTTGTAGACCATGGTTTCTTTGTTGTTGTTGGTTTGGTTTGGTTTTCTTTTCTTTTTGTTTTTTTCTATTGAGCCTTGTCATCAAAATTCTAGGTCAAAATATTCTCATAACACACAGGATTTCAGGAGTTCTACAGCTTGAGACACAAACTTTGCTATTGTGCTGGCCATTTGTGTTCATGTCTATCGCTATTAGAAGGCTATTTCAAATATCAGTTTGAATAATCAGCTCCAGGTAACTTGTTACACAAATGGTAATATGACTTTTTACTTTTCAATACATTTTCCTTACTGGTCTGTGCCAAATTATTTACATTAAAATAGCATTAAAATATTTAGTTTGTCAACCAGTTACTGAGGGGACAGAAAAATAAAAAGCTGAAGGATGAAAGGAAAACTCCTAAAATTTATCAGGAGGTGAATAGACACTTTTCCTCTATCAATGTGGGGCTGCTTTAATTATTTCTGACCCACATCCCCAAAACTTTACATTTCCATGTCCCTTGCCTGGGGCAAGTACCTTACAGGGGAGTTAGATCTGTGCAAGGCTATCTCTTCTTTTGATACCCTATAACAACTTCTGAAGCCCTCTTGCCCCAAATTCTGTTGCATAGTTCTCATTAATGTTGAAGCATGTTCAAGCTAGAAGGAACATATGAAGGAGCAAATGAAGAAACAGTCCCAAAAAGTTTCTTTCATTTTTGTTCTGACAATCTTTTCTTATTATTGCTGGAAATCCCTTCCACCTTTGCTTTGCCTGACAGCTTCCATACTCAATTTTTTTTCTTCTCTGTGCCTTCATGGACGCCTCTTTCGCTTCCTTGTTTTGTTCTTTCATTCTCATTATCTCCTTTTAACAGTGAGTCCCTTGGTTACTTCACCTCTAGTACTGTTCTATTTGCAGTCCTGGGCATGGCACAGCATTGGCCCTCCATCACTCACTCCCTTTATAATCTGGCTTTATATCTTTACACATCATGCTTTTCAAGAGGGACTCTCTGCTGGCTTCTGGTGATTCATCAAAACATAGCACAATATTCTAGATCCTTGACTGATATTTCAGCGTTTCTGTGATAACAATCAGAATTTTTTTTTAATTTTACAGTTAACTGAAGTTAACTGTAACCACAGTGAAAGAACTTGGAGTGCACCCTAAGCAACTTGTCTTGAACTGCAGGAAAAGAGAAGTGAACACTGCCTCTATTGTTAAAAACAATAAACATCCTGAAAAGGCAGTTCACCAGCAGAGCTCATCCCAGAAAACATGAAAATGGAGAGAGAGAGAGAGAGAGAGAGAGAGAATGTTTTCCTTAATTCCAGTGAGCCATTATGTTGGATTTGCCTTCACTATGGCCAGGGATTTGCATTAAAGATAAACAAAAGGGATTTTATTCAATAACAGTCAAGTTGTAACAGGGTTAGACATACAACAGGAGAGCATGTCACAACTGCTGACTTCTCAGTCTAAACAAACACAAATTATTGTCTTGGCCTGTTTGCTTATAGAGGAAAGGTACCTCAGCCCAAAATTTGTAAGGCTACCTTTTCTTGACCACTGAAAGATGCAGTCATACTCCTTACAGAAAATAATTTCAATGTCTGATAACAGAAAAATTTTGATTCTCGACTTACTTAATTCTTTTCTTGACCAATCTCTTCCTTACAACAACAAAACCAGGGATTTGGATATTTTTTACCCCTTTCACTCAAAAAGAAGCAAGTTAAAAGGGGGAGGCAAAGCAATCTGTGCCTGTAAAAAAACAAAATAATTCTGTCTTGTTCAGATTAAGCTAAAATTTTTTCAACAAAATAAGCAAAGAAAAATCCTTTCAGCAATGGAGGCAATGTTAATATAAAAAAAGTGATTTTAGAAGTCTTTTCCTGCCATTTTTTGAAATGAGAAAAATTATTCATCTATTATTTTCCTTCAAGTATGAAATTATTGTATTGATATTTTTTTAATTTCCTGGCAGCACCTTTTACCTAAAGGATTATGACTAACAGCTCAACAAATTCTCTCCGTAAGGAAAAGCTGAAGGCAGCATTGTGGAAGAGGCTGGACTGCCTGTAGGTATGATTTCACTATGTATCCCGTTGTGCAACAGGGACTTCTCTTGAGAGTATATTTTCAGTCAAAATTTTTTATAATTCTATAAAATGTATCAGAATCAATATGTTGAACAGAATTTTGCTAGTTTATTGATTTCTGAATTTAGGGGAATTTATCATATTCCGAATATCCTTGGCCAGACCCTAAACTTCTCTAACTCCAGAAACATGACACACAGCCGTCACAGGGGAAAAGATAAACTGAGTCCCCAGCTGTCTTTGTTAAAACCAATATGCATTGTATTGTTCTGCTTCTGTTGGTTTGGAGGGGTTTTTTTCATCTCTATGAGGAAATAATCTTAACAGTACCTTCTCAAAAAGGATTTTCAGTTCAATATTTTATGATAAAGCTCTCTTTTCTCCTTCCCGTAGAGTAAGAAATGAAGAGCCAGTTGAGGGACCATATGGCTTGGAAGTTCTCAGTTGTTTAGTTAGATGATACCACAGACAGGAAATCAACGTATAGGAATTTCACAACCACATTTCCATCTGTTTTATGTGGGTGATGCCATCAAAGAAGCTGACAAGTCTTAGCAATCCTCCAGCATATGTCAGCTTTTGGTAGTGCTACAGGTCCAAAGTCCATTCTCACACCTGCCTCAAGCAGCAGCAGGAGCCAAAATTGGAGATGATCTCTGTGGAAGGCCCATGGCTACACAACATGGTTAGCTCTGAACTGTGATATTTCTGGTTTTAGCTGCATTTGATAAGATATGCCATCGTTTGTCATGGAAGTTCTGGTGTAATTACTACCAGATGAAATAAATTTCAGCATACAAGGATTAAAACAAGATTTTTTTATAACGTGCGGGTGGGCTATAAATCTGCTTATCAGGTGCAGGGTCCACTGAGAGTTTGATAGTTACTGGAGAGCATAAAGGCCCCTTCTGAAATCAGACATTAAATCTCACAATCCCTGTGTGCTTTGAAGTCATTCCCACTCTCCGTGTCTGGGGAGTGTAAAAGAAAACCAAAATTTGATTTGTATGTCATTCAAAAGGAAAGATCAATTGAAACATTTAGGAATATTATTAGTGTCATTTACATGTCATGGAGAGTCTTGTAACTAGGCTAGTTTTAATAATTTTCTCTCAAATAAAAGAAGTTCAAGCTGCTCATTCTAGTTATTTTTCTCAAAAGACCGGAGAAATGGTCAGTTATAAATTCAACCTCTAGAGACGAGTTTAATCAAGAGAAGAGCATTTTCATTCTTGTATAAAATAATCAACTGAATTTTGCAATTTGCATTCAACTGCTTGTGCTTTCACTTGCAGGTCTTAATTAGGATCACTATTGCATCTTGTAGACAGCTAGACTATTAGTATTGTTGGTAGCTTGCCACCATATTTGGCAGCCCAACAAAACTGCAAAAGCTGAAAAATAAGCCTATTAAAAAGTCAGTAAAGCCAACATCCTTTCTGAAAGCTTTAATCTAGGTTTCCATATGCTGTACCTTTGCTGAGGGTAAAAATTATCAATCTGCTGCTCTGCTTCCATCTATCAGAGAATTTTCTCTGAATACCATTTCAGAAGAAATTATCTTTCTTTTGCTATCAGTCTGGATATTGATTATCATTTTCAGATTGTTATGCCTTTCATATAAACACTCTTGAGAAGGCTGCTTATGTCTAAAGAGAACACTTTTATTGCTTGTAATTACATTTAGACTGCATGATGGATGCAGTCTATCCTTAAATGAAAACGGAAGGTAACGTCACATTTTTATTGTACTTTATACCATCTTCCTTCACAAGATTAACTTTATTGGCAAGTTTGGAATTCACTAATTCTAAAGAACATATCTTTAAAATCAGATGGGCTATAGAACACAAAAGAGGAAAGCCTGGAGAAAGACAATGACAGTCCTATTTTTGTCACTGCTGTGAATATTTTTTTTAGAAGAGAGGTCCTTCCATTTCCTTTCTTATCCATTACTGTGTCCATTTAAAGTATAAACTCTCCATAATAATTAGTTCATTCTATAAGTTTGTGTAATATCTAATAAATGGTCCTTCATTATTTCTTGGGAGATAGACGGAATATCAATAAAAGCAACAAATAATAATAATTATAACCCAACAGAAAATATTTAGCTACTCACTAAGCCCATCAACAGAAGATATTAATTACTGATTAAGCACTATTACAATGTGAGATTCAGATAGAAATATCAGAGGTTAAAAATACAGGGAATCATACAGTTACAAAGGGAAGAAACCTATCTATCTTATCTTTGCTAAGAAAGACTGTCTGTATCTCCTGATCCATAACGATGGCATTGTAAAGGGCATTTCCTTTCCCTGTGTTTCAGGTTAGTAGAGCATTTTGAAGTAACCAAAAGAAATTAGAAGGCAGTAGCTTAAGTGATTTGGGTGCCTAATTTAGGTAGAATTCTTTAGGGGTTTTCGCCTGACAATACTGAATAAATTGAAGAATGGCCTGTGTGGTTTGAATATCAGCCCTGCTATTCTAACAGCAGTAGAAATTCTAACTGGGAAGTCTATGGTACAAAGTTAAATGTCTGTTTTAACCCCTGCTACAGACGAAATCTAGCGGAAAATGGAGACAATATAGTATTTACCAGAAACAATTTTTTCTTTTGTATGGTTCTGTACTTATTTCATCTTAAGTGATATCTTCTCAGGCAGTTGAAATGTGCAGTGGTTTCATTCCCAGAAGCAAGCAAATTTTTCTTTATTCAAGTGATTTGATACAGTACATTATAAACACAGCAAAATTCACAGCAGTAAGAAATAAATTCACTTTGTCTAAAGATGCTTTCACAGTATCTCCTTGATGTCGGTATTTGCAGTCACTCTTTCCTGGGATATTTCCTCTCCTCTCCTCTCCTCTC